>JAEQBH010000832.1:0-380279 GCA_016808115.1 Tetrastigma voinierianum | reverse complement strand
ATTGCTGGAACCATGAGTGTAATCTGTAGAGCTTTACCTGATTTTCAAATGATTTCAAGGGAGTAACTTAAAATGCTACTTTGAACAGTGGATATATGGCTCCAGAGTATACACTATGAGTTATCTGACAGACAAAGCAGATGTTTATAACTGAGTGTGGTCACACTCACTAGAAATTGATGAGTGGGAAAGAGCAACTCAGATTACACGCCAGAAAATGCATGCTCTTGTCTTCTTGATTGGGTAATTTGGGCAGGAACATCAAAGCTCAAGTCTTTCATTAAGTCTTAGATATCACTTCACATTTCTGCGTTGATTTCTGTTGCAGGCTTTTGTTTTGCAACAAAAGGGAAGCTTGATGGAGTTGGTAGATCCAAACTTGGGATCTGAATTTGATGAGAAACAGGCAGAAAGAATGATTAAAGTAGCTCTCTTATGTACCAATGCGTCTCCTAAACTTAGGCCCACCATGTCAGCAGTTATAAGAATGCTTGAAGGAGAAGATAAAATTCCGAAAGTGGTCTCAGATCCTAGCATCTATGGCAAAGATATGAGAACTAGTCCCTTCAGAGGCCGCTATCAACACATGGATATGCAGCAGAGTTCTAATGGAAGCCTGGCCCCATATTTTTCATCAGATGGTGCACAGGGTGGTTCTTCCTCTGCATCTACAGGAGACCTCTACCCAATTAATTTTGATTCCAATCAGTTTGGTGAGTCTTCTTCTTTGGTTATTCCATGAGAGCTCTTGAGTTACACATTCAATTGACTACAAGTTTGGAGTTTCCTTCCATTGAACATACTGAACCATTGGCTCAACACTTGGATCATGTCTGGTGCCTGGCCCATATTGGAGTTTTATACGGATGTAATTCACTGAAAATAAAAATCAGTAGTATTGTCGAGTTGAAAATTTAATCGAAAGTAGTCGTTTTTAGTACAGTGCCATGGCGATACCAACTAGCCGGTTTAGGTAATCAAAAAATTTAATGGCGTCCGGCGCCGGTTCTTGTTTTAAATATCGTGTTTGAATTTTGAATTTTGTGAAGAAAGCGGCGTTGAATCGCCCCGGCGCACAATTTTAATTTCTTGAGCAACAGTTAACAGCATCGCGCATGCTAGCAGCGATTTTGAAGCCGTGTTGACTTCTGGACCTGACCTCAATGAGCCACATCCGTATAAAACTCCCCATATTGTTTATAGTAGTGAAGAGAACCACTGCTTGAGTGTATAAATACGTAATAAAAAAATAAAAAAATAAATAAAAAAGAAAGAAAGAATTATATCAGCCAAAGTCTTCCAGCTTATCAAAGTAGTCGGAATAGATGTGTGGCGAGCACTGATGACAAATTTTCAATACCTCAGAGGGCAATGCTCTCGAAGAGCAATGTTTAAAAAATCAAGACCAGTCGGACGGTCAAGTCAGTCTGGTTTTGCCCTTTGGAAAGCTGGAATGCCTATGAAACACATGATTGGACCGGTGAACCGGAAGAATTTAGAACAGAGCAGTCAAACTGGCTCATTAAATGTCTGGATAAAACTAACCATGCTTGATGGGCAGGTCCCCTCAAGCCCACACAGGGTGTGGAAAGAGGATATACAAACTCATAATTCTCCTTCCCTTTTCAGTAATGGGACAAGGGATGGGATAGGTTTGAAGATTAAAGTAAAAACTTATCTTGGTAGGGATCCAAACCTTTCAGGTGCAGGTTCCTCTCAAAGTGGGAGGATTGAACCACTTGGCTACTGTGTGTTTGATAATTTTACAAACAAAACTCTATATCTGTTTTAAAAAATATAATATATTACAATATAAATGCTAAAATGTTATTTTCATTTTAATAAATTTTATATTTAAATATTATAAATGTTATGTTTTCATAAAAGTTAAAAGATTAATACAACTATTTTTAAAATGGGTTTATAAATATTAAATTATGTATTTTAAAATAATTTTAAAAATTAAAATTATATATTTATAACATGTTGATTCAGTGCGTAGCGAATCGTGGCCCAATAAGCTTTTCGATTGATCGTCAAATCGATATTTAAAACATTGTGGCGCGATCTTAGGAATCAAGTGGTAAACACTTTCACCATCAAATATTACAACTACAACCGTCCATATGTTAAAGAAGATGTCTTTTCAATAACCTAATTATTCTTTTTTACTCATTGTTGTGATCTTGTGGCTGAGTTTAGACCCCTTCTTCCCGATAGGCCAGCGCGCATCTTGAGCCGGTAAGCAGCTCGCGTGTGAAGATGGCAGGCGACTCTTGAGTATTAAAACAATACGAGAACTAACCGAGGACGGTGGGGAGTCTAATACCGTCACGGATCGAGATTCTCGATGACCGTCACTATCGCGTATGGGAAGTTTGTTGGGATAAATATATTAAGGAAATTATGCCTGTGATGTTGTCTACGAGGATCTCTAATATCCAAAATATATACGTCTCCAAAAACATGAATCAGCAATAAAGAGGTGAGTCTGGACGATAAGGAAAAAGAGATTTTATCATGAAAATCGCTGAGATTATCTTCACTATAATAAAGGAGAAATTCGTGTATAAAGAAAGACCATGAGGAAGGTATCTGTTCTAAGCTGCGCGGCTTGTGCCATCTTACCATCATTTTCGCGGCTTGTCGTCGAATCTGGCAAGCCTTGTGTCGCCCATTGCCCTGCGGGTTTACATCGCGTCGTTGATCTTACGAGAAGGTCGAGCGATCCCAGGTAATGACAATTATTGAATGCGTGAGAATCGAGCGAAAAGTCACATCGACGAGCCTTGAGCTGCTCCGGCCAAGCTCGGTGGCCCTTTACACCGGTAGCTCAGGCGGTTCCCCTTTCCATACGATTCGTCTAACACGGTTGTGATGATAGCTTGACTTAGATGATCCAGGTTGCACAGAAGATCAATTCCTTCATTAGCGTCAAGATATGGAGAAGAAACAGGAGGAGCAAGCAAGGTAGATGAGGAGTGCGGGATCGCGTGTTGAATATCTGAGGCGTAAGCGATCGTTTGCGAGGCCGGGTAGAAAAAGGTGCGATCTTAATGAAGAATTGCAAGATGAGCGGTCGACGAGGCACGGGCAGCTCGCGATAAAGGAAAAGAGCCCATGATCCTCGACGGTAGATACCCCAGATAAGCGGCCAGGTTGTCAGCCAAGCGACTCATGAATCTCGACAAAAGTAGCGGCGCCCGGGTTGCACCGAGACACTCGCTCACCGCATTCGCCGCGTAGATAATGACCCATTCGCGGCCCGAAGAGCGGCGAGGCGGAACGATATAACCGGCGCCCAGGAATGCGTTTGCATTACCCACGAGCGTAATGCCGCCCATGCCACCAGTATACCCCGCCTTTGGTATAGGACCCTCACGCTCACGTACCGCTGCGTGGAGTCGAGTCAAACGACATGCTCTCCTTGCCCTGGGGCGACCGTTTCTAGGTATGGCGCCTCGCCCAGTTTGTAGCCGTATCAACTTTCACTATGTTTGGCCCGATTCTGGCCCTTCACGATCCGTGCTCCATTCTGATCAGGCCGCGAGCTTTCCAGTACGTGTGACCTTCTACTATGCAGGAACAAAATTTCAGTTTGCGAGGCCCTTCACTAGCCTAGTTTCACGAGCTCTGCAAAACTTCGATAAATACTTTGTGAACTTTGGGAGCATTCATCCTCATAACACCTATGTTAGTGTATCGAAAGGAATATTTGTTCTTATGAGCTATTTTGAAACACGAAGAAGAGTCATGCAGCGACTTCACAAGGAGGTTACACAGCAAGCCGAATCAGTGAAATATTATTTTACGACATGGATGTAGTCGCCCGAACTTTAGGAAGCCGGGCCATCGACTCACTTCTTCCACTCGCTATCTCGGACTTGCAGACAACAATGAAGGGATTACTCTGGCGGGCGAGCCAGATACTGCAATCTTTGGAAGTGCAAATATCAGAGTAGCGACCAGGCAGTCATGATCCTGAAACCAATCGGTGAGAAGATGGCCAGAAGCCCAGGAAGAAGTCTTCGCATCTAGGAAAGGTCGGTGATAGAAAGCCGCCGAACCGATCTCATAAAAGGAGATAGCCCCTCGGGGTCACCTCCTTGAATATCTCGTATGAAAGGTTGTTGCCATTCCACGACCTACCAAATTTCAAATGGTACGCGCATCCCAGACGGATCACGCGCTTTCGGAGAATAAATCCTTGCATTGCAATTATCATAAGGACCATGGACACAAAGTGACGTGCGAAGTCTAAGGACCTGGTGAAAAGCTTATCAAGGCGGGACACCTCGAGGTACCTCGAGTAGATCGGGGGGTGGGTCGGAATTGTATAAGTAAAATTCTGACCGGTCAAACCCGATCTCATGAAACTTCGGACCAGTATGGAGCTATATAATGGCGGCCGTGATGACCAATTATCAATCAAAGCGTCGATGAGAAACTCGTCGGGCGCTCAGTTAGGCCGAGGGTGAGATAGTCCTGGCGACGGGGAAGGTGGTAGATAGATGGCCACATAGCCTTTCCTTCGAGGTTAATCTAGCAGAGATCATTGTGCCTCAACATGATGCCTTGGTACTCGCCTTTGTATTAATGGTTTTTATGTGCATAGAGTGTTGGTGGATTCGAGCGATTGTGGCGGATTCTTGCCCAGCTTTCGACGCCTCATGCGGATGGCTTTCTTCTTACATGTTAAATTTGGTTAGGCGAATCCTCTACGTTGATGGGTACTCTACAATGTGGCTTGGGAGATGTGTCACGCTAAAGTGAAAGTCAGGAGCGATCCTCAATTAGGTTTGTTCTCAGTCATCAAGGACTTGGGGCCTTACAATGCCATAGTGGGTGGGACTTGGTTGCACTCCATGAAGGTTATGCCTTCAACGTACCACCAAATGGTAAGCTATCGACCAAGCGTTGGCGAGTTGACCTTTTAAGCGACCGGTATTCGTACGTGATGCTATCGAAGTTTGTCCATGTAGGGCAGAGAGTGCGGTTTGAACCTTCCCTTGGGCCCGATTGAACCCAGCGCTAACAATCACGATTATCTTAGCCCGGAGGAAAGGACTCTCGGTATGGATCACTTTGGAAGAAGTAGGGTTGGTGACCGAAGAAGTTCACCTACGTTAGCTCCTTCTGTCCGTGAAGAAAGGGGAAGCGATTCACAATCTGTTGTTGTCTGGCATGAATGTATTCGCTGGAGACACTCTGATATGGTTGGGATGAAATCAGATGGTGGCTTCATGGCCCAGGCGTCCCCTCCTTTGCCCAGATGATAAGAAGGAAAGGTAGGCGATTCCATACGAGCAGGCATCGGATCATTTTAGACGAGTAGACGATCTTAGCGGCGAGTTTTATAAAGGGAGTAAAGTACCCCGAATGGCTAGCCCGATGTGGTGGTGATGCAGAAGAAGGGTGGTAAGTGGGCGTGTATATTGCAGATTACCTTAGCCTCGATGATGTCCCGGAATGACTCCCTTGCCTGAATAGATCAGGTGTGGATGCAACAAACCTGGCATGGTGATATCATTTCTAGACGCCTTCTGGGATACCATCAAATTCTATCGTCAGCCTTTACCGTGGAAAGCGACCTTCATGACACCACGGTTATCTTTGCTAAGCTAATGTCGTTCGCTGGCTTGCTGGGTAACTATCAAGGATGGTGACGAGATATTCGGAGCCATTAATAGGTAAATCCATGGAGGTTTATATCGATGATATGCTCGTCGAATCGAAGAATGCCCGATCACCTGAGGCATGCAAAGTCTTATTTATTCTTGAAAGCATAGCATAAAAACTTAACCTTTGAAGTACTCGTTCCGATGTCGGCTCGGGGAAAATTCACGGGCTTTATGCTAACCTGAGAGAGGGATAGGCTACTCCCACATCCATTTCAGGCCCGTAATGGACTCAGACTACCAGCCTCAAAAAAAGAATTATATTAATTGAAAATTTGGTGTTGCGGCCCTTGGGCGGTTCATATCACGTTTCACATATCGTTTGAAGTCGTTCTTCACCACCCTAAAGGGAGCCCAACAAGCCGGCTGGACTCAAGAATGCGACCAGACACTTACAACAATCAAACAGTATCTCATTGAACCACCGAGTTTTACTGGCCACAAAATTCGGTGACATACTCCTCACTTTGTTGGCGTCAAAATCTCGTGAGTCGACATTGATTCAAGAAGATGAACATGAGTAGAGACCTATATTCTTCGTAAAGCAGTCTTATCGGCGACTTTGATACACCCTTACCGAGGCGGGCAACACTAACTCTAAGTGTTTGCTAAAGCCATGCTTACTTCAAGCACACCTATCATTATACTCACTGACCTCCCTCACAAGAAGCACTATACATAAGCTAATCTTTCGAGGCCCGAGATATGGCTGGGTGGTGGATTGAGTTAGATGGAGTTCGGTATTCAATTACAAACTCGCACGGCGTTAAAGGTAAATCTTCATTTTAGCGAGAAATTTCAGCGGGGAGCTTGAAGTGACGGCTGCTGGTGGACCTTTGAATGTGGATGGTAACCCTTGTGATCGAAGTCGGATTGGCGTGCGACAAAGCTGATCGGGAAGTAAGCGGCGATACGTTTAGACTTCCCTGCTTCCAATAACGAGGTCGAATACGAAGCAATCATAGTTAGGATCGATCTCGCAATCTCTGTATCCTTAGAAAAAATCATCATAAAGCAACTCGATTGGTGGTAGAGGCGAGTAAATGGAATAGAGCAAAGAACTGACCTTGCTTGACCAAGTAAGTCTACAGTGCGACCTCACATTGGGAAGCTTCATGACTTGGCGTTGGAGCATCCCAGAGATTCAAATGAAAGGCAAGCGGCTTTGGTAGTCGTGGCCTCATCCTACCCGATAAAGAAAGCGGTGCTCCTCCATTACTACCTGGCAGTCGTCGATTACTGCGAGCGGTAAACAAAATGAAGCCGGCGTGCCCCGCTTCTTGGATAACTCCAATGATCCGCTATTTGAGCTCGGAGAACTCTGCAGGATAACATAGTCCAGGCTTACCAATGTCCGGTCAGGCGACGGATTCTCCCTCATGAGCGGTCGTATATAAAGGCATCCTGGATGGGCCACTGTGGCGCCCAAATCTGAGGGTCAGTTGTTCTGTCAGCCGTGGAATACTCGTGAATGTCGGGTGACCCGACATTTTTCTGTCGAGCAGAGTCTCCTTTGTGCGGGAGCTCTACGAATCTGAGAACTGTATAAACTGTACAACGGTCCGATATAACAATTTATGAATAGCAGCCACTTGGGCCATTAAAAATATTTCAGATCTCCACATTATCATTTATGAATCCGCATTATATCACCGATAATTTACAAAAGTTAATATGTTTTTACTCTTTCAGAAATATACATTAAACTTAAAAAGTTCAATATGTCTCATATAAAGTGCCAGACAGAAATTGATTTACGGAATAAAGGGCAAAATCGTAATTTCGATTACAAAATTGTAATTTCGGTTAAAAATCCGAAATTAATTCTCTAGATCTCGGATGACAAAACAGATTGCACCGTTGGAATCGTCTCGTGAAATCTAGCTAGCACGTAAAATTTCGTCGGATTCTGAGACAGTCGGGGTCGACACGTTTTTCGAGGCATCGCGGTTCGGGTGTCGTAGAACGAATTTCGATGCGACGAAGTCCCTTTATCATAATCTGCATGTCTGCCAAAATTAATGGTATGATAGAGAAATGAAAATGGACGTGAGATAGTCATAGAATATCAAATCTGAAATCAAAAGGAATGAGTCGTTTTGAAAAGTTTAAGTCACTAGAGAAGATAAAATCTGAGTACATATTGTCTTCTCCATTTAAACTAAAGAGCAAAAAACGTGAAATGGGGAGGAAGATGCAGTAGCGATTTTTAACCCAGGTTTTAGAGAGAACCTCAGTTTCTCTGAAATATGGGCGATCCAATGATGGCGGTCTTCGGGACAAGAAGGAGAAGCGCTCTCACAGCGGAAGACCCGCGTAGGTACGAACTGGGAGTTCCTCAAACTCCGAGAAGTGATCGTTCTGCTGCCAGGAAGTTTTATTCTCTTTTAATCTTTGCAAATGTTTTAGAATTCGAATGAGGCGGCGAGGAGTCGTTTGATCGGTTCCAAACAGGTCGAAATGTTGGATTTGAGACCCGCAATGGACGATCCATTACATTACCGGTTTGTTTGGGTTGAATGTGTGATTAATGGTTCCATAAATTATGTATTGGGTTGATTGGGATAGCGAACGGCCCGGAATGCGATCGATCTGAAAACATGGAAACCAGTGTCTATTAATTTTGAAATCAGCGTGCAAGCGGCCATGAGCGCATGGCTGATTTGGATGGTTGAATGTTGTGTTTTTGTGATAAATCATGGATTGATTTGGATGAGGCCGGAAATGGCCGTGAAACCGGGGTTCACTAAGTGAGCCGATGAATGGATGTGTGTTTGAGCCTTAGTAAACCAGGTTTCTTGTTCATAGAATAGTGACACAAAAAATATATTTTTGTGTGAATATGTGTTTGGCAGTGATTAATTAAATTCTTCGTGTTTGATCATTGTAGTGGTTGAATTTTGATGTATGAGTTGTAAAATTATACTTATGATTGTGTAGTTTGCAGATTATCGCATTATATTAATGTTTATATATTTGCGTGTAAGTTGAAGCGTATTGGGGCGGCATGCATGCATTCCATATGCCTTTGGAGCAATGCAAGTTATAGAATTGAGTGCATGAGATGAGTTAGAGAAAGCGGTTCGAGGAGGTTGTCCCACAAGCAGTAATTATCGGAGGAATTAGTCGAATTAAAATATCGATCGTCGGATGGCCGAATGATATTCGTGATTAGTCCTGAAACAAATAATATATCAATGTCAGACTGACTGATTGATATATACATCGGAGGGTTGATAGTAATAAAGCGATAATTCGTACAAGGCTTAGCGAGTGTGAGGAAATTCGAGTGAGGACTCGGGATCTGAGTTAATTAGTAGACGTGAGTAGGATCGTGTTTAACTTTGAATGTGTGTTTACTTTAGACATTCTGTTTGTAGCTTAGGTGGTGAGTAGCCCATGAGGCGATTCTCCTCTTGGCTTTTAGGCTGCTTTGTCGTGGTGCACTTTTCTGATGCGAGGATTGTGAGGGAGGCTGATTCGGCTTGAAGGTTGTACAGAAAGAAGCGGAAGTGGCTGGTGTCCACCTTTGTATCACGTGTATTAGAATGTTTTCTATTTTAATATGTATTTGCCTAAAGTGGTTGTAACTCCTTGAAACCATTGGATATAGTTTGGACTATTGTGATGGTATTGTATTATGGGCACAAAAATTAGTTCTTTGCAATATTGGATTACCTCAAATATTGAATTTTGTTTGGGGCCAGTGTCACAGTCTTTGTATTTGGGTAGAAGCTCGTGCAGACTGCGTTTTAAGTGGCGTCGGTGCTGAAATGCTGTCGCGGGTTGACGGATAGTCAACGGACCCCGAGGATCGGGCGTCACCTGAACCCACGGCTTAGGCTTTCTTGAATCCTCGGTCCACTGCAGGTGGCCAAAACCCACTCATAGCTCCTGTACATAAATAGCTCATATCATAAACGGGGTGAGCTAATCTTCTGGTAGTGGATCATTACCCCAGTGGAACACTCGCTACTAAAGTCTTGGTCTGTCATTCTGATGAAAACACATCAATCGTGATCCTCTTGGATATCTGCATGAAACAGAGGATCTGAGATTATAAACAAATGCACTTAGCTGAAACCTCGTATGAAAATTGAAGCTATTTTTGTTTGTTTGGATAACCCTCAGATGTGTATATGATTGAGTGACTCAAACAGATTGATACTATGTGTTGTTATATGGGACTCACATCAGATGAATATCTGATTGGGTGCTCAGACGATTGATATGTCATTTGGACTCTCTCAGAATGGTGTATTTTGACAGCCCTCCCGAGGCAGTTTTTATACAGACTCATCTCATGCACTCCTCCTGAGTCTTGAGGTGTTCAGTCATATGAATTACAGTATATAGATTCAATAGTCACAATTCACATGTAAATATATAAACATGCATATATTTACAAAATAATCGATTAACACGTCGTATCATGTAAATTCTATTTCATACATCAAAATTAGCTTCAGCTTGGTACAATATTCAACAGCTTGATTTAATTTAAATCAACAGGCCAAACATCTTCCATAAAAATATATTTTGAAACTATTTATTTAGGGAATATGATGAAACGTGGATTTACTATTAAGGAAAATCCATAGTAATTATGTTATGTTGAACGGGTTTCAAGCCATTTAAAACTCATTCGATGTGCACAATTTATTTGCAATTTTCCACAGATAATCACCCAGCTTGGACGTGCCTGGTGATGGGCTGGCTCAATGGATTCAAAAGAATTTCCAATCAGATCTGTGTTTTGGGGTAAATCAACAACCCTATGACACTCTTCGACTCAAACATTTGTAAAGTCTTTTAAAGCAGAGATAAAGCGCCAGTAGGGCCTCTATACAGGTTGTGGCTGCGATCGGTCTGCAGGCGCTCTCAGCGTAAGTTCTCCTTCTTTGTAGAAAGGCTAAGCGGTCGATCCTTGGTATTCACAGAGAAGGATGACTCTCTATTCAAAACCCTCCATTTGAATTTCTTGGATCCTTTTTTGGTTCCCATTTTCCTCTGCCTCATTGGAGAAGACATTATCATCTTTTTTGTCCTTTAGTGACAAACTTCTCTAATGTTGATGTGACCGTTTAGGTTTGATATTAATATTTATCTGGCGTGCTGCATTTTAAACCGTTTCTCTACTCATCTGCTTATGTCACGTAGTACATGTTATATGTGATTTTAAATCATCGAAAATCGTTCTGACTTTACCGACGCGATGCTCTCGAAAAGCGTCTTGGAGCTCATTTGTCTCGAATTCGGCGAAATTTTCGTGCTAGCTGGGTGGTGAGGCGATTCAGCGGTGCAATCCGTTTTGTCATCCGAGATCCTAGAGAATAGAACTGATTTTAACGAAATTACAATTTCGTAACCAAAATTACGATTTTGCCCTTTTTCCAGAAATTGGAATTTCGGGTCTTATGCCCTACGCGGTACCTCACTCACCAGCGGGGCAGTATGTATTTTTAGGACTCCATAAGGGGTATGCGAAATCATCAAGCGATAGGGCGTTGGCCCGTAGAGCCCGTACCCTGAGAGCTCATATTGTGACCATGGCTGCTGAGATGCGAAATCGCGCCTATATCGAAGTGTGGCCCGCATTTGCCAGCAACGGACCACATTTCAAAGGTGTCGGCCCCGAGACCTAACAACCATAGCAGGCCACGACCCTTCGCCCGAGTGGGAATGGAGCGTAGTGGGCAGCTACCTCTGCTCCGGCTTAGAAGGAAGGCGCCAGTGGCGTTGCCACCTTGCGTTATTTTATGAATGGATATAAGCCAAAGCCTTCACATCCATTAAAGATAAAGAGGTTGTTCAGTTTGTATGGAAAAACATTGTGTGTAGGTTCGGAACACCTCAATCGATTAATAGCAGGCCAATGGAGCCCTGATTCGATAGCCAAGTATCTGAGATTTTGCAACAGGTGAAATCGAAAACTTGCCTCAGCCGTACCGCAGTGAGCAACAGCCGGGTGAAGCATCATCAAGATTCTCATCCATTTCTCACGTTTACATTTAGCCAAAGGAAAGTGGGTGGATGAACAACCAAGGGTTTTATAGACCTATAGAACAACCAGTCGAAAGCCGACTAGGGTATCATCGTTCGGCCTCACGTATGGATGGAAGTCATCATCCCCACAGAAATCGGGATGCCAGCATCATCTGAATAGAAATTCTAAGCAAATGTCAGCGCTGTAATAAAAGTGAACTGTGATGAACTCACGAGAAGCGGTGGCTGCATGTCGTCTGCCAATAGGGAGGCAGCGAGCTTACCTGTAGAAGGCGTGTAAGTCGCGTACATTAGTAGGAGAATTAGTCTTAAAGGGTCTTTGAAAACCACGGCCAACTGTGAGGCCAGGGAGGTTCTAGCCCAGATTGGGAAGGTCGTGCATGGCGTGTATTTGGTGGGGATCAGGCGAGTCTTATGCGTTAAGTAGGTAGGCAGGGCGTCGTCTTACGAAGATGTGGAGCAGTGCGCCCAAGTATTATCAATAGTGCTTCCTTTGAAAACACTATCATCAATAAATATTATCTTTTAGACATTTCCTCTGAAAGCTTATAATTGTTTCTTTTCAAGAGCCCAGACATGGTTGTTGTCCTACAGGCATTCTTAAAAGTCCAGACATGGTTGTTGTCCTGCTGGTATTTTTAAAAGAAAATCTTAGATATGGTTGTTAATCTATGTTGACATTTCAAAGCCACCAGGTTGTTGTCTTCTTGGCATTTTTAAAAGTCAGACATGGTTGTTGTCCTCTTGGCATTTGAAAACCCGTATGTGGTTGTTGTCTGTTGGCACTTTTAAAATAAAAATCGGACATAGTTGTTTTCATGCTTTGGAATTTTTATCAGAAACATAAACTATAGTATACTATTAACATCTTTCATATTTCAATAAAATGCCTTAAAAGGCAAAGATTACACAAAAATGATCATACTAGTGGAAACGGCGCCCCTTAAAAATCTCCCAAAATGTGAAGCTACCAGGAAAAGTCATTGTTCCTCTATGCGACACCTGCCATATAGATCTCATTTACCTTGCGAGATCTATGTGCTTAACCTTGGCAGCGGTTTGTTGGGGTCGGGGCACCTTGGGTTCTAAAAAACTGCGGATGAAGTGGGTCGGCGGAGTCGAACATGCCATCAGGAATCTGCAGGCGTTCCTCTTAAGTATTTCGTTTGGATGCCTGACATTTGCGTATAAACAAAATCGGCTCAGGCCTTCTGTTAGTCTTACTCATGGCTTCATTGTCCTTGCACAGGGGATGAAGGAGGACGCCTCATCTTTGGATGCCTCGAGGCTACAATGCGCGACATTCGCTCAGCCGCTAAACGGGCAATCTGACCACTTGACACTGCGCCGTCTTCGCCGCGGTTGCCCGAGCATCTAGGACCACAGCCATGTCATCCTACCTGTGCACCGCCTTCACTACTATTGGCTGCAGAGCAGGCATCACTTATCCTCCTGCTTGGCCTCCTCTCTTTCTTTCTCCGCCCGTTCAATCTTTTAGAGACTAGCTGGCCTCTTGCTCTGATGGCCGACTTTAGATTTCGATGGCCGAGCGTCGAGGCTTTATGCTTGGAAATGTGGCCCCAGGGTAAGTGAGTTCTCGGCGTCATCAAGCGGGTTCCAGACTCCATCTTTGGCGTGAGCCATATTCGGATAAGATCACGGCTATAAAAGTAGAAAGAAGAAAATTCTCTATAAAACTACACATTAGTAATCACCAAAATCAGCACATACCGGCTCGGTATTCGGTGCAGTCATGGATAGGATAAGCATCAATGTGACCCTTGTTTAGAAGGCCTCCTTAATATCCATGTAGACGGGAAAGGTGAGATATCTTGACTCTCACAGCGAGCCGCCATAGGTACTCATAAATAATTGGGATAGAGGTCGCGCATGTGCTTATCTTGAAGACTCCACTGGTTGAAGGGCTCGCGGTGGATGATTTCGGGCTTCAATCGAGGCGCCAGCCACCCGTCGAGGATGGATCCTCTCTTGCGGTGGAACATAAATGCTCAGTAGCAGTCGGTCATGCCTCATTTTCCTGCTATACTCGATATCTACAAGCCTGGGCGGGAGCATCGGAGCAGCGATTACCCCTGAAGGGGCCTTTTCTCCAATTTCGTCGACATTTGGAGGCCCCTCAACTGGGATCCCCTCCTCCAGAGATGCACTGGCCTCATTAGGGACACTTTCCAAAGTCGGCTGATCATTAGGGGCCTGATCAGAGTCATTTGCTGCTGGTCATACGAGGCCTCTTCATCTAACGAAGACCGCCTTATTTGTTCCTTGATCTGGGGTGGTCTCACCCTCAGGGCCGCATCCAGCTTACCGCGTCTTGTGCGCGAGCGTGAGGCCTGGGGCATTCCCTCCTCCTCGGCGGGCTCCTTTGGAAGTGTGCTCATCAAGGTCCACAAAGTCTTCCAACCAGCGTGGTTATAACATTTAGTAGAGTCTCAAATCTCTTTTCTTTCTTCTTCTTTGCAATGGAAGCGGATCGTGGACTTTGAAATTTGGGTGGCTGGGCGGAGACCTCACTAAAGTCCTTTTAGCGGCCTCAACCCAGTCTTCACAGTGAAACCGCTTGAGAAGAGCTACCCGAGTTCAACTTAAAAAGGTTGGCAAGAACGAAGTGCTCTCCCTTAATAAGCTCTATGAGACGGCAATGAAGCCGTGAGAGATAATGCGAGAAGGGTTTGTGCTGACTCTGTGGTTCTTGAGCATCTTGAGCTCGTGATTGTGTTATGCCTCCGTTATCTCCAACAATCGTCTAATGCTCATGACTGTATTACCGATCAGTTAGCTATTAGGCCTACGCTGCGCTTTACAGATAACATGGGAAAACGGTATGTCGATACCACGATCCACCTAGCAAACATGAGTTCTTAGTGACCAGAGCAAACACAGGAACACAAGGTGATTCATCAAGGAAGCCCCAGGCCGTTATCTTGTACCACGGGCCTAACCATGACAATCCCTTCGCCTCGAGTCTTGGGAAATTAGGGAGCCGGTTACAAATGTAGTTATGGACTATAGATTGACGCAGATGGCCGATACAGTCACAGCAATATCAGATGAAACAAATCTCTATCGGCCGAAATATCTAGCTAGTAAGAAGAGATTAAGCCTCCTGACCATTAATTCAAAAAAAATGTTCGGGATGAATAAAGCTCAGGAGGGTGCACGGGTGACATGTAGGGTGCTTCACAGCTTGATGAAACGGGAAAGCGAAGTCTGATTTGTGAACTACTCACAGTGAAGTAAGACGACATTAATAAGCTTCTCTATAGTTGAAAGCGGTCGTCCAAAAATTCAGTGATATGCGTCGGGGACTCGTGAGGACCTCGACTCCTCTACGGGACATAAGCAGCAAAGGATGCTGGGTGGGTGACTCAGGGCCCCCTCCTCGCTGGCTTTGGCTGGTAGAGTCTTCTCTTGACCTCTCGCCATTACATAAGCAAACAAGAAAGGGGATCGACTGAGGATCTCTGAAAAGCGATAACGAGGACGAAACCTGGGCTGAAGAGCTTTTAGAAGCCTATTAGGATGCCTAGGTGCAGTGCATCCTGGCTTACTAATACAATTCACATAGTCGGAACCTCTTGACGGCGAAGAACATATCACATTAATGAGACCATAACAAAACCACCACAAACAAAACAATCATCAAAAGAAAATGAAGGCAGAAGCAAAAGGAAAAACCCACGAAAGAGATCAAAGAAAATGGTCGAAATCTTCAACGACTCATTCACTTAGAAATCTTCATGAGTGTGTAGATGCTTTCAGAAGAAGTTTGAATGAAGGTTTCTCGGTAGCAGTGAAAATTAACATCTTGACCTAATCCTATATAGGGCAAGGCACGAGTTATACTTGTCATCTGTGTGGATCTGACCCGAGTGCGAAAGGCATAAAGCGTGTGAACTCACTGATTGCAAGCACCCAACTCTTTGGATCTATCAACCAACAAGCCCACAGTTCTATGGGCCTAGGTCCGCCTAGCTATTGGGCCCCTCGATTTGCCTTTCGAAACGGCCCGGGCCTGTTAGCTTGCGGAACCTAGAGAAACAATCCAGTGAAATCGAAAGCCCATCCTAAAACCAATAAAGGCTTGCCAGGCTTAGGTTTCCATCATTCTCCCTTAGCTGCGTACGCATAAAGTGAAACGATATAAAGTTTGGTCTTGCCTTGAGTATACTAAAAGCCAAATCTAATTAAAATGCCTTGATAGGCATCAGTAGTTTACCTGAAACAAAAGCAAATCTGATCCGAATGGCCATGATAGACCCATTACAAATACGTCCAAGCTACCATACCAACCTTCTTAACACCCCGAATTAGACCTTAGTAGTTTTATTACAGTTTTGTAGTATAAGAAAAGTAAAATTTGTATTTTCCGGAATTTAAGTGTTAAGAGTGAAAAAGGATAAATCCGAGATTAATACAAAAGCCAAGGTTAAAATGAGGACCCCGAGGATCATAACCGCAAAGTTTATATGCTAAGTTAGAAATTGAATAAGTTGATTTGCAAATAGATTGAATAGGAAGGACCAAATGGCAAAAATGGAAAGTTAGGCCAAAATGGTATAAGACCAAACATGGTCTTAGGAGAAGAGAGTTTTCTCATTTGTGATTAGGGAGAGGCTGGGAGTTACGAGTGGGAGAAAGAGAGAGAAGACAAGAAGACGAGAAAGAAGAAGGAAGAAGAAAGAAGAAGAAGAAAATCTAAGTATGAAATTCATGTTTGGAACTTTGGTTTGGAACTCTTGTATTTGTAAGGGAACCTATTTGTATGGTTTTGTTGGTTAGGAAACCCTCCTGGTTCTCTCTTTGCCTATGTTTGGGGTTCGAAGAACCCTATCTCTGTTTAAAAGTGGTTTATGTTGGTTACGGATTCGGTTTTATGTTTGTTTGAGATGAGTTGAAATATTAGTTGGAAGATTTAGGCCAAATGGCGAGAATTGGCCATTTAACGAAATCTGGGTGATATCGGTATTGAAGTTGAGTACTAGTACTTTGTGTGTTGTTTTCGCCTAGAAGAGGGTAGTGCCGTGCGAGAGTTAGTCTGAGTACTGAGTTGTTTTTCAATCCGGAGGAATTATTAGTCTGAATGTTTGATCTGGGGTACTCAAAATATTAAAGCTCAAATAATGTTAAGTACCGGTGCGAAAGGTAGTACTGTGCTTAAAGTTAAGGTCAGGAGGAGGTTAATGCAGTGTGAAAAGTTGGGTATCGGTCTTACAACCTGTTTACATCATGTTCTTCTATGAATTAGGAATATGTGGCAATAAGAGGGTTGAGTCTGAAGAAGAGATGTTGTACCTGCGCCTCGGAGCGAACGTTGGGCGAAACAACTAATTTCTTGCCTCATTTTGCTAATGGGATTAAGAATAATATGAGTCCTAAAAACATATAATCATATGCTAGCTTCCCCAGGCCAGAATAGTGAATGAATAGCGCCTCCCATTGATTAGTAACCTCCTACTTAGTCGCTACGGCCAACTACGGTACGTGAGGCGGGCACGTCTCTATTCGATTACTATATGGTACCTTTGGGTACCCTATTGTGTGTGTTCCTCTCATTCATTATTCAGGAGTCTATGCGAGGCAAATACTTTATATATTGTCTATTTGAATAATATGACATGTCTGGTATTTATATGATAAGAATATGAATAATGAATGATAAGCAAGCATAAATGTCCAGTTGATTTTGTTTTGTAGTGCACCTCTGGTACCTTATGTACAAGATCTGCATTCCTGAACTCTACCGGGAGATATGAAATTCGTTATAAATTATGTCATATAGAAAACTACGTTCTAGAATTATGTTATACGTAAGCTCGACATATAAAATTTATATTATATGTATCACGTAAATGTGAACCGTAGTGGTCATAGTGATATCATTTCATAATTAAGATTTATAAGCAACAGATTAATTTCATCAGTGTGGAGTCTTCAAAAGATATTGAGGGCATTCGCGTTAAGCTAGAACTTGACCAATGATAGGAGCCCACGATGTAGGTTTTGGTCATGGTTTGTAATGTAAATGTAAAGTTTTGTAAATAGTGGAATTTGTATAGAAATCTGAAAAATGGACTCGAGAATGTAATACTAGAGACGGTTTAACTCTGCGGTGGTGGTATTAAATTTTTATTTCCTTATGGTTTAAATATGAAATGAGCCAGCCCGTGTTCGAAGCGGAGTTAAGGATTCCTAGTGCGGAGTGTCGTGCCCTATCTTAACCAGTGGTGTAAGGGCGTGACAAAACTGATTGCAAAAAAAAAAAAACAAGAAAGTGGAAGAAAAGAAGAGTTCGGTTATTATGTTTGAAGACTTCTCCTCTGCCAGTATACACCTTGATTGTTCTGCGACTCACAGGGCGCCGGGACGGGACACCTAGCCACATCGAAGAACTGGAAAAATGGAATTGGCATAACCATGCTTCCCCCTCGGGACCTACAAATTACGTCCCATGCAAGCCATAGCGACGAACTCTAAAAGAGGGGCATTGGCATAATCAGGCTTCCCATCTAGGACATCTGGTAGGTCCACACAGATGTTGTATTCAAACACATAATATCCATAGGCAACAAACAGCTGTAGAGACTTTTGAAAAGCCTCCCTCCATAACTTCTCCTCCTTGGTAATTGTAGGCGTGGGTGAGGAAGAAATCCGCAAATAGGGGAAAGAAGCACATTAGCGGAAGGAATCGAATTAGGCTCGCCGAAGCGAGAGATTCACCCCAGTATATATGAGGTGGAACTTGGCGCATCGAATGCATCATCGGAAGAGTCACGGGCCCGCAGATGCATTGGAACATATGCGTGTAATCTCCCAAATTCCATACTTAGGGTCCTGAAACACAGTATTTTTCCCGATTAGGGCATAATCTTCCAGTCGAAAAAAAAAATGGGGGCATTGTAAGTACCGTGGCCTTTGGCTGGGCAGCTACTTTCGATGAACTGCCTAGCGCATCAGGTCAGTAACAGCTTGCATCACGGCTTGACCCAGGCGGCCTTTACATGTTAAAAGCGATTGAGCTAGCAGAGACAGTAGAGTCTAGCGTCACGGGATCAAGATCCCCGGATGGCCATCCCTCGGCGCAGCGAGAAGTTTATTTATGGATAAATATATTAAGAAGGAAGTGCGCATGGGATATTTGTCGAATCTCTCGATATCGAATCTCATCATCTTAACTTGTGAATCGCCCAATAAGGAAGAATTTAAGTGTGATAAGGAAATAGAGATTTATATAGTAAAATCAAAGATTATCTTACATAATCAAGGAGAAATTAGTGTATAAAAAAAAGACTCCCCACCCAGGGAAATGTATATAATTACAATTACGCAGACTTAGCCTTATCTTTTATCATTTCTTGACCCAATCATCGAGAGGCCCGATTGACACAATGTCGTCGGACGCCTTTCTGAGGTTTGTCGCGCGTGAATGCCACGAAAGTCGAGGGCGATCCAGTGCGCCAATGACCCATTAAAGATTCACGGCAATTGAGTAAAACCATAGTGTTAATCGTCGCATGAGAAAAAATCTAATATTTTAAAATTGAATTGACCAGTGAATTAAAAAAGTTAATTGATTCACGATTTCAAGAATGAACTAATGGTAACCATGATAGAACTGGATTGGATTTGAATCGAAAAGATCATCGATGGATTGACAGTTCAATCGTTCAAACCAATGAATCGGATCTGGTTTTTTGGTTATTAAAACATTGGGAAAATGTGATAGATATGTAAATAGATAATGTTTGTGTCCTTGTCCGATATTTCCATTGGGGAAATGCCAAGTATTAGAACAATAAAGGAACATATTAGTATTTGATAATGAGGCAGACAATGGAAGGTTCTTGGAAGCAGCCTGGTCTCTAGAGATCTTTTAGGTGTTTCTAGAAATATTTTTCTTTCTCTATCATTTCAAGTCATAGAAAGCAAGCATTTAAAAGCGGCAGTTTTGGTTTGACATCATAATGGGAACCTGCAGAACCGACCTTTTGCCTCTTTGAATCCTTCCCCTTCCTCAATTATAAATGGCTGCTGACTGCTTCACTGTTGAGTCTTAGGGTTAAGAGTTCTAATATGGAGGTAACTCAATTCATACCCTTCAACTAGAATTGGCAATTTAGGTCAGTTTTTTGGGTTAGTTTAGTCATGGGAATTAAGATTAGGTTGAATGAATTAATTCAATGTGCTCAAAAAAGCCCAAAGAAGCTAAATTTGATCCATCTTATATTTCAATCAGTTCGTTAGTTTTTTAACATAAAGCTGATTTGGCGGTCTGCTGGTTTAGGGTCGAATTAATTCGTTATATTTTAAGTAGAAAAATCAGTCGAATTTGATCTAGCCGATTTTGACAGAGTCAAACCCAGCTTGTACCTAGACACCACCTTTTTAAATAAGAAAAAAAGAACTAAAAAATAAGTTTGTTTCATTCTCATGATCTTAACCTCTAATTTCTTACTACTTTTGGGTACCTTATTTTGGTTTTTGTTTTAAAACTATTTTTAGTAATAATTTTTAAAATATATATAACACTATTTCGATATTTTCTAAAAACGTAAAACTATTACTGTACTTGAATCCAATGTTTTTGTATTATCATCTTTAAAAGAAAGAAAAAATTGGAAACAAACTTAATTTCATTTTGTAATTTTTTGAGATAAGGGAGTTCCACAAAGAGTTATAAAGTAGTATTTAGGTTCCTATTCTCCCCTTACCTATCAGGCCCAAAAACCAAAGAGAATAAATAACCAAACTATCACAAAGAGTCATTGAAGAAAAAAGCCCTCCCTAAAAATGGAAGTGTCACTAAGGTATGTGCCAAACAAATTGCTTGCAGTGAAAGGAATTTGATAGGAAGGTTTAGAGTTCTTTTTAACATTTTAGAAAAGGATAGAAAGTCAATGAAAGCAATTGCCAGCCCCTAATACTTTTAATTAAAGTTTTGTCATGCCTTCAATTCCATCCCATTCTAAATGTCCTTCTTACTTCCCAACTATCCCGAATTTGAATCCTATGTAGATTTGTGGGAAAATAAAATATGAAAAGTATTCTAAAGTTTTGACTAAATATATCGTCTATAAGTTTGAAATTTCATTAAATACTTTCTTATTTTAAATTTTCCTAAGTGCAACAAGTAAGAAATAATGATCGAAAATGATGAAGGTGTATTTAACTAAAAATAAATATAATTATTTCATATGAATTATTCATATTAAAGTCCTCTTTTATTTTAATATTTAAAGGTAGTTCAATTGGCCTCACTTTAGGTTTTCTTTCTTATCACGTTCCTTAGAATCTTAGGAGATTAGTGGAGGTGCAAAAAAGTTGGATAGAACACCGGAATTATTAAAAAGAACAAAAAAAATCTTCTTTTACTTTAATTACAAAATAATGTTGTTTATTATTATTTTAAATATGAGCTAGTTATGATAAATGCTAAGAAATATTTCAAAAAATGAAGCAGTAATTTCATGATGACAATTTCTGGATGGACGTTGGCATCTGTCGTCTCTGATGAGGAATTGAGTGGAAACAACAAGAAGGAGAATCAGCATCTATCTGGAGAAGAAGAATTTGAGTAGTGGAGTTGGAGATTGGGTGAGAAGAAAAACCAGATAGGGATGCAAGAAGAGGGAGACCAGTCAACCGGGAATCGTCTCCAGTACAAAAAAACGCGTTTGTAGACATCGTTGCAGTCAAATGCCTGCCAAGTTCACCAACTACAAAGTCCAAACTGCCCCACCATCACTACCACACCTCCGGGGCTCGAATCCCGGATCAAATTAATACATTGCGGATTACTCAGCTCACAATCCTCCCGAATCTCTCCTCGTTCATGAGCAATCCTTATTCTTCTCCTCTTTCCATGGACTGACCAGCAACGACAACGTCAAGCTCAGGCCAGATTCACTCATCACTACTCTTTTGCAACTCCATCCAGGCACTGGGTCGAGTTTTGATGCTCACTTCTGATATTCGGCTTCTTTATTGCAAAGGGCACCTGGGTCGAGGCGGTGTCTTGATGAAAGATAATACAGGATCTTGTGCTTTCTGATGGTGTTGTTATTCCTAATGTTTCTGTCGATGTTGAGGCGTCTTGTGGCAAGTGGACCAAGGAGATTATCCCTGTTTGTGGATTCCATGAGGTGATACTTGTTTTTTGCATTTGGTTTATCGCTTAAATTCATTCTTTGGGTGCGTCTTAGTTCTTTAATTTGGATGCTGTATTGTGGTTTGGTACTCAAATCATTACCTGGCTGTGATTTCTTTCTCTCCCATTTTGATATTCCTATTGCCTTGATGGGACTGTTTTTTTGTTTTTGATTTGGATATGGTAGGATACTCAAACCGTCGACTGGGTGTGTCTATTGTGGTGCTCTAATCATCCTCTCTGCGTATTTGGAATAATCCTGTTGAGATGTTCATTTCCCTTTTGTTAGTTCCTGATCTGGGTGTCTTTGGTACCCAAAGGTTAGAGTTGTGTTATTGGTATGTTCTAGTGGTTGTTCCTCTCACTTGAATGGACAAGAAAATTATGGTTAGTTTGAATTATTTCCAACCCCAAGTATTTGTACAAACCTGATATAGAATAGGTGGCTTCAGTATGTATTTCTTCCCAACGATACCAAGGTAGGAAAAAATTTGATTGTACTTTCTTTTATTTGATCAGTTAAAATAGGGAAATTATATTGAACTTTGATTGACTTACCTAGAATATTGACCGGAATTTGATGTTTCATCAGAAAACAAGTAGATAAAAATTTTGATAGTTTTCTGAATTTAAGGTGTAGAGCAGTTTTAACTGTGGTTAGTATGCTGGAAAATCTAAGCAATTTCTTTAATGTGCTTATTATAATTAATTTCATTTACAATGCTTTGAAAATTAGTCACAAATAACTTACTTTTTATTTGACTGAAGGAAGATGACTTGGAACACTGCAGGTTGTTGCATGAAATTCATACTCCTATTTTGTTTCTCATATTTTATTGGGCCTTTTTTTTTTTGTGGAATATTATGTAAAGATTAATTACTGAAAACCTTCTGATATCTTCTGGATTTTAGGCCCCAAATTATGTTATCAATCTAATGAGTAGGTTTATGATGAGGTAGTTATCAATGGAATTAAGCACAACAATTTTTCTATTTATTTCCCAAATCAATCTGTAGGATTTAGTTAAGACAGAATGGTGTCTTTGTACAAGGTAAGGATTTTTAGCAGAGATTAAATAATTGCTGCCGGTCTTGTTTTCCAAGTTTAGGTTTTAAGTAGGAAGAACAGTTTTAAATCAATTACTTTATTCACAAACCAAAGCAATTCGTGATCTTGATTGAAAGTTTTTCCCTCAATGTTCAATTCTTAAATTTTAGAAAGTCTTCCTTTTAATGTCCAATTATTACCTTTCAGTTTAGTAGTTTTCAATCCTAAACAGAACATAGAATACTTAGATGTTGACATTGCACTTGGATCTAATAATTCAAATTGTAACATTGAAACATGGGTTCTCACAAATACAAACAATTTTGAGGATGGTGGCACTTTTGACGGGTTAACTTTCTTTTTAGCTTAGTAATCCATCTTAGGTTTGTAATTCCCTCTTGTAGAGCTGCTGATAGATTGGTCCTGAAGCAAGAAGGCAAGATTAATAGAAGAGATATTTCAATTTGGCCAAAAGAATTTGTTAAATGCTTTTCAGGTTTTCTTATTTTCCTATAATAACTGCTAAAGGCGCTCTAATAAATTATCTATTAACTCCTTTGTGCTGAATGATTGACAGATTTTCAGTCCAATTTTTCTAGCTAATAAACTTATGGAGGACAAAAGAAATCTATAGTAGTGGTTTAAGTTGGTTCCTTATGGTTTATTACCAATTGACCATGTGCATTGGGTAATGTCTATCATGTCTTGCATAGGAAGATATTGACCTGGGACCAGCCAGGGGAATATCTGTAGGGATTGGATATTATGTGTAAGAGGCAAGAAGAATCCATTGATCACTTACTTCTGCGTTATGCATTGGCAGGAATCTTCTGGCAGCTAGTTTATATGCTTGTAATAGACGGGCTGCTTCTTTGCACCCTTTTTTGGATAATTTGACAGGAGAGAAATGGGAGCGCATTTGAAAATGTGGAATATTTGGAATAATCGCTCAAATCCTTTTTTACTTGCAGTTTCTTGGAATGTGTAGGGTTTTGTATAAAGGAGTCATCTAGGTGTATAATGGATTTTGTTGACTGGTTAGATTTGAAGTAGGTACGGAAAGTTCTGCCGCACCTGATCTTTTGCCACAGCTCCCTTTGAATACCTCATGTGGCACTTCCATATCCTCATTGTGTACTTTTGTACTCCTATTTATACATGTACACACACACAGACACTCAATGTACTTGTAAAAAATATCCTGACTTTTGATGGAAAATGATTTTGGTGCATGAGGATGTATGATGAACTCTATTTAGCTTCTGTTAGAGCATTTCAAGGGTTTGAGTAGATTTCAACAAAGAGATCCCTCTTCCGCCTTGAGGTGTAACTCAAGTGGCAAGGGGTTGGGAGGGTGAGAAAGTGGGCATTTCCAAGGGGTAAAAGAAAAAAATGTTGCATTTCAGAAGGGAAAAGATAAGAAACACATACACACGAAAAAGAAAAAAGAGAGTCCTGTATATTCTTTTATTTTTTTTCCTATTATGTTAGTTACTTGCATTAAAGATTGTGTAGGAGGGTAATTTTTTAATCTGATTGAGAAAGTTTATTGTAGGGTAGTTTGTGGTTCTTAAAGCTCTCTTTGATATTAGTTCTAGACTGTTGAAGATGGAGACAATTATGAGCCCGATCTTCTTTGTGAACTCCTGGTTTCTCCATAGCTCTTGGGGTTTGAGGCAACGGGACCCTCTCTCCTCTTACCTCTTCATGATCACTGTGGAGGCTCTTAGTTGTCTACTGAAGATAGCCAAGGGATGAGGCTTTTGTTAAGTTGGAAGATTAGGGGTAGAGGAGGAGATGGAGTAAAAGTTTCCCATTTACTATTCTTTAATGATACTTAGTTTTTTGTAAGCCTTCTCTTGTTCAGATTATATATTTGAGTTGGTTACTTATGTGGTTCAAAACCTTGTTAGAGTTGAGAATCAATTTGGATCAAAGTGAGGTTGCTCTAGTGGGGAAGGTGGGCTGTTTGAAAGAGAGCTGAAGCTCAAGAAACGGATGCAGTTTGGTTTTGACTGCCTTGAACTTAGCTTTCGCGATCTTGAGACTAGAACTAATAGGTGCTCTTTAATTGAAAGTTTAGAAAGCGACTACTCTACATTCAAATAAAAATGATGGTTTTAATTAATTAACAGGCATTTGGTTTTGGAAATATGAAAGATGGTTGGTTAGAATCACTTGACGTTCTTTTCCTCCTTGTACCAGTTACAAGTTTTCTTCCTTGTGTTGTGCGAAATCCAATCAAATGGAACATTGGGGATCCTTGATCATATGTTAAATTTTCTTGCATATAAATTTTAGTCCCTCCTTTGGGCCAAGTCAGGTGGATGAACTCAGATTCATGAGCAACATGTGAGAATTAAGATGCTGTTCACTTTGTAAAAGTTGAAGTTCAGGCATCATGTTTCTTCAGATGGACAAAAAAACCTCTTTCCTGTTTTATGACTGAAATAATATTTTTAATATTCTGTATTTTATGTAACTTTTGTGAAAAGATTCTGGCTTGTTCCACCAAGCCAGCAACAGATTCTCATCTGTCGGAAGATTAAGATCCTATTCACTGTAAATTTTGAAGACCGGCATCATATTTCTGCAGACACGAAAATAAACCTCTTTCCTGTTTTATGACTGAATAATAGGTTCATATACTGCAATCATTACAGCAAAGGACTATCCTCTTAATTGAAGTTATAATCTCTGTAATTAGTTAAATGTTTGATGGAACACCTTTGATGCATGGAACTACAGATGGCACAGTACTTCAATGAGTTATCAGGTGTATCTGGAAGCATTCCACTCGGAAGCTTCAATGCGATGTTCAATTTCACTGGTTCTTGGCATGTGGATGCAGCAGCCACAAAATCACTTGCTATGGTTGGATATTTCGTCCCGCTATTTACAGTTGGATTGCAAACTCCAAATTTAGTGTTGCGTGAGGAAATAAAGCGTGTATTCCTTTTACTTAGGATCCTGCATCTTTGTGAGGTAAACAATTTATTCCAGTATTGTTCATAGACAGTATTCATTGATCAATACTTTAAAATTTCCAATCCTCCTTGTCATGTTTCTGATTTTTAAGCATTTTTTCATTATTATTTTAACATAAAATTAGTTCGAAGAATAGTAACCTAGTTCTCTTCAAATATTAACATGATTTATTTCCAACATGTTCAAACCAATAAATCTTCCACAGAAACATCCTTTCTATAATTACCATTTCCTTGAATAAAGTCAATGAAATGCTATTGAAAAGCGCGTAATAATTTCTGGTTGGTCTGTGTTCATTGATGATTTCTGTGAATGGCTATTGTTTGGTCCCTATGGAAATCAAAATTGGGACCTCCCACCCAACATTTTCTACTTCGAGTTTGCACTAGGCATATGCTCAATTGAATGCTGCATCCATTTCATAGTAAATCTGTTTCACCTACATGCATTTTGACATCTCAGTGAACCATGACTCAAACCAGCTTTTAGCACTTAGAGAAAGTGTAGATGCATGTACCCTCCAAAATTACTTCATTTTTTCATGACATTACCAGAATGTTTTAGATGGGCAAACACTAAGCAGTTTAGGCTAATTAATTATCTTGCTTTTTGTTTAAAGTGCTATACCCCAGACTTTTTGTGTTCTGTCTGGTATGATAAAATCTCAAGAACTGACAGCATTATGTTTCTTGACCTGAGGAATTTCTATTGGTTTCTTTTTCTCAGCTTTATTAGAAATTCATAAGCACCCACATTGTTGTCTACAGCTATTGGTGGAAGGGATGTAGTTTATAAAGAGCACTTTGCAGTCATCTCCTTTATCATCGTCAGATATTGAGAACTATGTGAAAGACATTGGAGATCAGAGGTTTTTGGACTAAAGTGATCAACTGCTACACCACTCAAATACAAGGACAAACTGTGTTGCCACTGCCTGCTTTAATTTTCTTTGTAATACCTCGACACTTCTGAAAGTATTATGGAATGGCTTTGTCCTGCCTTGCCATTTGAAATTTCATTGTTTACTTATTTATTTATTCTTTTTGGGATGAAAACCAGAAAGTCATTTGGAGGGATGAATTATTTTCCTAGAATATATGAAAATTCTTTCTCCCTTGCAGGGATCAACTACGATCATTTTGGGGAGAGGAGGTGATGATCTAGAACAGAGCCATGCAAAGTGGGCGAGAACTGTATGGAACTGGCACCAGATGTAATTAATATGAAGTTTGTACCCATTGTTCCTCTCTTTCGATGGCGTAGCTGGATTCATATTATTGATGCAGTTGACTTATACTTGGAATGTAAGATCTCTGCAAACATTTACCCTTTTGGTTTGGATTGTGAATTTTGGTTCCATTAACCATTTAATATTATGTCAATGATGGATTCCTAGAAAAAAATTTGTTTTCCGTAATTTGTATTAGCATCCACTATCATTTAAGTGAATAGGCTCTAGAGTTGTTTGAAATATTTTGGCATAAAACCTACTTCAAAAGCCAATAAGTTTATTGGTGAATAATACTGATCTTGATTAAGCCTATTTTTGGGTCTTTAACCGTACTTTGTGAGTTAGAATGAATTCAATCTGATATACATTGTTGATGTGTTGTCTGAAACTTAAATGTACTAGGTGAAATTGGTAGTCTTAAAGTATGAAGGGCCTTTTTAATAACCTAACGTCTCTATACTGCCAACACCTAAGCCTCTGCTATCAAAGTACTGATACTATTTAGGATAGTTTATTTACAACAACCTTATGAGGTATTAACTATACTGGCATTAGAAGGCTACATATTAATTATTCTTTTGAAAGATGTTTGTAATTCAAATTAGTTTATTGAACTGGCTATGCGGAGAGGCAGGATAGACTTTGTGTATTTTCACCTCAATATAACAGAAAAGAGTACTTTTTATAGTTTGGGAGATTTGATAAACTCTTAATGCTTCTGGGTCAGAGAACTCCAAATTTACAGAGATTCATTATTCTTAGCCGATCTCAATTTCTCCATTTGGAATGGAGAGTTCTCTCAAGAAATAGTTATGTAGTACAGTTCTTCTTTCATTGTTTTGTATATTGCTGATTATCTGCTATTTACCTGCAATAGATGAGCACCTATTGAGGACCTGCAGTATTTCTTAGAATTTCAAATAGCTCGAGTTTGGGCTCCAGAGAACAAAATAAACACAAGAAAGGAGCCTGTATGTCAATCTCTACAGTTCAGCTTGATGGGTCCAAACTTTATATCAGCCCTGATCAGGTATTTTTCATGGTGATTATAAACACTTCTTTTAAGCATCCTTCTGTTTCTTTTCTGAGATAAGCCCATCTTGTAGGGGTTCAGAATTTGATCATCAAAACAAAGGAAGTTTAATGAAACATAAGTGTTATAATCTTAGATGTGATCTCAGCCGTTATCTATAATCTTAGAGATAATAAACCCATTCAGGGGATAACTCTTGAGAGAGGATCTTGTAATTTTGTGAGTATCGTTTTAAAAGTGTGAGACAAGTGGACAACTGTTTCTTTTGTCAGACATCTAGCAGCATATCATGTTCTAAGATTGCTGCTACCTTACTTCAGGAAGTCAGAATGTTACTTGATATTGCAGGTATGGTGGCGAAAGCCCGTCACTGAGCTTAGACTTAGCCTCTAGAAGGCCTTAAGCAAAAATCGACTTGCCATCCATTTGCAACACCCTAGCGTCTCTTCCAAAATTCTTCCAACCTCCCACTGGGATGCACACATGGCCATCGATTGCACCCAAGTATTAGCAGGTCTGAGAACAAGACAGCCGTTGGTTTGAACCTATCGAAGTGGAAGAAGAACTTTCCTCATGTCAGCACTGCACCGATAGAGCACACTGAGACTTGCATTGGCGACCTTTCTGGCGTTCACATTGTAACAGGAGCACAGCTTGGCGTCTGGGACTTTGGTGCCAAAAGCGTATTACACCTGAAACTTCTCTTCTCCAAAGTACCAGAGTGTGTTAAAGGCGGTCCGTGTGGATCATAGCCTTACACCTCTTCTACCTCCCAGAAGCCCGGCGGTTCACATCTTCATCATTATCAAATAGAAGTCCGAGGATAAAAGGAGATAAGCTCAAGCCAAGCTGAGTGATCAGGTAATGGACTTAACAGAAATGTCAAAGGGGCCACAAGATATTCCAGGTCACTGGTTGGTAACAGGGGCTAAGCTGGGGGTGGACAAGGGAAAGGTGTACTATAAAATCTATTTCATTCACTCAACTACTACAGGGACTATTCCCTGTTGTACCTTGGTTTTATCGCCTCCACTTGAGAAAGCATAGTCAAGCATTCTTTGCACAGCTCATTATCCATCCCCAGTTCATTTCTACTGTACATTTTCCTTCTCCCTTTTAGCCTTAGTTAATGGGATCTATTAATCCACAGTTCTATTTTTTGAATGTTGGTTTTCATCTGGCTTTTTTTGAGGACAAAGCCATATTTGAATAATGCGGTGGTCCAATTTATTATATCGAGTAATTCATTTCTATGAAAGAAAATGATGAGTTTGTTTAGTCTCTGCTGCCTGGTTTAACCTGAATATTACTTATTCTGCCATATCTGTTTTCATTGCTGACCTCAACTTTAGATTTACCTACATCCAACTTGCTGACTGTTGTTGATCCTTCTTGATGGTTGGATTGTCTGCTAGGACTAAGGAGGCATGTTTGCTAAACAGACAGACACCAAGGTAACATGGCCTAGCAGAGTAATTTAATTGTAAAACCCCACTCCATCGGTTGTTAGATCTGCCAAATCTTGATATTTTAGCCGGCTAATATGATTTTTTGATGTCTGTAGGTCTAAGTGACTCTGCGTTCTGCTTGGATTTAATTACCCGGTAATACAGTTATATTATATTAGAGTTGGTAATATGGGTTGAGATTGATGGAATTACAACTTGTTTAACATGAATTTTTGAGGTTAGGTTGTAAATTTTAAGACCAGACAACAGGAATCGATTGGGCTCAGTTTCGACCCGTTTTGACCGTGGCCAGTATAGGTGTGGCTCGAGGTTATTGATTAGATCGAAATTTTTGTATTTAATTTTGTAAAGCCCAAACATAGTAATTTAGATTTTCAATTATTCATTTATAAAATTTTTGTATTATAGTATAGGGTTTTAAAATAATAATAATTATAATATATGATTAATATGTATTAAACTTTGTTGTTCAATATTTTATTTTCATTCTAAATATATATTTTAATATATTTATCATGATATTATCTTTAAAAATGCTTTATGTAATTCTGAGGAATGCATTTGAATTAAAATAAATTCTAGGTTTTAATAAATATATTTTTATTTATGTATTAATCTATTTTAAATATTTATAATTTCATTTTTTTTATTTATCCTTTAAATTTTATTCAATCGTATATGTTTTGGTTTATAAAAATGAGGAGTTGTACTAGTTTATAAATTAAATTAAATTTAACTAAATTATCAACATTTTTTTAAATAATTTTATTACTTAATTAAACTAGTGTTAATAAAAAATAATGTTTTTTTAAATAATTAACAAAATTATACGCTAATTTAACTTCCATAATATGATTATATCTTATAGTAAGATGGATTTTCAAACAAATAGAATATTTCATTATTATACGGTTGAGATCGTTTTGAAAAATATTTTTTATTCGACATAAATAAAATTTATGTTGTTAATATTAAATTAATTAATAGATGATATTTCAGCCAAAGCATCGAGGATATAAATCTTTTAAAAATCTGTGGCATGTGTATTGGATATAGTAGGGGATGATGATGAAAATTAAAAAGGCATCATGAGATTTCATTTGATCTTTGGGTTGTTTTTATTAAGTTGTTATTTATAATTTTGGTCTTATTTAGTTAGTTAAGTTTAGTCTTTTTGGTTATAAGTTACAGCGTTATTTATTTGTTAAGTTTGTTTACTGTATTATATTGTTTAGACTACGATCATTTTATATATTAATTATTATTATTTATTTTATTTGAAGAATGATGAGATTTGTAAATTTTATTTTTAATATTTTTAAGGTTTAATGCGTTTAATCCGTTTGGCCGTAACTTTATATGGTAAGGCGAGTTGGTAAAATTAGCGAAATAAAATTTGTCAAATTAGCCTGGCTCTATAAGTATATAGTAGAGAACCCATAGTTATAATTAGTATATATTTCTTTACAGTATAGTTTCCTTAGAATGACATTTCCCTTATTTAAATGGTTGGGACTTTTCATCTAGCCTTTGAATATTTCAATGCTTCCTGTAGGTTTACATTTAAATATTGTTGCTGAAGTGAGTGCTCATGGAGTGATGAAAGAGGCACCAGGCTTATGTCCATAAGAAAAGCTCTCCAAGTAGATTGTTGTCAAGCATTTGGAACAAATATAACTTCTTTCTGCTTGTAATATTGCTTTTGTTACAATATGAATAGCCAACAAAATTAATCTCCAAGCTGCCTTTCCTTAATTATCTTGTTTCTGAACAAAATTACTTGTAACTTGATTGGAAAAATCTTCTTAATACTTCGGTATATTTCCACATATGATCATGAATGGCGATGTTTTCAATGTTATTGAGACTATTATGTGTTTATGTATAGCGACTATCAGGAGTCACTCTCGAAAGTCGAGCAAATTCTGCAGAAATTTACACTAACATTCAAACAACAAACGAGGCTTTTGTCCCTATGGAAATGTCCATCAGCTCTTATCACTGATCATTTATGCCACTAAGAACCTTATATACATGGCATAAATCTTCCTTAGCTTCCCACCAATCTCACGCCATTTCAATAAACCTTAGCCAGCAGCTATGGCAAATCTTTTCAACAGTGCTTGTGCTTCCCTCTTTGGCTTATTTTTATATGTTCGGTTTTACATCATTGATGTTTCACAATGATTCCCCTGCAGGAAAGCTGAGCTTGTTGAAGAAAGGTAGATTGGAAAGGAAGAACAACAGTAAGAATAAACATGGGAGCCCGGTTTTTCTTCAGCCATTCATAAGAGATACACATATATATCATAAGTGCACACTAATCATAGCTGAGATCTCTGGCCATGCCTAATTTTGGGGTTATCATTTGTTTTCGGATTCGGGTGCTTGCAGCATCATTTGCTCTTGAAAACGTGGCAACTATTGCCTTGGCAGTGAACCTTGTGACATACTTCAATGGAGTGATGCATTTTCAATAAGCTGATGCAGCTAACAGGCTAACCAACTACATAGAGACTGGTTACATCCTCTCCATTGTAGTGGCCTTTCTTACAGACACTCATATTGGCAGATTCTATGCTGTTCTTCTTTCAACATTTCGTAGGCTTATTAGAGCATATATGCTTGAACAAAACAATAAAAAAGCAATGAACCCAGACGATGATTTTGGAGTTTAATTTGTATCATACATGTTCATCCAGGGACTTTCACTGTTAGCTGTACAAGCTCACTACCCGAATCTCAAGCCACCTAACTGCCTCATCTTTGATCCAACTGCTAACTGCCAGAAAGTTCATGGCGGAAATGCTGCACTTCTCTTTGTCGGCCTCTATTTGGTTGCTGCTGGAACTGCTGGAATCAAAACATACCAGGGCTGATCAATTTGATGAAGAAGGACCCTCAAGAGGCAAGGCAAATGTCAGTTTCTTTAACCAACTCTTACTAGCTTTGTGTGAAGTGCGTTTAGTTTGACAGTTATTGTGGATTCAAGACAATAAAGGAGTGGGATAAGGGCTTTACGGTCAACCTATTCATAATCAATCTTAGCCATGATAGTCTTTTGCCGTCGGATTGCCTCGGTACAGGATACATGTTATTCGGGAACTAGTGCCATCACTGAAATTATACAGGTATGTCTTCTCACCCAGACTCTCTATGAAGAGATCAGCAACTAGCTACATAGGAAGAATTTAGCATAACTGAAGTTGGAAGTTTCCTAAGTAGAGAATCTTTGGTTTGCTAAGGACGGATGTTGAGGGGCAGAACAACTCTCACTTAGTACCATTATCTTTTGTGCATGGGAACACTGTGTTAGAGTATCACGTCATCGTGTCGACGGGGAAAAGTTTTGTATTTAATATATAAATATGGAATATTTTTAACTTAGCATAGCAAATGTGTTTTAAGGGCTTGAAGGCCTCTTAAACTTAAAGCGGGCAATATTTATATAGTTGGATGGTATTAAATTCTGAAATAGTATCTTAATGATCATGGTTTCAAATGTTATGTCGTTAAAAGTGTCGCATCATGTCATGTGCAGGTATGAGTTTAAAGTGAAACAAATATACATATAATTGGATATGGGTCGTTTTAAATGATATTAAAAGCTAATAGCTCATGACCTAGTGTGGTATTTGTTTGGCTTGAGTGGGGGAATGGCGAGTGTTCTTATTTGGTTTGGTCGTAATCTGCGTAAAAGCACTTAATTAAGAGGTAGTTGTATCTTCATATGGACTCCCACAAAGTAGATAGAATAATATCTACATACATGCATGATTGGGTATATATAGGGCATTACAATTCAGAACTTAGAACTTGTTTACAGGTTTTATATGCCATTTGCAGGTACTTGTTGCATCATTTCACAACCGAAAACTTCCCCTTCCCGATGACCCTGCAGACCTCTGTAAGTTGACAGGGACAAGGCTGCTATAGAAGCAGAATTTCTACCTCACAGGGACGTCTACAGGTTGATTAATTTTTCTTCTCTCTTAAATTTTTTTTTTTTGTATAAACAAAACATGTGGAAACCTCGATAAGAATTTTCCTGGTAAAACTGTTTCCAGATTCCTAGACAAAGCAGCCATCCAAACAACCGCCACAGGAAATTCCAACAAACCGGAAACTCCAAATCCATGGAAACTCAGCAGAGTGACCCAAGTGGAAAACGCAAAGATCATATTCGGCATGGTCCCAATCTTCTGCTGCACCATCATGATGACTCTCTGTCTAGCCCAGCTCAGGCCTTCTCCATCAAGACAAGGCCTCACCATGGACTGAGTCAGCACCTTATTCAAAATCCCCCCCGCCTCACTCCCCATCCTCCCAATCGTATTCATGATCATCCTAATCCCCATCTACGACCGCATCTTCGTCCCCTTCGCCCGTACCATCACCGGCCACCACACCAAGCATCACCCACCTCCAGCGCATCGGCGTCGGCCTGAATCCTCTCCTCCATTTCCATGACCTGCCATCTCTCATGGAAGCCAAACGGAAAGGGTGGCGCGTGACAACAACATGCTCAACCTGCATCCCTGTCCTTCAGCCGCTCCCCATTAGCGTTTTCTGGCTGTCTTTCCAGTTCTTCATTTTTGGGGTTGCAGACATGTTTACTTATGTGGGGCTTCTGGAGTTCTTCTACTCAGAGGCGCCAAAAGCCATTAAATCCATCTCTACTTGCTTTCTCTGGAGTTCCATGGCGCTTGGGTATTATCTCAGTACTGTTGTTGTTAATATAGTGAATGGAGCAACTAAAGGAATAACAAGAAGTGGGGGATGGTTGGCGGGAAACAACATTAACAGGAACCATCTCAATCTGTTTTACTGGTTGCTTTCTTTGCTGAGTTTGATCAACTTTTTGGTCTACTTATTTGTTGCAAGGAGGTATAAGTACAGGCCTCAGGCCTTAGTGGCTCCAGCTCCGGATGGGAACAAGAAGGCGTCGGTGTGAAAATGTTGGTTGAAACGCCTTTGTGAACCGGGCATTTCAGTGAATATTAATTTTAGGTTGTCTTCCTACCCAGGTACTCTTTTTTTCTTTTCTTTTTTTCTTTTTCTCTTTCCAATAGTAAAAGGTATGGAAAAATGGGAAAATGTATTGCAATGCAACATATATAGTAGTGGCATGTTTGGTTTCTTTGTTTTTACATACTTGTTTGTCCATGGATAGAAGTGACAACATGCAAGACAAACCATAAACCTGATTTGCAGGTAAATCTTTCAACAACCTTAAAAGACACAATTAGTGATTATTCAGGGAGAAAATGCGTAACTCTTTCTGATGGCTTTTAAGAGTCTTGAATCAGTTAACTCAAAAAAAAAAAAAAAAAAAGTCTTGAATTAGTAATCATTTGCCTTTTGGGATTATAAAACAAATATTAGTATTAAAAATATTTCAATACTATAATACCCAATTTTTAGAAATCAATTCACTACCTTTTGGAAATTAACCATGCATATTCAAAAAAGGGGGTAAAGTTGGTGACTTAGGGGGTATTTCCTTTTTTTATTTAATGCTGAAACTTTTATTTAGTATATTGAATAATACTCAATAGTATTAAGTATTTAATTGTCATTTTTAATATTGTATTCGTATTTAGTATTAAGTTGTTTTGTTTTTGTATACTTAAATCATCTTAAATATGTGGAAAATAAGTACCTATCAATACTTTTATTTGTGTAATGATGATATATGTTTTATTATTATAAATATTTGAATTTTTCAAAGTTAATCATTTTCCATATTTTCTTAAAGATTGATTAGAGACAAAAGGTCATTTTCATTTGTATATATATATTTAAAAAAGAAAATGTTATTTTACAAAAGAAAACTATGAGAGGATTTTGGTCAAAATGAAATTAAAAATTTAATGAAGGATTAGATTTCCCAAATTTTACTTTCAAAGGTCTTTTAATCAAATCATAAAATAAAATATATTTATATAATATATGTATATCATATTAATATATTTAAAATTATGATAAATAATTTTATTGTTATGATTCTTAAAATAATTGTTTTATTTATTTATTTTATATTACTAAAATATGTTATAAACGAAAAGGTTTTTGAAATGAATGAAGCCACCTCGGATTCAGCATTACACAATAAAATCGTTCCGGATTCAGTGTTTTGCAATGAATAGATTCATCTGGAATTCTGTATACATAAATCATCATTAATACCCTCATTAATTCATACATTAATGAGGATATTGGGAAGATCGCTTTGGGCTTATAAATAGGTCTTCACCTATATATAATTTATCAGAAAGAAAACAAAACATCTTGCCACTGCCTTCCTTGATCCTTGCTCTACCTTATTTATTTTCATCTCTTGAAATTCTCTTATTTTCGTGCATGGAGGGATTTATATAAACTTTAGTCGTCATTCAGCGGCGTTTTAAGCGTTATCGGCCTGAGTTTGCTCAGGTAATCATCTAAAGTCTTGCCTTAAAGTTGCTGTTTCATCACGATTTCGAAGGTTTTTTGAAAATGTCAAATCTTACAAAATTAGAGTTTGTAGCCCTTGATATTTGCAAAAACTATACGTCATGGATCCTTGATCTTTGAATCCACCTTGATCTTTTTATCGTTGGGAAATCGATAAAGAAGGAAATCAAAGCATCCTGCGAGGTCATGTAAAAATCATTGATTTTCCTTGGCGTCATCTCATGAGGACTTAAAAATGAATATCTTACGATTAAAATATCCTCTCACTCTATCAGGAATGAGTTAAGAAGGAGATACGACCACTAGAAAACAGTAATCCTCCCAAAAGCTCGATATGATTGGATGCACCTAAGGTTGCAAGATTTTAAAACAGTAAGTGAATATAACTCTGCTTTATTTTGAATCAGCTCCCAGTTGAAGCTGTGTGGAGAAAAGGTCACAGAGGAAGACATGCTAGATAAAACATTCACTACATTCCATGCCTCGTATGTGCTTATGCAGCAACAGTATCGAGAGCGCAGGTTCAAAAAAGTATTATGAACTAATTTCATGTCTCCTTGTGGCCGAACAGAATAATGAGTTTTTAATGAAAAATCATCAGTCCTGCCCGACTAGAACTGAACCATTCCCTGAAGTGAATGTGATATCATTTCAAACTAATGGACGTGGACGTAGTCATGGTTGTGGTCGGGGTCGTGGAGGGAAATCTCGATACCATGGAACTCATGGTAATAATTCTACCCATAAAGGGAAAACTTCAATGCACCACGAAGTGGAATATCCTGAGGCAAAACAAATGAAGCATCTGCGAAATCGCCTTCAAAGAGCCATGAGAATACATGTCATAGATGTGGTATGAAAGGACATTGGAAGGACATTGGTCGCGTACTTGTCGTGCGGCCAATACTTGGCAGACCCTTTCAATTATCAACGAAAAGATGAAAAATATAGAAATGAACTTTACTATTGGTAAGGGACTAGATTCCATCAATGATGCATTATATTCTAGCAAATCCTGAAATTTGCTTAGTTTAAAATATTAGTAGAAATGGATATCATATTAAAACCATGAATGATGGTAATAAGAGTGTCTTTATATTACCTCTGTTATTTAACATGAGAAACTTGTTGTTGAGACAACTCTTAGCTTTTCTCCCTTGGGTTGTATCATCTGTATAAAGCCTATTAGGTCATACGTTGTAAATTAGAACGAGAAGTTAAGTAAATAAAGACTTTGTCATTTGACATGACAAGCTAGGTAGCACTAGATCTTATTGATGTGAAGGATCATGAAACTCACAAGGCATAAAATTAAAAAACCAAAGATCCTCTTATCCCATAGACTACCCGCATGTTTGTGCTCATGAGAGCAAATTGATAATTCGGGTCATCTCATACCAAAGTCAGAGTTTAGTCCTCCAATATTTTTAGAAAGAGTACATGGGGACATTTGTGGACCCATTCATCCACCATGTGGACCTTTTCGATACTTCATGGTCCTAATAGATGCTTCTACGAGATGGTCTCATGTTTGTCTCCTTGCAACCCATAATATTGTCTTATCTAGACTCCTTGCACAAATAATAAAATTACGGGCACAATTTCCTGATTATCCAATCAAAAGTATCAAACTTGATAATGCTGGTGAGTTTACCTCCCAAACTTTCACTGATTATTGCATGTCAGTCGGGATAAACATTGAGCATCTTGTTGCTTATACTCATACCCAAAGTGGTTTAGTAGTCCTTATCAAGCGTCTTGATTCTTGTATATCACTATTAAATGAAACTAAGAGTTACCCACTTCAGCATGGGGTTGTGCTATTTTGCATGCTACAAACTTAGTTCATATTAGACCTCACTTTACCATGAATACTCCCTTTCCAGCTTGTACTCATTAAGCCACCAAATATATCTCATATAAGAATATTTGGTTGTCTGATTATGTACCAGTGCACCAACACATTGCACTAAAATGGGTCCTGAAAAGACTTAGGTTATGTGAGGTGTAGTTCCCTTCCATCATAGATACTTTGGGCCCTTAACGGAGATGTTTTACAACACGTTTTACCCATTTATCATTTTAATGAAAGATTTAATTCCCACCATTAGGGAGCTGCCAGGTTCGGAGAAAAGCGGCCAATCACTTGGAATGCATCCATTAATGTCTCATTTTGATCCCATTGTACCAAATCAAAGTGTTGGAAGTTTAAAGGATCATTCATTGCAATCCTTCAAATCAATTGCAGGCCATTCAACGTCTGAAAAGTGACAAAGTCACGTGTCATTGCAAATACTCGGCCGCAGTTGATGTCCACACCGGAGGACAACTGGCAAATGAATCTAGCATACAAAGTGTGGAAACCTTTTGCGGCGAAAAGATCTGACTCCTCTCGAAAGGAGAACCTGAACTCTGATGCTAATATAGAGCATAATCTTTATGCAAAGGCATATGTTGAACAAGGGACCCACGAAAGGGTTCACAACCAAAGTAGCCCTTGAAGGCACATGTACCTAAAGTAGTGAAATCTCAATAGGATTGCTGTATTTTTCACAAGGAGATAAATGGGATCGAAAACAATATTGAATATGATATTTTGGTTTCAAAGTGGTCTTGGAGCATCTGAAATGATAAGAGATCTCGAACCACAAAATGTGGAAGAATATCGAAATAGAAGCGATTGGCCAAAATGGAAGAAGCTATGCGAGCGAAATTAAACTAGTTAATGAAGCAAAAGTTTTTAGGCGCAGTCGAACACACAAAGGTATAAAACTGTTGATGAATACGATTTTAACCTGATAGAATAATGAGATCATGAGATATAAAGCGCGATTAGTGCCTGAGGGTTCTCGTAGGGCCTAGTATGGACTACGAGGAAACATATTCACCTCAATAAGTATGATCACTTTAGTTTTTAATAAGCTTGGGCTCTAAAAGGAATGGATATCGTCTCATGGATGTCATCCACAGTATCTATATACGGAATCCATGAATGTGTATATATATAAAATCCTTAAGAATTCACATTACAGAAGTAAAGTGATACAAGAAACCTCGTAGTATGTGTTTCAATCAAATTACAAAGATCTATGTATGGATTAAGTAATCCGAGCATATGTCTGATAGCCTTAAGCAGTATTTATTAAAGAAGATATGCTAACAACCTTATATGCCCATGCATTTTATTAAATCAAAAATCAATTGCAATTATTGTCGTATATATTGATGATCTAAACCTTATTGGGACTTCCGAAGAGCTCACAAGAACAGCAAATTACTTAAAAAGGGAATTCGAGATGAAAGATCTCGGAATAACAAAATTTTGTCTTGGATTACAGATAGAGCACTTCCCTACTAGCATTTTGGTTCACCAATCAACTTATACTAAGAAAATTTTAAAACGCTTTTATATGAATGAATCACCGCACGACTTCTCAATGGTTGTCAGTTCAATTGATGTGAAAAATGACTCATTTCGTCCTTGTGAAAAGGGTGAAGAAATTATTTAGTCTGAAATCTGTATCTTGCCGTCTTTATTGGTGCGCTATGTATCTTGCTACTTGTACACGCCCAAATATTGCTTTTCCTGTTAATCTATTAGCCAGATATAGTTTTACTCCAACCCGAAGGCATTGGAATGGTATCAAGCACATATTGCGATATCTTAAAAGAACATATGATATGGGGCTTTTCTATTCAAAAGAATCAAAGCAACAACTGCTTGGATATGCAAATGCAGGGTATCTTTCAAACCCACACAAAGCTTGATCCCAAACCAAGTATGTATTTAGTTGTAATGGTGCTACTATCTCATGGAAATCTGTCAAGCAAACAATGGTAGCCACGTCATTAAATCATTCAGAGATCTTGGCCTTGCATGAAGCCAGTGAATGTATATAGTTAAGGTCTGGTGATCCAACCTGTCAGGGAATCATGTGACTCTGCATTTTAAAGTGATCAAACAACATTATTTGAAGACAAAATTTGCACTTGCCATAAATAAGGCGGATACATCGAAATGAGACAAAACTAAGCATATCTCTCCAAAGTTCTTTTACACTCATGAGCTCGAAAGAATGGTGAATTGTGTTCAATAATCTAAATAAGTAGAAAATCAGCAAACCTATTCACAAGGCATTACCAACTTCAACGTTCGGAAAACTCGGATATAAGATTGGAATGTGCGGTAAGAATGTTAACATGAGGGAAGTCGCTATGACCTAATGTTAGTGTCTTTGTCTTTCTTTTTCCCACCATTATGGATTTTGTCCCCATGGTTTTCTCCCGAACAAGGTTTTTATTTTTTATGGCGGTACTAACATACGGAATGTTGTACTCTTTTCGCTCTTCAGAAGTTTTTTCCCAGCTGGGTTTTACTAGCAAGGTTTTAATAGAGCACATTCGTAGGGAGTGGTAATTCGAGGGAAGTGTTATAAACGAGTTTTTGAAATAGAATAAAAGTCACCTCGGATTCGACATCGCTATGATAAAGCGTTTGATTCAATGTTTGTGATGAATGGATTCATCCCAGGAATTACCGTATACATAAACCGTAAATTATCTGTAATTAATACCCTCATTAATTCATACATTAATGAGAATATTGGAATATCACTTTGGGAGCCTATAAATAGGCATTGTCACCCTATGTATGATTTATCCACGAGAAAACAAAGCTTATCTTTCTGCGTCTTGGCCGATTGCTCTGCTTTGACACTTATTTTCATTTACCAGGAGTTCTGCATTTTCTCGTACAAAAGAGGGACTATCTCTTTAAATCATCATTGTTATTTTTAAAAATGTCTGAAATTGTAGTTTAAAATATGATTGTTATTAAAGTGAAATGTATCTTTTGGTATTTTGGACTATTATATGGATTTTAAAATATTTTGTATATATTCTAATTTTTTTAAAATTTATATATAAGTTACTTAAAAATGAGAAAATAAACTATTTAAATTCGGGAAGCAATTTGTTTTAGAAAAAAAGTTAAAAAACAAACATATATGCTTCCCAAATTCCTAGCTACCCCCATCTCATGTGAGATTAGAGAATCAAAAAAATATCAAATTTTGGAGTTCTAGTATCCAAATTAGTGAAAGCAGAAATGTATATGATTAAATGGAAGGCAGAAATAGATATTTAGTTAATCTTTCAATATCAACACTTCCTTTAGTAGAAAACATATTTTATTTCACTATGGTTTCATCAGATGTCTGAATCAAGAACAAAGAGATGTGTGACATAACTGTATTACCCTCTATATATATATATAGATATATATAAACCACCTTGTGGTTATTTGCTTGGGTATTCTAATTTTATCTATCATAAAAATAAGAATTTTTATCCTTTAAATCTTTAAACATGAAAGACCCATACCATATTAAATAGATTAAAGCCAAATTACTCAAATAATAATAATAAATCACTTATAATTGGATTGACTTTATATGACATTTACATAGGAGACATTGGATAAAGGATCAACATCTCACACGACTTCTACTGTTGTCATTTTCTTTAATTTTCATACGCATTAATTCGCGGATTCTATTTTTGTCATTTTCTGCTTCCAAAAGACGCATTATTTAATGGGGCTATATACTATAAAGAAAGTGAAGAAATAGATATAGGTTTAAGGGCAAGTGTGTTCAAATAGAAGCATTTGGGAAGAGAGCTCGCCCACCGTTCTGCCACGTCAAGAGCATGCATGAACACGCGGCATCCTTCTGTGTGTGTGTGTATGAGTATCCTCAGTCCTCTTCCAGTACTTCCTCTATTTCAAGACCTAATCCTCCAACCTCATTCTCAACTATACTTCAGATCGGAAAAGACCATCTTCCAATACGCTGTGATTTCCATGGCTTCCAGTGACAAACCAGCCCAGCCCATACCGACCAGCGAATCCCAGACGGCCGGAACGCCGATGACGGCGGGAGCAGCGCATGCTGGTTTCAAAGGAGCCCAGACATTTGCAAGTCTGAAGCCGGTGAACCAAATGAAGCAGCACGTTTGTACCTTCGCTCTCTACAGCCACGACATGACTCGCCAGATCGAGACTCACCATTACATCACTCGTATCAATCAAGATTTCCTCCAGTGCGCCGTTTATGATTCCGACGACTCCAACGCTCATCTTATGGTAAAAATACACTCTCTCTCTCTTTGTTGTTACGTTGCATAAAACCTCAATCTTGGCCTTTTCAAATGTGGTGCAGGAATTAGTATATTGTGATCGGATTTTCGAAGCTCTGTCTCCTGAAGACAGAAAGATGTGGCACTCCCACACTTGGGGTGGCTCAAACCCTCGATCTTCTCCTTTTAAAATTTTATCTGCTTCTAATTAAAGGAAAAAAATTAAAAATAAAAGACTAAAAGGAAGGAGAAACACATAGATTTACACAAGAAAAAAACTGAATATACACGATGGCGTATGACTAGAGAAAAACCATGAAACCGGACCATGCCAACCCAATGGAAAAGTCACTGGAAGAGAATTAACGAGTATTCCCCGGGTGGTGCAGATCAAATCAGGGATGTGAATTTGGTGCGATCCCGGGTTCAAGAATGATCAGAAACCGGAATTTCGACAATATTGCCAAATCCTACGGCAGAAGTTTTGGGTGCACATAGCAAGTCGACAAGAGGTATTTCTCTTCTCTCGATTCCCTGTACCTCTTCTTTCTTGTTTAAATAAAAGCAAAGTTATTGTAAATATTAGTATGGTTTCTTTTTGGGATGTGGGATGAGTAAATTAAGGTGACAGGCTTCCAATAGGAGCACCGGCGCTAATGATGTCGCCCCAAGGAGATAGCATGGGGATGGTGAGGGCGGAGTTGGTACCAGAAAAGGGATGACAAGTACAATATATCAAGCGACGCTCTGAAGCAATCAAGGGCGGAGATTGAAGAGCCGGAGTGGCTCAATCCTAATGCCGACTACTGGAAACAGTCTCTCGGCAAGGGTTTTGCTCTTGACGTGGAGACCACTGAGATGAAGTTAAGGGCACCGTTTCCATGAACAGCGTATATATATACGATCAGAGTATATGTATGTTTGTATGTAGGGTATGCATGGTAGTAGTACTAACATATATATGTGTGTGTGTGTTTTGTTCCTAGTTTGATTATACGAGTATATAATGTAATGTTTTGTGCGTATGTATTGAAGGTTTATATACTTTAATATAATACTCTTACGGGTCTATGTTGTAGAATTATCACTGCGGTAGTATTTTGTAGTGAAGACGGAAGCCTTATTAGAATTTGAACTCTTAGGAAAATTAGTAGTTAATTAGTAGTTTTGGTAAGTGCTCCTTTTAAAAGATAGGAAAATTAGTTATATAATCTTGATTTCCACTACTTCCTAATAATATGAATGAAGGCTTTTTAATCACAAGGATTAAGAGAAAAATCGCTCTGTGATAAAAAAAAAAAAGCCTAGCCTGCCCCTCTTCTCTCCTCTGTTGCCCTCCCTCTTCTCATTTCAAGGGATTTAATTTAAGGAGTGGCGAGTCATTTTTTGTCAATATAAATTATTCCTTAGTATCTTTTTCTCTTTTTTCAATAATATCGGGTTTTTTCACAGATTTTTTTTTCTTCATATATTTATTTTTCTCTCAATAAAATGGTTCTTTCTCTTAATTTTTATTTTTATTTTTTTGTTATCATTTTGTTGCAGTGTGTAGGCGATGGTGTTTCAATATTGATGATTTGTTGTTTCAATATTGGTGATTTAGTGGTGATTGTAATGTTTTTGTTGTTCAACGTGGGTGTAGTTATCCTGATTTGGATCTGATTTGTACATGCCTTAAATTTCTTGTTTGTTTATTTAGTTTTTTATTTAGAACCACTTACATGGTGGTTGATGTTTATGGTAGCATCTTCCTTATCAGGAAGAAGTTAGGGTTTTATATATACAATTATCTGAAAAATGGTTACAATTGTCTGAGAAAGGGTTGTGGAGGGCTCGTTCATCCATGTTTTTTTATTGATATATTGTTTCTGGATTCTATTGAATGAAAAGCTTGGTAAAAAAATGGAGGCTTTAGGCTTCAAGATATGGGGGTGAGCATATTATAATAAAGATTCACATTAACTTATTATATTATCTTGGAAAAAATGATGTAATTACAATTGAAGGAGATTAAAATCTTATGCAAATTGTCTATCCTACCTAACTCATATAGTAGAGATCTCAATATTTTAAAAGTATGACGGAGGGGAGGGGAGAATTTGGACTTTCAGATTCGAGTTTCAATAGAAATAGTTTACTACATTGTAATTAAAATGTTTAGTTTTTAAAAGAAATCTTATGCAAATTAATTTTTAATGACTGTATTTTTTTGAAAAGAAAAATAAATTTATTGATTCAATTTAACAATACATCGATATAAACTATAATCAAAATTATTAAAAACTATAAAGGATGAAACAACATTAAGGTAAATACATAATAAATCGGTTCAAAGTCATTTGATAGTTGAGTATACATGTTTGATATTATTATTGTGATTAGTATACCTATAATTTTAGTTTTGTAACATGTTGATAATCATTTATTTAATTTCTTATCATTGATCAATTCGCTTTCTTCCATTTTGAGATAAATGCAATAAAGATTATACGACAATAAACAAGCAACGTCTGAGACGATAATAATACATGTAAGCATAAAGCGATAAAGCATTCTGCTGTCGCATGAAAGACGCCTAAAACACAAAGGAACAAATGAGAACTTGAATGCCCTGGAATGATACATTTATTGAAAAAGAAAATAATGGAAAAAGATGTAGAAAGATGATTTTAAGTCAAAAATAACTAAAAAAGCACCCATCTTAACTTAAAATAAAAAAGGTTAACAGATAAAAAGTTGAAAGAAAATAAGGTTAGGATTTTCTTTTAAAAACTCATGAATTGTCTTTTTTTTATAGCTAAACACTTTAGTTATAATGTAGTAAATATTCTTCATTAGAACTTGAACTTGAAATCTCTCTCCTTTTATACCCTACCTTTTTTGAAACATTAAGATGGGCGACTTATGAATTACCTCATTATTCGAAGTTAGCTAATGATCAATCATCCTTTTCTCCATTCATTGGTAAAATACTAATATCTTTCCCAGAAGCAAGCAGCTTAAAGCATGATAAATTGAACTTATTTTTTTATTAAATCTTAAAATAGAATAAACCTTGTTTTTCTATATTAAAATAGAAGAAACTTAGAAAATACAAATTTTAAAAACATTAATTTACATGGTTTAACCTAGCTAAAAATTATATTAATGAAGCTCATCATGCCTAATTCATATGGTAGAGCGCTCAACGTTTCAAGAAACAAGGTATAAGGAAGGAAAAAGTTTTAGGTTCGAGTCTCAATTTGAACAATTTATTACATTATAACTAAAATATTTAATTATAAAAAAAATGAAAAACCACGTGAACTCAAAAAAGTTCTCTTTTTTAATCAATATATATATATATTGATTGGGTTTAAAATAATAGGCGTGTAGGCCGAGCACTGGCGAGAATGTTGAGGCTTAAGAGGGGTGGAATGGCCAATACAATGGCTGGGCGCAATAGTCTCCTTTGAACCTTCTTTGGCGAGCTGATTGCCTTCGGAAGGGTGGCAATATAATCGACCCGAAAGGGCCGTCAGTAGAGAGAATTTCGACTTCCCCTGAGTCAAGTCTCCGCGATTAGGGAAGTAAGATATTTTAATTATTGTTCGCCAATTCGCTGTGTCAGGTTAACAATAAGGAAAGAAAATCCACTCGCGATGGAGAAATATCTATCGTATCCACGGCTAAGGAAGAGATTTATCATCATGATCATCCATTATAAATGCGAGTCACCCCATTGGTGAAAGTACGCACAAATTCATTCCACTAGCGATTGAATCTTTTGTTCCCGGAAGAATACGACTTAGGCATCGAGGAAGACAGCGGGCGATCCAGCGATCCTTTTTGTTTCTTATTTTGCGGAAGGGCTCGAGCATCGAATCAACGGGCCAGGCCAGCAATTCCAACAAGCCCAACCCGAGTTTCGATTAGTGGCGTCGTCGATTTAGCGTGTCACATGGGAACGTTCGCTTACAAATAAAACTTACATCTGATAGTGATGGTATCGACAGGAGCAGCGTAGCCAGAGTAAACGCCGTCACGAGGATCTGAGGCCGGCGGGCGACATGAATGGCGCGAGCCTCGGGCATCTAGAAACCATACGCAATGCCCAGCAAGATTGGGAACCTTTCAGTCTCCGCCGGCCGACATTCTTTGAGAGAGTTGGAATGACTCTTGACAATCGACACCCCCGGGTCTGATAGGCTCGAGAGCGATAGCACCATTCCCGGGAAGAACAGTGCGCATGACCCTCCATCGAGAGCTAATGGCGCGAAACCGGTAGAGCTAGGGAGGCGTGGTTTTACATTCCACTTGGAGGATCATGAAGGAATGCATGATGGAATGTGAGAGACAATGAGCCCAGCCCCTTATGGCGGGGCAGCCAGGGGAGCAATCGTGGGAGCGGAGGTTGGGGACATCCGGCAAGAGCTCCCCGGCCATATGAAGGAAAGCGGTAAAGGTCGAGGCTCTAGTCTACATGGGCGCTGCAGTGCAATAGGCGATCCAGATCCCACGGTAAGGTGTTACCCACTCTTCGACAAAGTTAGGAATGCCACGGTCGAAGCGTTCGACGGAGCGAAAGACCCCGCCGTTACCTCGATACATATTAGAACCCGGGGATAAGGCGCACGGATATCGAGGACCCGTACGATCTGAGCCTTCGCTATCACACCTCAAAGACCCGGCATTGGCTGGTTTAATAGACTTCCATCTTGATCTCATCATTCCTGAGCTCTCCCATTGCATTCATCTCCCATTTCGCCAGACTAGAGGATATGGGAAGCCAGTTATCACCTTATGACCATAAGTAGAACTCATGAGAGAGCTTAGGGTCATATGTCCCGGAGATTGTGAGTCATTAAAGGTAGATATTAAGACGAAGTTTCTTAATCCACTTGCTTTCATCGCGGGGCTAGAGGTGCGTCGAAGACCCTGATGTTCTCTATCTCCAAAGAACCCTCAAGCAAGCATAGGCTGAGGTGCTTTCGTCAGACAGTATATCAGCAATGAAGAAGCCCTTTTATCGAGCAAGGAGTTCTTACAAAGAAAGGGCCAGAGCGACGAGAAAGCTGAATGAAGCCAGGGAGGTAGGAGATAGTAATAGATCCTCGCGGAGGGATAGAGAAAATAGAGAATGGTCCACACAAGGGGCGAGGCGTCGAGGGCAGCAGGACCACCTCGAATGGAGCTGCGGCGTGATGTTCACCTCGGCCCGATTCACCCCCTAGCAGTCTCGATTATCCACCCGGGTCTTCACGTGAAGTGCAACATGAAAAATTTACGAGATGGCCATCTCGGATGAGGTCGAACCAGCAAGAGACGATACCAAATACGTGAGGTTCCACGGGGATCATGGACACCCGAGCAGGATGGCGCATCCGGTAAAGGAAGAAATTGAGTACACGGTCAGAAGCGTGGGCATCTTAGTCGTTGCGGTAGCCCCGAGGAAGGTGGACGGTCGTACACACCTCGATCAGCCAACCCATTTCGGCTGGCGCGGAGGGTCCATGTGATCTCCGGAGGATTCTGGCGAGAATCAACTCAATCGGGAAGGCCCATGCGCGTATGGTCAAGGAGACATTAGAAATACAAGTCGTATCGAACTCCCTCATTTGGACACTACCATAACAGCACCGGACTCCGACGTAATTATTGACATCCCCATGACTATCCACTAGTGATAAGGGTCGTCGTAGCCAATAAAACAATCCACAAGGTCCTTATCGACAATGGAAGCTCGGCCGACATCATCTTCGCATCAGCTTTCAACAAAATGGGCATTGGAAGGGAGAAGTTAGAACCGGTCAGCCTTTACCTCTACGTGGATTCTACGGAGGGAAAGAGTACTACCTCTGGGGTCGATACAACTAGTGCTCACTGGGACCCCCCATGATCTATTCTTGATAAGATTTCTCATAGTAGATGCCCCTCGACTTACAACATGTTCTTGGCGGAGCCTCTCTGACCATAAGGACATCTGTAGCGACCCCAGGCCGGTCAGGCAGATTAGCGGATCTAAACCAAAACCCCGGTGGCCTTGGCCGAAGCCATTTATCTGTCATTTCATTCATAAACGTTTTCGTTCTCAAATCTTTACGGAAGCTGTTTCATTTTGGGCAAGCCCATAAACATTTACAATGATTCAATCTGATTGATAGGCCCGTAAACATTGCTGAATCATTCCTGATGGAAGGCACATTATGCCTTTCAAAATGGTTTACATAATAGATGTTCAGAGTTCAAATTGTTTTTACAAAATATCAATGTTCAAAAAGATGGAGTGAATGCAAATGTCGAAGCATACTCCGCAATTCTTCCTTTATGACTAGACGCTCCTCAATCTTGCCTTTTGTCCATGTTCACTCAGTACCTGCGCATTGATTAAAAACAATACGTTAAGCATTTTCATGCTTAGTGATTCTATACAATTCCATTCTTCTGTTTTAGTTTGAGTCAAATTATGAAGTTTTATTAAACAAACTTTCAAATCTTTTTGGATGATCAATGTCAATACAATACATATACTTATTTCATATACAATCATTTATGGTTCATTGATCAAATCCAAATATACACTTTCGCTATGCAATAAGTCATTGATAATCAAATCATGCATTTCACAATACTCTTTTCATTTCAATTCATAATCATGCTTTTCAATTCCAATTTGTCACAATCTCAAATCAATTCAATTCGGTTATGCCCTTAACAAATTTAACCTATGTTTTTTGATATCTGGGACTCTCCAGAAATCATCGGCCTTGATCTCGGCCCGGGTTGCGGCGGTATAAAACGATTTTATAACCACCCGATGCGGTCCCGTTAGGCTGTATTTGGTTATTAAAAAAATCAATTAGTGAACACTATCGATAAGATCCTGGCAGAACAGCGTCGGATGACATGTCTGATACGTTCGCGATCTTGCTATTTTAACGCAAACAGGTATATCGATCTATCATTCATCTGAGCTAAGCGGTTAACGTTCAATTAGAGCGTTCAAATCTTTTATAGCAACATACGATCTGATATGTACATTTGTATAAACGGTTCATTTCAATACTCATGCAATTTTCATTTACGAACATTTCTGATCGTTTCTTTACGTCAATTAAAAAAAAAAGCGATTCAATATGTTTTCTTATGCATTTATAACAAATAGTTCAAATCTTGAAACAAGAATAGGAGAAACAAACAATACGAAATGCGTCGTTTTGATTAGTCGCCGGAATCTATTCAATGCGGACTTTTCTCCTCGTCAGCTATTCAAATACAATGACAATTACATATTAGTAGGTTATTCTAGGGGTTTTTGGTCAGGGTTTATGTCTACTCGATACCCCTTCACTTGCAAAATTTTCTAGGGACACATGAGCCATAATTTGCTCATGCTTCCTTTAAGAAAATTTTATCTCTATGAGTCTATTTTTAGTAGGAATTAGAATCATTTCATTTGGATCACCCAAACTCAAGTTATGGCATTTTAATGCCAAAATGGTTAGTATGCCTAGCTCACTCGGTTACCTACAGTTATTCCTAATTTCAGGGGTCTTAACTCCATAAATTGGTAATGGTTCCTTCTACACGTTTGAAGCTATGGTTATAAGGTTTCATCTCCAATTGGAATTATCCAATTTTGGATCCACTAAACTCAAGTTGTGCATTTTACATCAAAGCCCACTCCAGATTTGCAAGCGAGTCAATTTGTTCTTACACATGGCTCCCACTTTGACAAATTACAGGCACTTTGGGGGTTACATGTTGCATACAATTCCTTCAAGTAAATTATGCCCCTAGGCCTATTTTACCCAAAATTTTGAATCACTTAATTTGGATGAGTGAAACTCAACATGGCCAAACATTATAACGATACCCCAGAAAACGGGGCATAGCTTGGTAGAGCTGCAGGGCTCTTTAAAAACCCGATATTTAGGGCCTTAAGTCTGTCTCTTGGTTTCCTCTATACATTTGTAGACTTTATCCTCTTATGTGCTTTCTGGGATTAGAGTTACTTCATTTTGATGATTATAACTTAATCTATAGCCAAAACAAGAGCAGGAGTTTTATTAATTTTGATAACATTTATTTGAAAACCCAGTATTCCACTTTTCACAAAGCGTTCATGAAATAATTAACCGACAATATCTTCAAACTCAACCCGACACAACCCCAAACTCATTACAACCAAAACAAAACTCTTTTTTATCCATATTCGGGGTTTTGCAGTATTAATCAAGATGTTGTGATTTTGTTTCTTTATCTTGGCACTCTTGAATCATTCTAAGTTGTTTGATCGCGAGGAGTAAATTGAGGCCCGCCTGAAGCTTGTCTTTGCGCCTAGCCTCTTCTCCCCATTTCTCCTCTCATATCTCTCAGCGGGATTCTTTCAGATGGCTCCCAAAGATAACATTTGATCTTTATCCTCATTTAAGTGTAAGGCCATGTTTGGCATAGCACCCTATTCTCATTTCTCATTTTTGGTCTTAAGTCACTTATTTTCATAAAGGCCTTGTTTAATACAAAAAAATTCATTCTTTGACCTTAAGTTTCTCCCCATTTTCTTTATAGCCCATATTTCATTTTATTATTCAACTCTCGTATTTACGTTTAGGCAGTATAAACTTATTTACAATTGACCTTTAGGTCCTCATTTACAAATTTCAAATTTGCCCTTTACACTAAGGGATGGTACAAGTTAATCAGTTGTTTAGAATATAATATTTGCATTTTTCCTCTTGTTGTATAATCGTTTATTTAATATTCGTTTAACGATTCCCGAATCTACGAGTTAGCTCAGTTATACCGAAATATATATATATATATATATGTAATTTGCATTATAAAAATTACAGGGTATTTTTAGGCGATTACATCCTCTTTATCATGGTTAATCAGTTCCAACTGCCAAATGGAGTACAGAATGGTTTCGAGGAAACACAGTGGCGTGGCAGGGGTGTTACTGGCATGATAAAGCAACGGTCGACAACATCCACTGGGCCAGGCATGGCGGATGAGTAAGCACTCGACCCATACCGGAAGAACTAGAGCTGTCACGACGGCGTCAGCTAGAACACCTAGTCTACATAGGATCTAAAGTGTGAAGCGTTAAAGCCTTATGTCCACTTTTTAAAGCGAACATGGAGGTGGTAGCCTAGAAGCGAGGAAGAGCGTGAGCGGAATCGTATGATGGATCCACCAGCATTTAGCGTCAGTCCGTCCTTCAAGTCGGTCAAGTAAAAAAGAAAAAGTTTCACCTCATAAAGGCAAACGACGATTAATGAAAATTAAAGGTCGGCAAGCTCCTCCAAGCAGATGGAATCAGGGAGGTAGAATATCCTAAGTGGTTGGCGGCGTTGTTCTTGTAGGAGCTCCCACGCGCCCACCTAGCGAGGCATTCCGGGTCTGAAAGGCTATATAATATGAAGTTAGCCAGTAATGCGCCCTTGGATCTGCGTCGGAAAGTTTTAGGTTTTATAGTCCGCGACGAGGAATAGAAACAAGCAGGACAAGATAAAGTTATTCGACATCGCGCACCTTGAGCATTAAGGAAATTGACTTTAATTTGGAAGATCATTCACGTGGCGCCGATGTCAAGGCCAACAACAAATGTCGATACTTCTTTAGGTTATAAAAAAGGCCTTCCAATGGGATGTACACTGCAAGGAGGCATTCACGACACTTAAAACCTACCTAAGCTCTCCCCTAGTTCTTATGCGGCATACGAGGGAGAATCCTCCGCTCACTACGGCCATTTCAAACTTCTCAGCTAGCGCCTTGGTCGGGAGAGGCGGGATGATGCGACAACAGTATCTTGTGCAGCCCAGAGCTCTGGCGGAGCGGAGGGAGATCATCCAGATGGGCGATCTGGCGTTGGTGGCTTTACATCTGAAAGCTCAGACCTTGCTTTGACTCATACCATTGAAGTCCCGACTAAATATCGGAGTAAGGCTTAAATCTGCATAAACCCAGCTCAGAAGGCGATAAAGTGGGTTGCAAGGCTAAGTGGGTCGACATCAAAAATACAGCCAAGACAATAAATAAAGGGCAGATCTTAGCGGGGATTTCATCATAAATTCACCACGATGGCTTGCCAGCTTCACCCAGTGGCCTTTAACCTCTCCCCATCACGGAGGTTGTCAGTGAACCAGGCCACCGGCTGCGAGTGGTGTGGGTAAGATCTGACCTCTTGGTAGGGGATAGATATGGAATCGCCCTCAAATTCGAAGCTGACCTCGATATAGGGTTAAGACATGGGATTGCTCTCAGTGGGCTTAACCTGCCATCTCACATGGAAGTGATCATTTGGAGTGGCGGTGAGCTCCGATTGTAGTAAAAATGAATGAGGGCTCTCTGAGAGCGGAAGAGCTGAGGAGAGAGATTGAATCTTTGTACCTCGAGAAGGTGCGAGAGTTGGCAAAGTTCTAAATGCGAGTTCAGGTCGAACATGTCGAGGCGGAGGAATTCTCGGTGATGTAAGCAGCCTAGGAAAGCAGCCCTCCTGGGGGCCTGGGTAGGTGCAGTGCACCTTCTGGCTGCCTCCCAGGCCTTGTCGGCATCTGACCACAGCCGGGAAGGAGTCACCTGTGTCAGAGGCCGGGGCTGGATGGACCCCCATCGGGATTACTTAGTGGGAGGAACCGTTCCGCGGCGACGAGGGCCATCAGGCTCGGGCTGAGTCGGCGGATTCATGGGTGTTGGGGACCTTTATAGCCGAGACTTCTCGCCCATTCTTAAGTGCGTAGGAAGGATTTCACCAATTACATACTCGGGAGGTACACGGCGTGCGTGGCAACCACATCGAGCTTCGGACATAGCGGGGAAAAACTTTGAGGCGGGGTATTATTGGCCCATGATGCTCCGAGCGCGACAAAAGCTGATCGGAAAAGTACCAAACGATGGAGCATGCGAGATCTCATATCCCATCCCAGAGCCATGATGTCAACCATAAGCCCCGGCTTTCCGGCCAATGGGGCTAGACATATTGGGACCCTACCCGTTAGAAGGGTCGGTCACCAGTTCTATCATTGTAAGCGGTGGACTACTTTACGAAGTGAAGTGAGGAAGTAGAACCATATGACAATCATAGAACATAAGGTATGTAACTTCGTCTGGCGTTCTATAATATGCAGGTTCGGGATCCCGAGGTCCCTCGTGTATGACAATGGGAAACAATTCGACCAAATCCCAAGGGTTGAGGATTTACCGCGGAACTGGAATCGAAACTCTTACCATTCCCAAATATCCCAGTCAGAGCAGTGAAGCATAAGTCACTATAAGGACTCTCGTGACCACTTGAAGACTAAATTAGAAGATCTAAAAGGAAAATGGGTAGAGTACCTCTCCGAGGTGTTATGGGCACACAAAACTACGTGCAAGTTAGCAACTCAGGGACCACAGTTGGCTCGGCCTTTGGCCGACGTGGCTCTGTCAGTCGGATTAAAGTTGCAGTTAGTCGCAAGTGTCGAACCTGACAGAAGAGGGTTCTTTGCCTAAACTTTGGATCTCCTAGAAGAAAAAGCGTGAAGCCCAGTCACAAGCGTATTGAGATTATCACAAAAACTGACAAGATACTATGGCCAAGAAGGACCAGACCCGGGAGTTCTGAACTGTGACTTGGTTCTAAAAAAACTACGCCCATTGAGGAAAGACCCACATGGGAAGTTGGGACCGATTCTGGAAGGGCCCTATATTATTATCCGCGTGGTGGGCCTGCAACTACGAACTCCAAACACTTGAAGAAAAGCGCATACTCTTTCGTGGGCGTTTTGAGCACCTCAAGCGATTCTACCAGCTGCTTAATATTATTGTGGGTAAAAAAGTAAGTCATAATAATAAAACAGGGCTGGCTTGGAAAGTGCAGGAAAATTCGCATCTCAGTGCGCATGTTTTACAAAGTTAATCTTTGTACCAAAGGAGTTAAGTTAATGCAAAATTTGTCAGGAAAAGTAGTTCTCACATCTCATAGAAATTTGTCAGCAAAGCCTTTCTGTCGTTCTCTACATCTCGAGAAAATTACAGCTGGCCAAAGCCTTTCTGTTGTCCTCTACACTCTTAAAAGTTCACAATTATTAAAGCCTAGTCAAGGCAAAAACCACATGAAAGGGAAAGAAAAAAGGAAGGAAAATGAGAAAAAAAGGAGAAAGGAATAATGGAAGCAGACTTGTGCCCCACAGGCGCAGCCCTAAAATCGTTCCAGGTCGATTCCATCAATGGGCTAGACTGAGAACCAACACAACTCCCACAAAGGGAGGTGGGAAAAACACAGCTCCCTACAGATGATAGAGCGTGAAATCGAGCAGGCTGCGATGAAACCCGGACAAACTCCTTTGTGGCTTGATCGAGACCACAGGCTTCATCGTATACGAACTCCGACCCTATTGAAAGTGAAAGGTTGGGGACGGATTATGACACAGACCTTCGAAGAAAGGCCATCATTTATAAAGAAGAAGAAGCACGGAGCGCTGGGAATGCGTGTCACATTGCGATTCTCCATAGATCGCGTGGCCAGCGTCATGTTTCCCAGTGAAGGAAGGCAGAGGAGCGAGAGCCCGTGGCTCGGTTTTAAAGTGGTTGTGTGGCTCGGTTGCAAGTGGTAGTGTCATTCGAGTTCGGAAGGAAGTAGGTGTAGCTCGGTTGCAAGAGGAGTCATGTAAATTTCCGAGTTCAGAAGTGAGGCGCTGAGCCGTAGGCTAATTATCGTAGAGGCCCAGTGTGGTTCGGTCTTGGAACCTACGGCCCAGAGGCAAGTGGCCCATTTTGAAGAGCTCAAATAGCCCAGCGAGAGCAGCCTAGGAGCAGCTCAAATTTTGGGCTCGGCTCAAAGGCGGAGTAGCGAGGCGTGACTTAGTTTGCAAAGCAGCTGCTCGTAAAAGTAGAGCGGCGAGAGCCAGCTGATTTTGGAGCTCGAGAGAGGCCTGATAGCGAGGGCCCAGTAGCTCGATTTAGAGCTTAATTGCCTGAAAATGCAAATCATTTCGAGGGCGAAAAGCTAATTTTGGGCTCGGCGACTCAAGCGGGTCTTGAGAGCCCCAGCTGTCGGTTTCACGGGCTTAGCGCTGCCAAAGGCGAAGCGACTGGGAACTAGCTGATTTTGGGACTCAGCGGCTCGAAGGCCTGATAGCCCGGGAGACAGTAGCTTGGTTCAGGAGCTTAATTGCCCCCAGGCAGAGCAAGCCAGGAACGAAGCTCGATTTTAAGAGCTCGGCTTAGAAGCGAGTAGCCCAGAGCCCAGCCATTCGGTTGATAGGCTTCAAATAGCCCAAGCGGAAACGACCAGGAGCTAAATCGTTTTGGAGAATTTCAGCTCAGGGAGGCGAAGTAGCGCAAGGCCTCTGTGGCTGATTTGAACAGCCAATGCTGGAGTAGAAGCAGTCGGGAGCGAAAAACAGATTTTGAAGCTCAGTGAGCCCAGTAGCGGGAGCCTGCCATTTCGATTTGCAACCGCTGCTCAAAGATAGCCCGAAGGCGAAATAACCCGTTTTGAAGGCTTCAATGGCAGTAGAAACGACCAGGCAAGCTGGTTTGGGGCTGTGACTTAGCCTGATAGCGAAAGAATTGTCTTTCAGTTTTGAGCAATTGCCCAAAGCATAACGGCCGAGGCAGACTGACTCAGGATTTAGGGCTTACTTATTTCGGTGATCAGAGCCAAACGGCTCAATTTGGAAAAACCCCGTAAGCGCGAATTGGCAGAGCCACGACTCGAAGCGGGTGCACCACCACTCAGCTACTTACAGACGAGTAGCCGGAGGCCCCACAGTATGAACCAAAATAAAAATAACGATAAAATTAAACAATAAATCTCTACATATAAAAAAAAAAAGTCGATTATGCGACCCGATACCAAAATCCCGAATTTCCAGCGCCCGAAGCCATAAGGTTAAAGTAAAGCCTAAGCGCCGAAGTGGGACCACAGAAGCGGGGTCGGAAGGCGAGGCCCCAGTGACGAGGCGGAAAGTTGGCCTCCGAGACAGAAGATCATCGAGGGCGAGGGGCATGGTCGGAGGCCTTAGAAGCACCTCGGCGTCAGCGTCGACCTCAGTGGGTTGTGCCTCCTCATTAGAGCACAGGTGAACTCTAAGTATGGGAAAGCCACAGAGCCACTATCTTTGGAAGACGAACCCTTTGGGAGGCCCATTGGGTGCGGGCCTCGTCCACTGGCTGCGCTATCGCCGTCCCTCCGGCCTTGAAGCCTCCACTGCCTCTCGAGTCCCCTTGAAGCTTGTCGAGCTCCTCAGTCGGCGCTCCGCGAACTTCGACCTCTAAAGCCTCTTGGCGGGCAGGTCAGCGTCATCACTTTGGCCGCGTAGATCCTTATAACGCGCTCTCTGCGGCTGATCGCTGGATCTCGGGGACTGGAGTCCTTGCGGCCTTCTTTTATAACATCTCAGGCGCCCTCGCCATCGAAGTATGCCTCAGGTCAGACTTGTGCTTCTAAGCTCTCGGTCGGGTCTTTATCTAAGCTGGGAATGGACGAAAGAAACTGAAGTCTCCTCGACGAATGACGTCCACCTTCTTGAGTGAATCGCAAGGATAAGCAGCCCAGCCAGTGAAACTCGCCTGTAGAAAGCGAAGTCCTCATCCCAGACTAGGGGAGCCTCGAGGGCTGGCCCAGCCCTCCCCAGAAGAATCTCGGCTCAGATAGTAGACAAAGGCGAAGAGACCCCACCTTTAAGGTCTTACCTCGGCGAAGCTGACCCTCGGGGAAGCTGAGTCTTAAGCACACTCCCCTTCTCTTCTTTGCCGGCCACCTCAGTGCGGGCTCAGGCCTCTCCCCGTGGGCTTCGTGATAAGAAGGCTCAGCGAGAAGGCGAAGAGACTTTGAGACAGGGGGTAGAGAAGGCTTCATGACGGAAGGAGGAGAAGGCCGTAATAGGAGTGATGTGACCGCACCCGGGCGAAGCTAGGAATGTTGACTAATGAGCTTGAAATGCATGTGGTGGCACTTAACCCGACCTCATTTGCCTCTTCATCCTCATGTTAAGACCAGTCAGCACACTTTGAAAACCTGACAGACGAGTTAGAGACGCGAGGACTTGAAAATTGGGCCAGATTGGGCGGAGAACTCACGTGGGTTCTCGGGGTGAATCGAGAGGTGAAACTCCAAATGTATCTTCAGATCAACGGGATTATAGTCCCGATTGTGGCTTATTAACAAAAAGTAAGCGTTATTCCGGTGTTATGAAGGTAACATCGGAAATGTCCGACCTAGCATTGGACCGCTTAGAAATATATAAGAAACCTTCTATGGACTCTTTTACCTTTGAAAGGAATCGATAATGAAACTTAAATTGGGAACCCCTAAGCCTTTATCCTGGCTGCTCGAGCCAACAAGAGCGCCCGAGTTTTTGGGAAAGTACAGGTTAGGCGTATGTTGAAGTCTTCAGATAGCTCACTTGAAAGGGTGCAAGGGGAAGCGAAGACCATTTTCAAAGGCCGTCTCGAAAAAGCAAACCATCTTAGGAACATGGATGACGTAAGAGGTGAGAAAGTCTGGCGCGAACATGGATGTGGGGTGGCCTATAATGATGGCGAAAATTTCGCGCAGGAAGGCTCGGCCAGGCCTGGGACATCAACATCAGAGACGCCTCACAGCGGCCACTAAGATATTCAATCGGAGGAGTACTTGATCACACTAATCTCTCTTTACCCTTGTCGAGGCAAAGGGGATGACGAGCCCACCAATCAGGCGCAGCAGCCAATTACTGTGGGGAAATACAGACACCGCCTACTGTTTAGGTCGGATCCCTCAACAGGCTGCTTCCTATATGCGAGACGGAAGTATTTGGACCCTAGAAGAAGCATGTATGGATTGGACGTAGGTAAAGAAGGCGAATGGATAATGAGGCTCCCGAACAAATCCTAAGCGACCCGAAGGCCCCGAGGCAGGGGAAAGCTAAAAGAAGAAAGAGGAAGACTATCTTTTGAGCTACGAGGAGAAAACAAGAAAACGATCCTCATGAGGCCAGGCGACAAAGCGATTCTGAGCGATAAACAAAATCGTGTTTTCGAAAGGGAAAATCGAGCCGAAAAGGAAGAGGACTCGAAACGAGAAGAACCACGAAGTAATTGTCGGAGGATATCACACAAAAAGCGTAGGCGATATGAATTAAAGCGCGAAAATTGAGGCTTCGTCATTACCCGCAGGCGTTTGGCGCGACAAAGCCAAATCAAACCGTCACGATCGTCAGTGTGGAATCGTATTCGATTCGTAGAAAGCGATGCAGTGCACCTCTGTTTACTTTAGCCCAGTACAGAGCCAGATTGGAGTTTAAAATAATAAATCTGGCGACCTTGGCGAATGTCGGGCTTAAGAGGAGATTAAGGAAGCGAGCCAGTCTGATAGCTCGATCATGACATTATCACGCTTGTCATTTATGGCGATTTACCGGCGGAGAAGAGAGTTTGGCAATATAATCGGCGAAGAAGTAGGTGTTAGAAGAGAAATCTAAGCTTTTCTAATTAAATATGTCATCAATTAAGAGTAAGATATTTTAATTATTCTTTGTCGATTATCAGCTATTAATCGGTTATGATAAGGAAAGAAAATCAAATCATTTAATGGAAGAAATATCCGTGTCGTTATCGATTAGGAAAGTTGTCGTGATCGTCAATTATAAATGTCAGGTCGCGTCGGTGAAAGTCTGTATGAAAGTGCGTTCACTCGCCAGTGATCTTTTGGTCGGCGGGAAGAGTGACGGCGTCGGAGCGTGGAGCGATCGCCACGAGTCTTTTGTTCTTATTTTTATGAAGGAGTTCAGCGTCAGAATTGTGGTATAAACAGATTCCGATCTAAGTTTGAACCGGATCGATTAGGTAGCATCATATATATATATATATATGTCATCACAACAAAAATCCAAAAATTTAATTATATAAGTATTAGACATACCTATATCTGAAAATGATTTGTTATTTTATTATATATGACTTTATTTCAAAAAATTGAAATATTCTTACCTAGCTAAAATACGTACTTGGTCTACGAAGCATTTTAAGTGAAGAATCTTATTAAACATATGATAAGATGCCTAATCATATGAATTTGCAATTTTTTATTTTTTTAAACATAGAATTTCTTTAAAATTTGAAACATACACTCATAAAATAGAGCCAACGAAGACATAATAAATTTGGAAGACATAATATTAAAACTTAAAATTTAAATAAAATACAAATTAATCATTAAATTAAAAGCCACTTGTTTTAATCATTCGTAGCTTCATGATAAGATCAATGCTCCAACCCATTCAAGCTGGCAGCCTGTCTACAAATCAATTGGATCAAATTTCCGTATCGTTGACTTTAAAAAAATTAAATTATTTAAAATATACAATAATTGAGAATTTTTTTTTTCCAAATATATTTGATATTTCTACCCCAGATCCCCCAGTTAGAATATATCCGAGTCACTGAAGATGACTCTACTTCTTACTCGCATCCCATCATTTTCTCTCTCCAGCATATCCATTCCATCTCTGGTAAGATGCGCATAGATTATTCTTCTCCCGTCTCCTGAGCATTTCTGCTCCTCCAGATCATCTTCTTCGATAAAAACCCTAAACAAATTAATACAATTGATAATTATAATACGATTGAGATTTACTGTAACGAAAGCTACAAAAATGGCTTCTTCTCACCGACTTCTCTCTGCTTTCGTGAATGTTAGGGTTCTAGGGTTTATAGGATCTATTGGGCTTTCTCTCTTCTTTTGGTCAATTTACGTGGAGCGTCCGGATATGGCAGAAAGAACGGAGTCGAAAAAAGAGGTATACTCGGTGTGGGGGATTCCGCCGGAGGAGGTGAGGGCGAGGGTGAAGAAGGTGATGGAGGGCCTGAGATCGGAGTTCGGGGGCCCAGCCTTCGAGCCCCACGTGACGGTGGTCGGGGCCATCAGTCTGACGGAGGACGATGCTCTTAATAAGTTCAGGTCCGCTTGTGATGGCCTTATAGCTTATGATGCCAGCGTGGATAGCGTAGCTACTGGAAGCTTCTTCTACCAATGCGTGTACCTGCTTCTGCATCCTTCGTCTAAGGTAATTACTCTGGCTTCTTAAATCGTCAATGCTTAATTATGGATTCCTTCAATCCTGCGCCCAAACTTTGGAGTTCACTATTTCGTAACACAGTTCTAGCTAGATGCTATTTGTGGATGATGATCCAAATGTATTAATAGAATTGTCAATGATTCGATAATATGGGATTTCTGATTCCAGGTAGTGGAAGCTAGTGCACACTGCACGGGTCATTTTGGTTTCAGGAGCTCAACTCGTAAGTTCCATCTGCTATAGCATTTGTTTAAAGTTTATTAGATTGTTTGTTTATTTTTCTTCTCCATTACATTACTTGTCCTATGGGAATAACTTTTACAGAGTTTGAATTATCTTGGCTATGTTTGTTTGGTTCGTGGGGAATTTGGGGGAACGAAAATAGAATGGAAAAATGAAAAATAATGAAATAACAATGCGAATAAGTTATTTTTATATACTACCTGAAATTCATTCACTTGCTTTGACTCTTTTATATAAAGATTAAAGTTGGTTTGGTTCGTGGAAGTGGGAAGGGGAGAAAAATGCTAAAGGGGTGTTGAGCCCACTTTAAAGAAATAATTTTTGTAGTCCAAATGGTAATGAGATTAGTGAATAGATATATCAATCCAAATTGATAAAACCAGCGAGAATCGGTCGTGAAAAGATCCGAGGACAATTTTAGAGTTTTAAAAAAATTTCAAAGGCTGTAGCGAGAGAATATTGAACTTTGTACAGTAACATGGAGACTTTTCTCTAAGTCGGGACATGGCGAGAGGGCGTGGACCGAGTTATTTGAATGGTGGAAGAGGGAATTCTTTGGGAATAATTTCCTTAATGGAGACATGAACAATTATTGGAGAAAGTGAGCTAGTGTAGTTATTCGCCAAATCTTACTATAAAGGAAGACTCAGCACTAATTTGAAGATGATTGCGCTGAATAATCAAATAACTAAAGAACGTTTGACATTCTCTTATTTTTAAGTTCGATTAAGTGCACTTAGTTCTTGGCTTGTTTACATGTTTTTAACATAAGCGTTTGTTCTTGGCTTGTGACACTTGATTTTCAGTCGATTCTCTGGTGAATCGTATTTTTAGCTAGTCAAATTTTCCTCTTAGCTTTCAATTCGATCACATGCAGTATGATTTTGGCATTTTTCGGCAGTGCAGGGAATTGTCGAGGCCCAAGGGGATCCATTTTTCGCTTGAGCATAAGTTAGATTTCGGCACGATTTCAGTTCGGAAATTCTATAATTTCCTGGCACGCCCGCACATTCACCAATTTATGTGCTTTTTGTATGATACAGTGAATTTATTTAGAAGATCAGCCCAAAGCAATATTTTTAAGCGCGTCCGGTGGGACACATTTTCTTTGAAGAATCTGCAAAAATTAAGAGAGTACAAGACCATTGTGGTCTGGGACTTAGGATCTAATGCTGTTGATACGAAAAGCTTTTTTTTAGCCCCCGTGGAACGTATAGAAAACCTGATGAATTCTCCAGTACGACAACAGGAGAATCCACCTAGCAACCTTATTGAACAAGTGGAAGGAAGAGGAGCAGGTAATGTGGATGTGCCTATTCGTTTCTCTTATAATTTTAATGAATTTCAGGCTTTCATGTAAGAAATAAAGAGTCAACGAATGATCATGACTGCCTTTATGGAGGAAATGAAGCAACAATCCCAATCCATTCTGGAGAACCTTAGAGAAAGGGAGCAACCAAGGCATGGAGTTGCTTATAAGCCTGAAAGGCAATTTTCTAAATTAACTCGGGGGCAAAGATTCGAGAACTTATGAGAAGTCAGGACTCTTACCGTCACCTATTCAAGCAGAGGTTAGATAACTTCCTTCCCATAGGAGAGCGGATGCTACTTTGGAGAACGATAGGAAAACCTAATGTAGTTAGGCTTGCCAACCTCGTGAGGATTTTTCCCCGTAATTAACCACTTATTAACTGAGCATAAGGAAGAGGACTTTTCTTTCACCGAGGTTCTAGCATCATGCAAATTCGTAAGAGTGCATGGCAATAGGGGACAACAAGTTCAACAAGTTCCTCAACAGCCTTTTAGGAAACCAGCCCTCGTACCAAATTTAAGAGCAACCAGAGAGACGCTGCAAGAGTTGTTTGGGCCAAGCCTCAGGCAAATTGGCTGCCCGGAGTTCTACAAACCATATCCAGAAATGATAGATAAGGAGAATCCATACCTAAGGGGGTACATGATCCCCACTTTCGTTTCGGAGAAGATAGTTAATCCACCTCGAGCATGTTGCTAGGATTCATCAGGCAATGTGGGAATCGCTAACTACGAGAATTTATATTATTTCAAGCTTAGACTGTTTCCAAACTCTTTGATAAATATTCACTGGGTATGCAACATTGCCATGAACCTGATCTGCTGGCAGAAGATGGTTACGCTCAACACTCGCTCTTAGGTCGAGTCCGGGAGTGTGCATCGCAACCGCCCGAGTGACTCAAAGAAATGGGGAGACCGCCTATCTGCTCATCTCTGCTCAAGAAGACAGGCTAGATGTGATCCATCTTTCGTAGACAGTACGGAAAACACCAGTGAGGCCTGGATATTGAGCTGAGGTGCTCCAAGGTATGGAATTTAGAGATTTTTATGAACTTGTAGCTAAGGTGGCAGAATATGAAGAGTTGCTCAAGGAAGAAAGTTGCTGGAGGAAGAAGTCCGTGGGAACCTATTGTCAAGAGGTGAACCAGGAGGTGGCAATTGCAGGTCTATCTACTGCAGGGGCATTCACCTGTAATCTTTTGGTAGAAAAGACACCTTATTTGTGGAAGAAGGCATAGGTTGTTGATACATAGGTTCAATATACTTTTGAGGTAGCAAAGACAAAGGAAATATTCGATTTCTTGGTGAAAGAAAAATTCATTACCTTCCCTAAACCCACTCTGATCTCCCAAAGAAGGGATGAACTAAGGGGAAAGTTCTCTCTGTGAAGTACCACAAGTCACTAACCATACTTCACTAATGTTGCTGGGTTTCGTAAATGTCATACGTAATCAGATCAACAAAGGGATACTCAAGTTCCTTGACAAAAAAGAGGCTATGGCAATCGATGAGGATCCTTTCCCACTAGTGGCCTCGATCAACACTATTAGTTTCAACCTAAGAGCATTGATGGAATCCTAAAAGGCGAAAACTCTAAAAGCAGGCGGGTCCTAAACATGGTCCGATTCAGCGATAAGTTGAAAAATGAGTTTTCGCAAAGGTGTACAAGACTGTTCATTAGGAGAAATTCTGAAGGGACAGCAACAGTGAATCGTAGCAAAAGATAATTGATTCTTCAAGGAAATGAGACTTTCCCCAAAAGGCATTATGAACTCCCTAGGAGATGGGTTCGTTCCTCCCAGAGAAAAGGCTGTAGAAAGGCCCACCCTTCCACAAGGTAGGTTCATTGCTCCAAGGGAGAATGATGCAAGCAAGTTCAGAGAATGTTTATGTTCCTTAAGAAACAAAGTCTTTTTCCCATGGGGTAGTTCACTCCTCTAAATGACGAAGCTATAGGAAAGTTACTGTTCCAAGGAAGAAGACAAACAAACCTATTTTTCCAAGGGAGAGAGTTGAGGACAGATTTCCAAGAGGTGGATTTGGGGATAGAGTTGTTCCTCTGAGTAAAAGAAAGTTTCTGCCAGATGATAGAATCACTCCTCCAAAGGGTAGATTATTTCCCCCAAGAGAGAAGATTGCAGACAACTTCACTTCTTCAAGGGAGAAGGCAAGGGAAGGACATGTTCCTCCCCATAATTGCCCGTGAGCTGACCCATTTCTTCTACAGGCAAATGATTCCAGTGGACAAATTCACTCCAAAAGATGAGCAGGGAAACAAACCTGTTTTTTCAAGGGAGAGGGTTGCAAAGATGGCAAGGCCTGTTAAGTGTATCATTCCTCCTAGGGTTTCTCCTGGTCAAAGGTGGCATGTGATACAACACAAAAAATTTCTCCAAAGGTTTTCTAGGACTCAAAAGAGGAGGATGCAGGGGCAAAGAGCAACTAATAAAAGGCAGCTCATTGATGTTATTGATAAAACACTCTTGGAGGAGGCCATGGAATTAGAGAAGGTGAAGGAAGGAATGGTTCCTAGCTTCAAAAAAACAAAGTTTGAGAGGAAAACTATTGAGGATATGAAGCCAACGATATGTAGATGAAGCACGGGATCTGAGGCTTTGGCATTAGTGAAATCTCATTTCTTTAAATTGTTCCATTGTTTCTTTAACATTGTCAACTATCTTCAAGTCAAAAAAGGCAGAGGAAGACCTAGTTGGTAGAAGGGAAGCACCCTGCGACAGAGGAAAATAAGGGCCATAGTGGGGTCACCATAGAATCCTCTGAAGAATGCAGAATTTGTATGCGATATCATAAACTTTATAAAAATGGATTTAAGATATAAAGCTCTAGTGTACGTATTCTTTATCTCTCATAATGGCAAACCCGGTATCCAAGGTAATCGATAGATAATGGATCGGTAAATGTAAATGTCATTGAGATGCCGAGCTCAAGGAGCATTAGTGATCCGAGAAACAGGTGGTCAGGCCTCGCTTTACTGGAGAAGTATCCAAGACCTTGAGGATATTACCTATAGATATCACCATAGGTAGCAAAACTGCATTATCTACCTTCTTTGTGATAGACTATATTGCAAATTACAACATTTTGCTAGGGAGGGACTGGATTCATGCCAACTGGTGTGTGCCATCCTCTCTTCATCAGTTTTTACTGTTTTGGAAGGGTAATGAAGTGGAGTTGGTGCGGGCAGATAAGCAACCCTTCATGGCGGCTACAAGATCTGTGGAAGCCAAGTATTATGATTAGGAATTCGGTCCGATTAAGTTCACTAGCAGAAGTAAAGATGGGGTCCCAAGGAAAGCATACATTGACTCAAAGGGCTCTGTGGAAATCCAAAAGGAGGCGGCCAAACTCCTAAAGGTGACTACAATCGTGCCTTACAAGCCGATGAGTGGTCCAATCATCGAGGAGATTGATGATGATTGATTACTCTCAAAAGGAAAAGGCAGTAGCTACAACTGCCATATTCAAAATGAAAATGCAGCATATTATGGAAATGATTGAAGAAGAGCACCTCCAGGATACTTGTGGGACTGAGATGATTTTTGAATGGGATGAATATAAAGAAGATGAAGAAATACAAGTGAGGATTTGGAACAAGCCCCTCCTAAGTTCGAAGACACGTAGCCTCAAGTACACGACCCCATAGAGGAGGTGAACCTTGGCACTGTGGAGGAGCCAAAGATTACATATATTAGTTCTTTACTGCCTTCCGACTTGAAGGAATGAATTATTGAAATACTACAAGATTTCAAAGACTGCTTTGCTTGGAATTATGAAGATGCTGTGGGTGGATTAGGTGATTGCGGAACACGCTTGCCTATCAAGTCGATGTCTCCACCCCTTCAGCAACCACCCAAAAGAAATGTCCCAAGGAGGCAGAGCGTATGCAAAGGAGGATTGAGTAGTTGCAAGGCCAAATTAATCGACTCACAAGGTATGTGTAAGTGGTCAGGCAAATATTGTCCCTATGATGAAGAAGAATGGGAAACTTAGAGCTCAGGTAGACTTTAGGGATTTAAATGCTCTCACTCCTAAAGACATGTATGTAATTCCTATTGCTGACATGTTAGTTGACTCCACTACAAATAATGAATTATTGTCCTTCATGGACGGTTTCTCTGGGTATAACCAAATCCTCATAGCTATTGATGATATATCTAAGATTGCCTTCAGATGTCTTGGTTCCTTAGGAACGCTTGAATAGTCGGTCATGCCCTTTGGTTTGAAGAACGTTGGTGCAACTTACTAAAGGACTATGAATGCCATCTTTCATGATATGTTAGGCCACCACATGGAGATTTATATCGATGACATTGTGGTTAAATCTAAGAAGGTTGTCGAACATGTGAATCATTTAAGGAAAAGTTTTGAAAGAATGAGACTCCATCAACTAAAGCTCAATCCACTCAAATGTGCTTTTGGAGTTCAAGCCGAAATTTTTTTAGGGTTTCTGGTTCACTAAAGAGGAGTGGAAGTGGATCAAAATAAAGCCAATGTCATCATTTCAGCCAAGGCTACTCAAAATAAGAAAGAACTTCATAAGTTCTTGGGCCAGGTGAACTATTTAAAGAGGTTTATCTCTAATCTGGTAGGGAAAACTAAGGTATTCTCTTACCTAATCAAGCTAAAAGAAGTGGAAGAATTCAAATGGGAGGAACAACACAAAGCAGCTTTTGATGAAATCAAAGGCTACCTTTCTATGTCCCCTGTTTTAATGCCACCTCTAAGGGGTCAGTCACTCAAACTCTATCTATCAGCTACAAAAGAGTCTATAGGATGCATTCTAGCACAAAATAATGCTGAAGGCCATGAGCAGGTTGTTTACTATTTGAATAAGGTCCTAAATTCAGCAGAAACTAGGTATACACCCATTGAGAAGTTGTGTTTGACCTATACTTTGCATGTATGAAACTGAGACATTACTTTATCAAGTCTCAAGTGTATGTGGTCTCCCAAACCGACTTGATCAAATACATGCTAAGTCGTCCCTTAATCACTGGACGAATCGGGAAATGGTCCCTTGCTTTGTCAAAGTTCACCTTGGTCTATTCTTCATAGAAATCAATCAAGAGACAAACTTTAGCTAACTTTCTGACTAATCATCCGAAATAAAAAATTAAAAGGATGTGGAATTAGGGATATATGAAGTAGAAAGACGGCCTTGGGTTCTTAAGTTTGATGGCTCTATCAATTAGAATTCGCTGGAGCCGGATAGCAATCATCTCGTTCAAAAGGGATAAAGATCACCCTATCGCTCAACTTGTCCTCGGCACCAACAATCAAGCCAAATAATATGAGGCTTGAAGGATCGCTTGAGATCTTGTCGAACTTAGAGCACAAGAGGTACATATAACTGGGGACTCTCAATTAGTGCTTCCTACACTAATAAGTAAATTATAAATGCATGTTTCATCGATAGCCCTTATTACACTACTTACCTAATTGTTGTGATTCTTTCACTTCGTGGATTTTGAATACATGCCTAATCTAATCGAAAGGTATTTAGGCCAAGACAAGTAGCTTCAGTGTGAAGATGAGCAAAAGAATTGACCTATAAGTTCATTGTGGTAGAAAGAAGAATCACCCCTCAATTTATGAAAGGGGAATCGACAGAACATCGCAAGATAGATGCAAATGTCGTAAGAGACTAGAGAATTAAGATCGAGAAAGTATTTAGAAGATCCTAAACAGTAAGTCTCCCATAGGTGAAAGCTTAATCACGTAACTTCGTCCTACTTCAGCGGAATTGTAAGCGTAAAGGGATCAAATAAGCTACCGTCAGATGCCTATCTTTCCCATATAGCATGGAAGTGATGAAGCAAGTTCATGAAGGTCCGTGGTTTCATCGCTTCCGATAAAATGCAATGGCTGATTAGGAGGCATGGCTATTTTCGCCAACCCATCCTAAGTGACCGTGATCAATATCGCAAGGGCTGCCAACAAAGGCTGAAAGTATGGCAAAGATACATGATACCCACGTGGGAACTACACTCACTGTGAAACCATGGCCTTTAGAGGATTTCTCGAGTCATGGACTTACTGGGAAAATCACCCAAATTTTCCATCAAAGGGACACAACTTCGCCTGAAGGTTAAGTGTAATTACTGCTCAAATGGGCGGAGGCTACCAAGAAGGTAGAGCGTAATAGATGTGATCCAATTTATCAAAGAGTAGATCATTCATAGGTTTGGAATTCCTTAATCCATTACAACTGACCAAGGCACCATGTTCATTGGGGATGAGATGACTTATTTTGCCAAAGACTATGACATTCAACTCATCAGATCTACTCCCTTTTATGCCCAAGCAAATGGACAAGCAAAAGCTTCTAATAAGGTGTTGATAAGCATCCTGGAGAAAATGTTGGAGGATAATCCTAGAGATTGGCACAAAATTTTATCTGAGACCTTATGGGCTTATAGAACTTCTAAAAGAGGTCAGACAGGTAAGTCCTACTTCTAACCTACGGCAGGATGCAAAGGGCTTCCCAATTGGAGTGTGGTAGTTCCTTCTCAAAGGGTATTCGAACAAAATGACCTTAATCCTCAAGAATACAATGAGACCATGATGATGGAACTTGAGGCATTGGAGGGTAAGAGATTACAAGCGCTCGACCACATCATGATCCAAAAAAAGAAGGTGGCACGGGCCTACAACAAGAGGGTCAAAAGAAAGAATTAAGAAGGAGCCTGCTTGGTGCGGTGCCGCCTATCGTTCTAAGACAAGAATTGTGGAAATGGTCTCCAATTGGGAGGGACCATTTGGCTGTCTCGCTAATAATCGTCCTAAAATGCCTATCGCTATCAAGCTCAAGGGGAGCCATACAAAATGTTCATCAATAGAAAGTACTTAAGAAATACTTTCCCATAATGTAAATGCCGGATCAAGAAAAACTAAGGTAGGGAATGAGAATAACAAAGGAAAATAGGTCCCATCGACCACTTCGAGATCGGGGAAACTATTTCTAATAGTTACTGGAGGAGCAAAGTAGGCTGTTTTCACATCACCGCTCAAAACTTTGCATTCAATGTCATACTTGTTATACCTTCCAATATTTTATGAATAAATAAAGCAGGTTCTCACCTCTTAAATTGGGGAAAATATGTACCAACTTATGAATGAAAAGGAAAGTAGGCTTTAGGATCCAGTATTAATCCTTGGCCAAAGGCTTTTCCCCAAAAAAATGGGCTCATCAGGTCATAAACTCTCCAAAAGTAGGTTCCATAACCACTTTAGGACTGGAGAAATATGAGATGATCTAGTGATAAAGTGGCTTCTTGGCCATGGCATTCACCAGCACACTGATTTCTTTAAAGGTGTTCTTGTTCCCCCTTCGGATGGGTCCTAGGACTATTTTGGTGATTAAAGAAGTAGGTATGAGACCAGTTCCAAGATAGGATTTTGAGGCAATTCCATATTGATTTCCTTAGGAAAACTTCTTGACCACATCAAGATTGGGGATAGGGGTGGAAATATCTGAGTAAATAAGGAAGGCCTCTAGGCTACCGGCTACACATATTTCCCCAAACAGAGCACCTGGACAATTTCATGAGGGTATCATAATCACTTACCCAATAGATCGAGGAATGAAATGATGATGAACAGTGCTGTCCTAGAATCACTCTAAGATCGGTGGAAATAATCCTCATCGAGAAGGAAAGTGGGCTTTGTAGCCATTGCACATTCAAATACAAGTGTTAGAAATGAAGAAAACAAGACAAAAATCAAGCAATTTAGACAAGGAATGAAGAAGTTATGCAAGCTGCAGTCATAGTCGCGACCACAAAATTGCCATGGTCGCTACTATGACCCAAAGATGATCAAGACCGGGCGCTGTGCCTAAGAAGCCGCGAATTATGGTCGCTAATTATGGCGCAATCTTGCGTGATTTTGACCTCAGCAGCGAAGTCGCCACTATGAACCTCTTCGCAGTCTCATCGCTTTCAGCATTTTTGTATTGTAGTCAGGCGACTGTGACAACTATGGTCGCAATTGGCGAACCTCTTCAAATCGCTTTCTCGCATCTTCAGTAGTGTGGTCACCACCAACAAGATTTCAAAGAATCGACTTGTTAAATCATCGCTTAATCTCAAGTGATAGGTAAACTCCATAACTACTATGAAGTTGGAAAATTGGCATGTGTGTACTAGTTTGGATGAACACATTAGCTTTTTAGCTAATGGCATCCTGTGCATCTATATTCCAAGGATTATACAATATGGAGCAAAGACAAATTAGGTTCCATAGCTATTCTAAGCTTAAAAGGAGATCTAAAAGCTATGGGAGTCAGTAAAGTGGTCTGGGCCACTGCTCAGAAGGGTTTTTTAGTTTTTTTATCAAGCCCGTCCTAATCACAATAAATAACAGCAGCTCTATGGCCAAATTCTCAAACTGAGGGAGTATAAAGATCCTAAAAATGTACCTGCCCCAACAACAACAATCATTCAAGAATTATTCAGCAATTAACAGTTATCCAAAGCAGCCTAATGCCACCTCGTCCCACTAGTTCACCACATGCAAGTGAAGTGCACATGTGCAAGTGTTTGTCAAACACACACATCCGTGAGGCAGGCCCACGCCACCTCCGGGTCCAGCTCATCGCAATGTCACATTGCGGGCGACGTGCGTGAATGTTCAAGGATAACACACATCCAAAGGTAGCCTAGTGCCACCTTGGTCCACTAGTTAATACATACGTGAGTGCATCCGCGTTAATGTCAGAAGTTCCCCAACATAACAATCAAAGAAGGTCACAAAGACACCTAATCGGGCAGAAGTTAAGATGTTGAAAATTATTCAAATTTTGCCTAAAAGTATATTAAGTAGATATAAAAGAGTATCATGAATCCATTTAAGAGAGAAAATGAACATGGGTGGAGAATTAGTAAAGGAAGTACCCTTACTTTGAGCAAGATTGCCCAGTCATGTCAAGAAATGGAGTAGAACTTGCATAGGGAGAACCAAGAAGAAATCAGGCGTATGGAATGCTAAAAGGAATTGACATGATAAGCCCTTTTTAATGGAAAATTTTCATAAGAATTTGCAAAATTTTCGAATGGCAATTGCTGCCATGATAAACTTGAAGTCTTGCAATCTTATGTTGGGAAGGCATATGAGAAAATCTCTTAAGAGTGCTAGGTAGGCATGACCCAACCTAGATTCCCCAAGGCAAGTTCTTCAGGTCCACCAAATCGTAAGGTTGAGGAGTTACCTTTGCGATGCTTCTGCTAGTAGACGAGACGAAAAGATCGAGTGGAGGGAGAGAGACCGAGATCTACAAACAAAGGAGAAAAGCTTCTAATGTCATGTACATTGCCAAACAAACTGCAGGTATCAAAAGGACAATCAAGATTGAAAGTTGTTTTAAGAGCAAAAATCCACAAAGTTTCTCAAGGCATCAAGACAGACCAAAATTGGCACCCAAGGAATCATATTTGAGCAAAGCACAGTCCATCCACAAGCAATCAACGAAGGAAAATCAAACAAACAAAGCCTCACCACAGGGGAAGAAAATCAAACATGGAGGGGGTCGAAGGTTCGACCTTTCGAACGCCATGGCAACTACACGAGATTAACATCGAGTCTAGACTTTTCGCGATGAAGTCTGACACTGCTGAGCAAACGATAACACCCAGTACTCATCAAGCAGAGGATGGCCAAAATCGAACTTCCAAACAGAAGAGAAGACTGATAGCTGCCTAACGCCGCCTCGGGACGCTGCTTGAAGAAACAACAGCACCAATCAGCCGTCATATTTAGTCGCTTATTCAAGAGCGGCAACAAACACCATCGCCGATAAAAGAAAAGGAAATGATCGTATATCCAAGCAATACCATCACCTTGAGGAGGGAGGAGAAGATAGAGAGGAGATGGGTGGTTGGTTGGTACGCAAATCAAATAGATTTCTTCCCATGAACCTTCAATCCCCAAAGGAGAGCCTGATGCAAAAGGAACCGATCGTAGGGGAGAGATCAAAAGTCTGCAGCCCAAAGAGAAATTGGTGGAGGTTTTTTCTCTATATTACTATGGCTTCTTCAAATCATCCATCAGGTTTCGGGTTTTACTGTTTTTCCGCTGGATAATCCACATCCAAAATCCCGGTGGAGTTGCAATTGGTCTCATGGTAAAGGAGGAGAGCAAGAGAAAATGTTTTTGACAGATATAAGCAAACATGGCCCATGGGCCATATTGTATGTGAGGGGCAATTGTTGATACTAAAATATTTTTTGGCCCAAATGGTAGTGGAATGGACCGAATAAATATGTCAACCCAATCTGATAAAGCCCAAGCCCATGAAAAGGTCCAGAGACATTTCTGGAGTTTTTAAAAAATTTTCAAAGTTGGGAGTAGAGTATTCAGACTTTGTCTTAAAGGCAAAATATGGAGGAGACTTTTTCTCCAAGTGAGGACATGGAGGGATCGCTGACAAGATTTGAATGTGGTTACTTGGGAGCAAGACTTCAGCTGAGACATTGACAGCTATTGAGAAATTTCGCTAGTGCAAGATCGTAGAATGCTTATAAAAGGACGACTCAACACCAATTTGAGAGGATGATCAACCAAGACTCAGAATCGAACAAGAGCATTTCTCTTATTTTTCTTCAAGTTCATCAGCTGTCTTTTCCAGATTCTTAACTTAGTTTTACATGTTTTTCTTTACAAGCATTTGTTACTTCGAAGTTTTCTTGCTTCAACACTTGATTTTCAAGCTAGTCTGTTAAATTTCCTCTTAGCTTTCAATTCGGGTCATCCAATCTAATTTTCAAGGCATTTTTCCGCTTAGAATCTAGGGAATTGTCAAAGGAACTAGGGAATCCATTTTTCGTTTGAGTAGGAGTTAGATTTCGGCACAGCTTCAACTCGAGAATCTATAATTCCTTGGCACGCCTGCACATTCACCAATTTCCGTGCTTTTTGTATGTCATAGTGAATTCCTCTAGAAAATCCACCGAAACATAAATTAACTTTCTTATGTTTGGTTTTATCTTAAATTATTTAATCTTTATGCTGATGAGTTAAAAAATAAATTCGAATTAGCAAATAAAAATAATTTATTAGATTTAACTCTATTTTTATTTACCTTTGTTTTTCTTTCCTTCTATTTTCCCCCTATTTTCTTTCCCTTGTATTTTCCTGAATTTTCCTAGAACCAAACATAGCCTAAATAATTTGAACTACCTAACTTCAATTATGTATAATCTTTTTATTGTTATTTTTTATATAAAAATCAAAAATGAAAAAATTATTTTCCTTAACATTTTCTTCTTTGCTTAGCCCCTTCCCTTCCTTATCGCTTTCCTTAACCAAATAAACCATTGTGATATCTGAAATGAACTGTTATGCATGAGATTTAGGTTTAATGTCCTTTTATGAGCACCTTGTTCACCAAGTGGCACTGTAAATTTAATGCTATTTTCTGGTGAAGGAGCATATCTCTCACAAAAATAGAATACCTAGTTGGGATGAAGTAAAATAATAAACAGCCTACGGTGGGTACATTGTGAAAGGTTTCCCTTTTGGAAAAAAAGAAAATAAGAAAAATGTAAATCGAAATAATTAGTGGGATACATTGCAGAGTAGCGAAGCACAATGACAGATAATTATCAACGACAGAAATTTTCAGTTTATGACGTTGGTAATATTCTGCAAACCCTATGTTTGATTCTAAAAAAATTGACAGCGTTTTGACATTTGGGATTCAATAATTATCTCCCAATCACTAGTTTCTTACGTAGATAAGTATATGCACAACAGGGTGGCTATCAGTAATAGTAATTTATTTGGATTCAAGTACAGATGGATGTTTCAGTGGGAACGGGGAGTGAGTTGGGTGGGCTTGGGTGATATTCTGGTAAAAGTAGTGTCTGTTTTCCCGATAATGCATTGAAATGATATGTATAGGAGTCTTCTTCATCATGAGGCCCTCCCTCCAGAAACACGATCCAAACACTTATCATTTATGGTTCTTCCATCCTGAGATGATTTTGTCCTCGTACTTTACCCTTTGCATTTTGTCTTTGTTTTTTATAATTGTTTACTCGAAGAGGTGGGCAGTGTTCTGGAGGGGGCCTGACCATGCTCCTCCCTGCGAAGGGGAGAAGAGGGTTTGCTTTCTGGCCAAATCATTCGAGATTAAGGTCAAGATGCAAAAAGTTGATTGAGAGGTTGCATCCGGGAGAGAAGAAAAGGGATTATCAGGGATCGCATTCTAGAGGATCAGTTTAATCTGGTCTATCACCGGTTTAGAAGATTTGATAGCTGCACTGTGATCCACCTGGGAAAATGTTCGGGAAGAGGATGGAAGGCGATACAAATGGAAAAGGGTTCTGAACTAAGCTGTGTTCATCCTGCTCTTCTGAGAAGGGACTCTGGGAAAAAGCCTAATCCGATGTTCTATATGAAACCAAGATAGCCTGGGGTCAGAGGATTTCGGGCCGAAAAATTGCGTCGGCCAGGTAAGATCCAGCCAAGGAAATACAAAGGAAGAGAAGGCCGAAGACGAAAGGAGGAGCAGCAGAGAAATACGGAAGTTTCTACCCAGACCGTTTGTCGATTCTCAACCCCGCAGAGGTTCAGAAGGGGCAGAGAAAAAATACTTGATGGTGTTGTCTCCGCCAAAGTTAGTGGAAGAAGAGGTTCAGAAAGGTCGATCGCCCGCAGATGCCCGGTCGTGGTCGTTCAGAACCGCCATCCCGGGGCCTAGTCCAAGAAGATGGGCGAAGGTAAGGAACATCAAAATTCTCTCACAAGCTGGTCTGGAAGGGGCCTGCCTTTCTTTGAGTTTGAAAACAAAGAAGAGGTAGATTCGAGGTCGATAACCAAAAAGGTCTTCCAGAATCCCAACTCCGGTTCACCCAGAACTCGGGAAGACATGGGATGTAACCAGGAATCGCAGAGAGAAAGTCAGGCGAGAAAGGGACTTCCAAAGGCATCCGTGAGGAGCAATGGAGAAATCGATGCATGCATGATTCCAAGAAATGCACTACAAGAGACCACAAAGGTTCTACAGCTGGGACGGGCTGCAGGATCTCGTAAAGTCGGGGTTAGGCTTCTGATCTTCGAACACGAAGGAGGCAGGGGTATGCTTAGGTGGAGGAGGTTTTGGATGCGCTTTGGTGGGAATTGTCTCCACTACGACAAAGATCGCCCAAAAAAGTAAAACCCAGATCTGGCTGGTGGATCTACATATGCTTCACGCGCCGGGGAGAGGAGGGTGCAACGAGGATGCGCTGAGACGTAAGAGCAAGATCCCGCCTCACTGTCGAGTCACTGTGGTCTCCGGTCGCGATAAGCGCCAACCCTCGATCGCCGTAAGTCAGTTTGGCCAAATTCCGGCCCGAATACAGTCACCTGATCAGATGCGGAGAAGGCCGCGACGCTTCGTGCCAATTTTTCCCGCCGAGCGAAAGTTAAGGCTTAATACGTTGGGCTTACAGTGCAAAATTAGCCTTAACCGACCAGTAGTCAAGGCCATATTTCAAAAAAAAAGGGCCTCCAGCTATTCTGTGTACCTCAAAGCTCACATCTCCTATCATCGAGGCGGAAGGGAGTTTGAACACTCGATCGCCGAAAAGCATGGAGAGGGCAAAGAAATGATTTAATCAATCCCAATTGCAAAGCACTACTATAGAAGAGGTCTGCAATGGTCGACCTGATTTATTAAACAGTTCGAGATTTCAATGCCTATCGATACCCCCCTCTCTCTTTTTCTACCGACTCCCCGGCCCCAAGGGGGTTCCTGTGTCCGGGGGGGCCTACATGTTCTAGAAGAGGATTTGAGGTGGGATTGGCTATGGAAATTGGTGGGAGGCGAATGAAATGAAGGAGAAGGTGATAAGAAGCTAATGATGGTGGAGTACAGCAAGAGGAGGGCATCGTTGATCGACCCCTTTAGCGTAGAAGGTATGAAAACCGAGGATAGTATGTTGGTAAAGTTCATGACTGGGATTCATGACTGAGGGCTGGTAGAATGATTATTGAACCCATGCAGAATGGTGAGAAAGCAAATAGAAAGGACCGAGAACGTGCCCACGCCTGCTTTGGTGTGTGAACTGAACTCACAAATTGGAATGCACGCATAAACCATGGGGCCGTAAAGCGGGAAGTGCAAATGTAGATAGTGGGGAATTCTCATAGTGCTGATGACGATAAAAATCTTATCGTGGAATGTGAGAGAGGGGCACCCATCCCGAGAAGAGAAAAGTGATCAGCATTTTATCAGTGGATCGGGAGGGGTGGATTTGTGTCATAGGAAACAAAAGCTCAAAATATGAACCGTTAGGATGGCTCAAGCCTAAAGGTGGAGGCACACAAACATCGGGGGGGGTCAGCCGAGGCATCCCACGATGTGGGATAAAAGAATCTGTAGAGGTCATGAGACAAGCAGGCGGATTTTTATCGCTTCTCCCTGTCATTCGAAATGTGGAGGATACTTGGCTGATATTCACAGGGGTTTATGGTCCAATACTTCAACTTAAAGGGAAGAGATGTGGGAGGAACTGAGCCACGAGAGGTTTATGGGCCGGCCTCGTATTTGGGGAGATTTTAATGCATCCATTTCACCCAATGAGTGCCAAACAGGTGAAGATCTTGACTTAAATATGCTGCTTCTCGCTATTCCTCAATTTAATTCTGGGGTGAGAGATCGGCATTGCTGTGGGGGGGCCTTTACGTGGAGGTGCACCAATGGCCAAACACGTCCAAGATTATAGGCTCCTACCCTGGACCGGGAAAGTTACTTCAAAGAGGAATCATCCAAAGTACCATTCCTGTACTCGGGGCTGACCACTTCCTATCCTCTTAAATGGAGGGAGGTATTAGACGTGACCTCCCTTTCCAAGGCTTTTGAAAACATGGTTGAAAGCTTCGAGGGCTTTAAAGATCTCCTTAAAGGGTGGTGGAAAAGGATTCAAATTTTTAGCGGTTCTCAGTAAGTTTCATTCGCGAAAAGCCGAAAAGGTTTAAAAAGCAAACTAAAGGTATGGAATAAGGAGGTTTTTGCAATGTATATCAGAAAGGGCCAAGCCCTTTAGGATGGTTTGTCGGGATAACATGGAAAAGGATAGGGAGTCATTCTAGAAGAAAATCAAGAGAGCTAAAGCAAAGGATGACTCATGTAAGATGGTCTCATAGGGAGGAGGCCTCTTGAGACAAAAGTCAAGAGAGCTGCTTAAAGAGGACAGAAAACATCGGATTTTTCCACAAAATGGCAAACTCAAAAGACAGAAAGAGGAATGCAATAAACAAAATTAAAATTAATGGTAGGCCCACCAAGATATCTATTCTAAGGGATTGTTGGATGCAGTTTGAAGACCAAATTTCGGCCTGATCCATCTGCTCAAGGCCCCGCTTCCCACGATTGAGGAGCTAGAAACAGAGGATCGGCGCTTAGAACAAGCTTTCAGAGAGGAGAAGCCCTACAAATAATATCGCCGCCACGGTGATAAGGCCTCGTGGCCTGACGCTTTCCCCACGCTTTTTGTCCTTTGTCAGAGTTTGTTAAAGGTGAAGTGATGGAGTTCTTCAAGGAATTTATGAGAAGAATAAATTGTGGAAAAAAATTTAAATGCTACATTCTCGTGTTGATTCCCAAAAAAGGAATTGGCTGAGGATGTAAAGGATTATGCCCATTAGTTTGCTAGGAAGCTTATATAAAGATCTTTCGCCAAGATGCCGTAATAGCCGAAGGGTGTTGACAAAGTGATCTCTCCATTTCAAAACGCCTTGCCGGAAGGAAGGCAACTTATGTCATTTTTAACGCGACGAGGTCGTGTGGATTCCATGTCGAGAAGGAATGATGGCAGAGTGGTTTGCAAGTCGGACATCAAAAGGCTTATGATCATGCAAATCGGGGGAGTATGTGCCGAGGTCACGAAGAATGGGTTTTGGTCAAAGATGGATATCTTGGATCTCCTGGTGTATGTCTACTGTTTCTTTCTCTATCCTTATCAATGGGGTTTCCGAGGGCTTTTTCCGAAGTACGAGGGGGATTCGGCAGGGGGACCCCCTATCCCCGTATCTCTTTGTCTTGGGAATGGACATATTAAGCAGATTGGTAAACAAGGCTGTGGAAGGGAATTTCTTGTCTGGTTGCAAAATTGGGGGTGCTAGAGAGGAGGAGGAGCTGGAGGTGTCACATCTTCTCTATGCAGATGATACCCTGTTGTTCTGTAAAGATAATCCGAACCAATTGGCCTATTCGAGTTGGATTTGAACATGGGTTCCGAGGGTCTCGGGCTGAAAATCGTAACTTGAGTAAAAGCGAGATTTTCCTATAGGTGAGGGCTGGAGAATATTGAGAGGTATCGACAAATGAGTTAGGTCAAGCAGAACTGGCCACGTTTACTAATGATTTTGGGCTCTCCCATCGGGCCTCACAAGGTCAAGATGTGGGATACCATCGAGGAAAGGTTCAGAAGGAGACTAGCTAGTTGGAAGCGTCAATATATCTCCAAAGGGGGAAGAGTAACACTTATCGGGCACCGGTCGAATCTCCCTATTCCATTTTACGTCGGTTCTACTCCTAGTCTCGTGTGCAAAAGGCTAGAAAAAATTCAGAGGGACTTTTTGTGGGGTGGGGGGAATCTGGAAAAGAAGCCCCACTGTGAGTCACTACTGTGTACAGATAAAAAGTCACGACTCGGGGTCGAGGCTTACAATCTAAACAAAGCTCATAGGGAAAATGGTTGTATGTCGCAAACGATGTGAATTCCATGGAGGAAGACTATTAGAAGCAAGTTCGGGGGAATCGCAGGGGGATGGTGCTCCTGGGAAGTTAGGCGCTGGGACAGATTATGGAAAGAAATTAGAAAGGATGGGATATGGTTCGATTAAAATGCAAAATTGCGGGTCGGGTGATGGGAAATCGCACCGCTCTAGAAAGATGTTCGGGATGAGGCTTTGCGTAGTAACATTCTGACGCTGTTTAGCTTGGCAACGTAAAGATGATATGATTAGGAGATTCGGGATGATTCGTATCGAAGGTGGCTGACCTCGCTTTAGCAGCTATCCACTGACCGAAGTGATGGAGGTGAGAATTTTATTAAAATGACCATCCCCTGAAAGTTGTTCCAAACAGGATATGTCGGTCTTAAAAGGGGTACTTCAACGTGCCTATTCAAAGAAGCTCTTGTGATGAGGCGGTTTTAATCGTGACTGGCCGACAACACCTTTCCTCAGCTTTATCGGGCTTTGGGAACACTATGGTCCCATTAAAGGCGGGTTTTTTTTGGCTTTGAGGCGCCTTGCAAAGCGCCGACTCTGCACTAACTCAAAAAAGAGAGGAAGATCCTTTTGCCAACATGCTACTCTTGGTGAAAGAGGAGAGGAGGAAACCCAAATCATCTCGCCGGTTCACTGCTCAAGGCCGTAATGCCATGGGAACTTATTTTGGCTATAGTGGGGTTTGATGGGTCTTCCTTCTCAAGCATGCATGTGTCCTCCTAGCTTGGCAAGGAACAAAGTGGGTGCAAGAAGCGCAAGAAAGTTTGACTAAGCTATGCCTCCGTGCCTTTCAAGCAAGGTGGTGTGAGAGAAATAGAGTGGTCTTCTTATGAATGAGAGACCTTCTCTATGTATAGACTAAAGAATTCTTTCATTTATACTTCTTGTATCTTAAATAACGTGGTCTAGTGGGATAGAGACAGAGTATTTTGGAATTTTTAGTTCTGATGGGGTATAGGTAATTGTTTTAGGTTTGGGATTTTTTCTTCATGTTTTTATCCTTCTACGCTTTGTCCTCAGATACCCCCAGATTTTTAAGCAAATATGTTTTTTGTGATCAATGCATGTTTCTTTATCCATCAAAAAAAAAATTTCTGGTAAATGATTGTTTGTAAACGAGGCAAGTGCTTTTAGTGATTTATTTTTTATGCTGTTAATTTTGGAACCTTTTTATGTGAAAAAATGCAGGATATTTGTATGTTTTAGGACTCCTGAGATTAGATGTAGTTTGTCTCAATTCTTGGTGGCAATGGCACGTCCATGCAAATCTATTATGACAAATTGTTTTGGAATGTGAAGGGAAAAACCGAGTTCCCAAAAAATAAAACCTGTATATCAACATTTTGAATCCATGTGCTGTTTGTGCGCATTTGCTAGTTGATATTCACTTTTGGCAAACATTTAGTGGTAAAGGAATGGGAATACACAAAATGTTTGCGAAAACATTGTATGCACCTTGAGGGTTTAAGACTCAAAGAGTGGGTCCTTTTTCATAATAACTTGACTGGCACAAGGAATCACAGAACCGTGCTTGTAATGTTCTCCAACTTTCAGATAATCTATGTTACTCATCTAGACTTGCCTTAACATTTTGGAGACTATGGCTTTTAGTGGTACTTATTTGTATTGGAGAACAGATCATGAATAAGAATCCAGGATAGAAGTGGGGGATAAGCATTGTTGCTTCCTGCCTTGTCACTCTCATTTTTAGTTTCAGTTTCTTGTTTTCATTCGATTTCCTTTTCTCCTACTTTTATATGAGAATAATTGACAGCCTTTTTTAGTTTCTTCTTTTTGTCTAGAGAATTAAGGACCCCTTCCTTATATATAGTTTTCCGTGATAACTTCTGCCAATGCTAATGGTAATAAGACAAACTCTGTACTATCTATCATCATGCAGCTTATATGCCACATTTGAGCCTGCTTTATGGGGATCTATCAGAGGAGGATAAGAAAAAAGCTCGGGAGAAAGATGAAGTTCTTGATGAGAGCATCAGCAACCTGAACTTTACAATAACTCGCCTTGCATTGTACAAAACTGACACTGAAGATAGAACCCTGACATCCTGGGAGAAAGTTTCTGAATGCGACCTCATTCCCAAGTAGATCTAACCATGTTTCTCTGTTTCTTGGTGTTGGTTTAGTAAAGCGTATCAACGACCACCCACTGATTGCATTTTGTAAGTTAAAGCAGTGCTCTCAAATTTATTTCTTGGTATTGGCTTTACTAGTACATATATAAGTTGGATGCTCTTTAGTACTACATCCTTTCTAGTCTCCACCCTACCTTTGTAAACTCTTTTATCTCCACTAAAATATAATAAAATGTCGATGTTCTTTGTGGTTTCATTAATCATTTTGGGCTTTTGTTGACTTGACTGCATTTTATTGATGCAATAAATTCAACTTGAGTTGTTGACAATGGATCCCTTTTGTTGCAGCCTTCTAGCTAACCACATTTTCGCCTATTGAGAATATATAACCGGTTAAAATATCCTTTGTTTTTTTGGGTTGGGCCCCTACTAAATTATAATTGATATAATCCACAATGCCACCATTTTCTTCCACCTACTCAGGGATCAACATCTACACCACCCACCTTTGAAGCTTCGACTTTAAATACCAAGTGCGGAGCCAAGAGAATTTTGTTTCAATGTCATGTTTAAGTTACATAAGTTTAACAAAAACTAAAAAAAAATAAGGGTTGTAGTCTAACAGTAAATTTCAGTTCAGGTGGATTTTTAATAAGGACATAACTTTGCTCTCAGGTTCGAGTTTCCTTGAACATCAAAAGCAAAGTTTTTTACAAGCTAAAATATCTTGGTTCATAGGAGGATTTGTAATTCAAAAATAGTAAAGATAATTTTAAGCGGTTGATAATGTTAAAACTGTTACGTTACAAATACCAATTTGTGAGGAGTTTTGCATGTAGTGAATACTAAACCAGAAATATAAAATTAAATTAAATTAAATTAATTTTTATCTCGATGTGATCTGATAAGATATCATAGTACAATTAACTAACTTTAATAGAATGTTCAATGAACATATAGTAAAAGAGCATTTATCATTGCAAAGGATATAAGATTGCTCTTCATTCCAATTCCTTTCTTGATCTTGGTTGTCCCAATAAGATGCATTGTTCCTTTTTAGTGCATTTCTTGTACCAGAAAGTTTATTACTCAGAAATAGTAGTTGGATAGACAAGCACAACTATAATCCAATAACCATTTATTTTTAGTCTTATCCACCCAGCTACATCACCTTATCAACCTTCTATCTTTTTTTTTTCCATTATTTCTTTTATTTGAACATTTTTTGCAATATGCCATTTCATAAATATGCAATCCTTTTCTCTTTTTAGAGTTTTCTTTCCTTATTTCATTTTGCATCTCAAGCACTTTATCTAAAAGTCACAAGAAGCTCCTCATCACTACCTTTTCCTTTGTAACATTGAGTGTGAGTTTCTTGAATTTGTTGTCATTTTGAATATGAAGGGTCTCTCTTTTAGGTAAATTCTACTTGATAAAGTTTTTTATCTTGTATGGTCATTTGAGTTTGGAATAATACATTCTCTAGTCCGTTGTATTTTCACATTTTTTGACATTAAGTCCTTATACTTTAAAATATTCAAACTAAGTCCTATCCAAAACATAAAAAGTAAGTCATTTTTCTAACGATGATGGTAAGAATCGTTATCTAATTTCTACCCTTCAAACTCATGTACCTACCCTTTCACTTTTGTTAACATTAAGTCCTTATCTATACTACTCTTAAAAGTACTTTTACATTTTTCAATTCCAAAACTATCCTTAATAATAATAATAATCACGTTAAATAAAATGGTATCTTTTTATTACCATTTGAATACCCTCGATATAATATGATACCATATTAATCCTTTTTAATTTCATCAGTTTCATTGGATTTATTACTTTTCTATATTTATGTTTTTGGATAAGGTAAGGGTTTAATAATGATGTTAAATAAAATGTATCTCTTCATTACCATTTGAATACCTTCAATAATATAATATGATACCATATTAATCCTCTTTTAATTTCATCACTTTTACTGGATTTATTATTTTTCTATATTTATGTTTTTGGATAGGGTAATGGTTTCAGAACTTAAAGTCTAACGTATAATCACATTAAATTAAAATAAAATATTTTTATTAATATTTAATACCTCAACATAATAATAATATAATACCATATATATTCGATCAGTTTCATCGGATTTATTGTCATTTATTTACTTTACTTTTTTATATTTATGTTCTTGAGTAGGAGCAAAGATTTCAAAACTAAAGTTTAAGGTGTTGATGTGACTTTTGCTTTATCTTTAATCTCATATATATTTCATCATTCTCATTTAATCGAGATAAAGTCTTCGACAAAGACTTGAGTATTAAAAGCATAAAATCTCATCAATGGCAAAGCCACAATGTTCTTCTCTTTGAAGCGTGTCCACGATAAACAATATAACATTGCAAACTCTTCCAAAGGTTCTCCCTCCGACTTGATGAACAGTGGAGTTATGTTGAATTTCAATTTCTGATGATCTCAATGAAGTTCAAAGTGTCTTGTAGTCAAGATCTTCCAAGGCAGTTTATACTTGCTTTCTATAGGCTCTTTAAAGTGAAAGATTCTAAATGATTTTACCTAGAATATATAACTTTAAGAGATATTATTTTATCACAAAAAACTACTTTTGTCGAAATCCACATATAATAACATTATAACGCTTCAAAGTGGAATGAATATGTTGTTTCTTAAGTTGTTTGGGTGAGATAGCCTAAAATTATGTATTTTTTGTACTTTTGTTGTCTTTATAAATTAGTTTCTTGGTACTATTTTTTATAATTTTTTGTCTTTATTTTTGTAATATGAGCACCGCAATTCTTCTTAGTTTCATATTCTTAATGATTTCACGTATCAATCTAATCGGTTGTATATTTAGGTATAATTTTTTGTGATGAAATCAATTGTATTTGCTTCATATTTGTTGAAATACAACATAGAATTTTTTTTTTTTTGAAAAGAATATAACATCGAATCATGCACATCAACTCTATATTTGATTTCTATGAGATTTAAAGAAAGGGATAATACTAAATGAAAAGTTGTTATATGTGTTTTTTTTTTTTTTTTTTTTTTAAAGAAAATTTAAGTTTTAGGATAACCAAAAAAATCAAATAATAAAAATTCTAAAATGGGTGATTAAATGGTTATGTCAATAAATTATTGTAATGATATAAATCTAAAAAATTATTAAAAATAAAATTTATTCTTAAAGTATATTTTAAAATCTAAAAATAAATCAGAGTTAAGAAAAATTCAAATTACAAACAAATTTTATTCTATCAAATATCACAATTTATTATGATTTAAAAAAAAAGAAAATTAAATAAAATCTTCAACATTTCATACAAAAGTTATTGTAGATTATCACATTAATTTTTTTTTGTTTATTGTTTATAAATTTATGCATTTAATGATATAAGAAATAAATAATAAATATTTTAAATTAAAACTTCAACTTTCTTATGTAGAGTCATTTTTTGTTGATAAAAAAATCTCCAAAATATTATCTTTTTATTGTTTTTTTTATCTCATATTCTATAAATATGCAAATAAACCATTCAAATACACCCTTAATAGAATTTCTCATATTTATCATATTACTCTTATATATTCATGTTCTTTGACATGCCAAAGGTTTCGAAACCAAACCAAAATTTGTTTAATTCTTAATTATTATTTTCGACAACCATGAAAAGAAAAGATTATTTTTGTACTTTAATTTAGAAGAAATTATGATTTAAAACGGAAAAACATAATAGCGAAAAAATTCGTTGTGAGTAATAAAAATATAATTTAATGTTTTACATATATGAAGTTATAGCCTCAAGCACATTATAAACAGCTTCGTATTTGAATCTAAAAACAATCCTGGTAAGCCAAACATTTTGATTCACTACTTGTGAAATTTATGGTCCGGAATGATGCGCTTTTCTTAGAAAGGCAATTTAAGCTCTGGCTTTGTTAGTTAGCTTTTGGCCTATTCGAATTGTGCATTTCTAGCCAAGATAATTGTATTTGGGATGCGAAAAATCGGGTCCAAATTCAGCTTGACTCCACTAATTTTTTACTTTATGCTTAATGTACCTAATCTGCCCGAATTAAGGCTGGGTAGGGTTGCTATTTTATTGGTCAACCCGATTTCGGCCCAACCCTTCCACTCGAATTGCCATCTCTAGCTTTACCATATAGAATAATTTGATCGTAAACCTTTGGAATCAAATGGAAAAGTTTAAATTTTTTTTTGGTAAGGCTTTCAAGAGCTATCTACGCTTATCTTTCCACATAAGATTTCTTTGATAAAAATTATGGGACATTGTAATAACTTATAAAATAGTTTATGACCCACGTATAAGCCATTTTTACCTTATCTCAATAAGCTTCATGGAGAAACTTATAAAAAAAAGCTCAAAACAGCTTATACGAAATATTAAAATTGGCCATCTTAACGACAAAAATGTATTTCTGAAAAACAATTAAAAATATATATAAAACAACTTTCTAAAAAATTATGTAAAAAATAGGTAAATTTTTTGAAAATTTATATAAAAAATAGGAAAAAATAATGAAATAAATTCCAAAAAAATTACGAAGACAGAATTCTTTTGAAAATTATGAAAAACATGTTAACTTTTGAAAATCTTCTAATGTGAAAAATAGCAAACTTTGAAAAAAAAATTATTAAAAAAATTCTGACCTATAATTAAAAAATAGAAAAGAAACATCGATTGGATGACGAAGAACAATAATATCATTTACGTATTTTTCTCTATTTGCACTCTCATTTGCATCCACAAAGATTTATTTTGTTTTAGAACTTATAATTTTTGTGATGATGGAAAGCAGTAATGGTGTTTATTATTTTTGCCTATTATTTTGTTTTGAAAATGTTTATGATGATGGGAAATATTAGTGATTTTTTATTTTTATGTTTGATGTATTTTATTATTAGATAAAAAATATAGATAATATTTATTGAAATATATAATTTTTATTTATATTAAGTGACGCAGATCACTTTAAAAGTCAACGTCAAGTGTGCCCGTTCAAAGCTTCAAAATGGGCTTTAAGTGCCTCCGCACGTCCTGCGCTCTTTAAAATTAACCGTGAGTACTTGGTACATTATGTTCCAATTATAGAAAACATCCAAATTAAATATTTTAATTAAGAAAAAAAACATCGAATATTTTAGTTTTTATAATCTCTTTGATGCATATGAAACAAAATTGAAGAGGTGAGTATGATTCATTAGTTATTTTTTATACTAAATATTACAAGTGAATGATAAACATTTTCAGTATATAGTGAATCTTTATTTTATTTTAATTTTTTATTATGGCTTCATGGTATATATATATAGTTTTTTAGTTTTTTAGTTTTTTTAATTTTTTAAACATTATGACAAGTGCTTATTTATCAAAATACTTCAATTTTATAAATGTTTATTATGGTTTTTTCAGTAATTTCAGTTACTATAAGTACTTGAGTAGTAATACATCCAAACACCTTAAAATTATGTATAAACGCTTTTTAAAATATGTATCCAAACACAAATAGTTTATTGAATAAAGTATTTATAATATAAGCTCTTATAAAACAAGTGTTTAATTAAGCTGTTTACCTAAACAGAACTTTTATTCTAAATAAAGCTTATGAAGATATATGATAGAGAATGTTTGATTAATTGTTTTAGGCAATGAAAACGAATCACCTTATTATTGAAAACTCATTTTTTAAATCAATTTATATGTATGATAAAATGTATTTATATCTTATTCATATAATATAATTGTTAACACCATTAATTTTTATATTTCAAACTTAAAACAATTATAATGCAAACCAAAATCTCAGTTACAAAAACTCATAATAAAATCACAATCATTTATGAATGAGACCAAATAATTGATTTTTATTTTTTTTAATTTTATAATTTAATTATTGATTGTTTATATTATAATACAAAAAAAAAAGTCATTTTACCCAAAAATTATATAATTTAAGATTTTTTATTTTTTATTCTAAATGATTGGTGACAAAGAAAATTAGAAGATAGCTTGAATCAAAATACTATTTTAATAAAGTATTTTGATTCAAGCTATCTTCTAATTTAAGGTATCTTGTTACTTGCTCATTATTTTATATATTAATTTAAGTGTTATCTTTTTAATAAAATAATAAAAAAAAGATAAAAAAAGTAGGGTTCTTTTTACCTGCTCATTATTTTATATATTAATTTAAGGTATTAAATTGCAATATCACATAGCTTTTTTTAGTAAAGAAAGTGCAAAAGGAAATTTATTTTTATCAATTTGAAGCATGGGTGTATCAAATATAAATACTTATTAAGTTTGCAATTAAATAGTATCATAGACTTTCATCAGTTAAATCATGATTCATTTATTACGTTTTAATACAAAATCACACATCAAGTATTTTATAAATACAAAATTAATCTAATTTATAAAATTTTAGTATTAATATTTTTTTTATAATGTTCATATATTTTTTTGTAGTATTCTTCGTGACAACTTGAAAATAACTTTTAATATTAGTAACAATGAAGAAACAAAAGTTATAAAACAATAATATTAAAAATACAAAGAAAGTGATAATAAATTATAAATCTTATGATGTTTAAAAGAAAAAATATATTTTTAAAGTATACATAAAAAAAAATTAAAAATAAGAAATTTAGTCCAAAAAATTAAATATCAATTATAAGTTCACAATTTAATGGTACTATAGATTTTCATCAATTAAATCATGGCTCATTTATTAAGTTTTAATACAAAATCACACATCAAGTATTTTATAAATACAAAATTATTTTAATTTGTAATTTTTTAGTATTCATATATATTTTTTGTAGTGTTCATATACTGTTAGTGACAGCTTAAAAATGACTTTTAACATTAGCAACAATGAAGAAAATAAAGTTAAAACAATAATATTGAAAATACAAAGAAAGTGACAATAAATTATAAATATTATGGTTATTAATTAAAAGAAAAATAAATTTAAACTATACATCAAATAATTAATTAAAAACAAAAATTTAGTACAAAAAAATTAAATAACATTTTAAATCAAAAGTTAATTGTCATAAGGATCAAGGTAGTATTTTTTTTTTTTAACTTTGGAAAATATTTCATCATCATAAAGTTTGATATGAAAAAAAAATGTAATTCTATTTATATATTATCCAAATCATTTTTAATTTAATTTTATATTAACTCATATAACTATTTCCACTTAATTTTGAATAAAAATTTAAAAAATAAAATTATACATTTATTTATTTATTTATTATATTTTTCTTATTTTCTCACGAGTACATGTTCATTTAGTGGTACTTTAAAATGTTCAAACTAAATCCTTGCACTATAGTGTTGTCTCTTGGATTCCTGAGTTTTCTGTGATCGTTAGTATTTAACTAGCAATAAGTATCTCGCAAAACAAACACGACCGATAAGGCGTATTTCATTGCCTCCGATGCTCAAGGCCCGTTTAGCCACGGAAAATTTTCAATCCTATCCAAAATCTTAATATAAAATTTTCAATGATTCTAATCTTGGCTTTCATTTTCAAAATACGCGCTTTGTGATTAATTTTGGCTGAAAATAAATTTATTTTCAAACCCATTCGTTGAATTTGTCAATTTAATTGAAACAAGAAAAGTAAATTTTGACCGCTTTTCTTGATTCATATATATAAAACGTCAGTGTCAGCGAATTCATTTTCTTGTTAAATTTGTTTTTCGCCTTATTCTCGTAATTCAAACGCCGCTTTCCTTGTTTTCAAAAGTTCAATAGAGAAATGAAAATTTTCTACCTACCAAATGCCACCTAAGTTGTATTAAAGAGAAACAGAGTATAACAACAAGAACCGTTTTTTTAAGAAGATGTCCCATCCTTCCCGTTACATTCCTCTCTATCAAGGAGTGGATTTGACATCCACTTTTACTGGAAGCTAATTAGTTTCGAAATGGAAAGGGGAAGGTACTTCATTCATTATCACGTTATGGCTATGGACAACCGTTATCCTAATTTTCGCCTTAAAATCGCTTGATCATCTGATACTTGCTACTCACGTGATTCGGAGCGATGCTTCCTGCCAGATGCGTTTCAAACTCCGTTATGAGCAACTCGAAATTATTTCCAATACTATCTTTGTAGATAAGAAATTTACTGCATTTACGTGCTCTGACAATAAATCCCACAGCTCTCACAGGATCTGACACCTACAAACCGGGATTCGAGTAGCGTTCTGACTGCGTTCACGATAATTGGTCCGGGCCTCTATGCTTATGTACAGCCTAAGCTCATTTCACCATGATTGAGCATGCCTGCGCCAATAAAGATAAGCTGTTCATGATACCCACATATAAAAAACATGATTGCTTTTGAGGTTTCCTTTTATTTGAATAATGCTTGGTGCATTTTTAGATCTCCCTAAAAGTCATTCTTATTAATGAACTTTTCAACTTAAAGCTAGTTGATCCATTTTGATAATTTAAAATTTTATATCTCTTTCAATGAGAAAGGGAAATCATCCTTGCTAGTGAAAATTTCAATTTAAAGCTTAGTTGACCCAATTGTGATTATTTAAAATTTTACATTTATCTATGGTAACATCCTTTTAATACAAATATATAGAGATTTATATTAAATATTACAGAGAGAATCATTTGAAATTTTAAACAAAGCTAAAATTTAAATCAAGGCCACAGAAGAATAACATGATTTAAATTGAAATTTAGGATTTTGAATAATATATTATAGTCAGGTTACTCAAGACAATACAATATATCATGCTGGCACCTAAAATAAAAATTTTAAAACTTAGTTAATGACAATTATGAGGAGATAAACTGAAGTTCATAACCATGGTATCATAACAAATTCTTTTTAAGGTTCCATTGTTTATTTGTACCTTTATATCTATATATTTTTTTTTATCTATTCCCATTGTATTACTTTGTTTTTGTAAATATCTGATTTATATGCTCAGTACCTTTATATTTTAATTCTATTGATTTGAACATTTTTTTAATATAATATATTAAACTCGAGCTATCATTTTCGTAAGAGAATCCAAATTAGCCCACCAAGTCAAGCAATTCATAATCAATTAAATGGAAAAAAAATAAAAGTAAGACACCCACTGGGCCACAACCAATTCAACGTTATATCAATCTTATCCTCATTAGCAAATCATTGAAAATTAAACCCAACACACACTATTGTAAATATATGACTAAGTTTCATACGATATTTTATGACTTATGACTTACGACTTATAAGCTTATCCACTAAAACAAGAATTCGGTAACAATTTAATTTTGACTATCAAAGCCTTCAAACACAGTCACCCTACATTTTCTTAATGATCATCCCACAAGCTGACCTAGTCCAAACATTCATATATTTTCATTAAAATATGTTAAAAATCAAGTTGAAGCTCAAAAGTCTTACAGGTTTATACACCGACTATTTAAATAGATATAAGCACTTATGGAATATTCGGATCCCATTTCCAAATCTAGACATATTCAAAGCCTAAAGTTATGGCAAGTTGCCAATAGCCATATAGAGTCGGCCAACCCACCTTTTACGAAATTTCTTATGTCATGTTGACATTTAAAACTTTGGAATTTCACCATTCAAACTTTGGAGAAGCTTAAAGATTTAAAGACTGCGTTACATGTTACTACTATCATTAATCTTTATCATATAATTAAATAAAATCATTGAGTTTGACAAAACCTAGCTAACTATTTTAATGAAAATCATAATGTACACCACAATTTTAATTTTGTCTCCTTTATGACTTATAATAAACTAATATCTTGATTTTGGTTGTTCCTAATTTTATAATTTTTTAAAATCCGTAATTAGGTTCATAAATCAATCATTTTCATTTTAGTCTACTCGTAAAATCTAATATTACTTATTATAATTACATAAAATACGTAAAATGTGCATAAATCATAATTAGTTTAACAATACAATAAATTTTAATTAAATGAAATTGATGTAGAATACATTGATTTCTTTTTTAACTTGTCATAAACTAAACCAAACCAAACGAAACGAAATTATCGATTTATGGTTTAGGGATATTAAAATGATTGACGGTGCACATTTTTTTTTTTTTTTTTTGAAAGAGACTGTTCACATTTTTAAAACATTGTTTTGGATATATGAACATGGAACATGCAATGGCGGGCGAGGGTGGATACTAAGATACCGTTACGTGGGAAAAAGGAATGCAAGAAGATTTAAAAGTCACGTTAAATATATGGTCGCAACTACTATTCATGGTTATGGTCACGTGCCAAATCTTACTTTTCTCGTCTTAGGTTACCTAACCCTATTTTGACAACTAATTTTGATGTTTTTATTTTTCAAAAAATGACCAACTCGACTCATCGTCATTATGAAAAGGTGTGTATGTATATTTAATTTTAGAAATTATTGATTAATAACTAATAAGATTAATTTTATATTATATAGTAGAAACAACTAACAAGTGTGGTGTGGGGGGTCCCACACCCACAACTCTCCATTCTGAGAGGGGAAAGCCGTCGTTTCCGTCCGCTCCGGCACACGTTCATACTTCATAACATCGGCGTCTGCCGAAATTCGATTCTCCCACGCTCCCGGCTCCACCCACACGCTTTTCTTTGCTTGTTCATACTTCATATATTGTCAACATCACCTACCACTGGATATCCCAACTCTTTTTCAATCTGCCAACTTTTATTTCTTTCTTTAGCTCTCCCGATCCAAATCACCACTTCTTAGGGTCTAATCTTCCAAAGTCAGAAGTTTTAGGGTTTAATTTCTGCTCAATTGATGGCTGTGGAAACGAAGTCGGCGGTGAGGTTCACCTTGGGGAAGCAGTCGTCCATGGCGCCGGAGAGGGCTCCGGATGAGTCTCTGACCGCAGATGAGCAGGGGGATGTTGATGGGATTGATCCCAGGGTGAGGCTGATGTATCTAGCAAATGAGGGCGACTTGGAGGGCCTGCGCGAGCTTTTGGATTCGGGAACGGATGTCAATTTCAGGGACATCGATAATCGGACGGCTCTCCATATAGCCGCGTGTCAGGGATTCAGCGATGTGGTTGAATTTTTGTTGCAGAATGGGGCTGAAATTGATACCAAAGATTGCTGGGGTAGCACAGTAAGATCACTGCTTTTTGCTGTTTCTCTTGTTTGATTTGTTGCAACTGCAATATGTTTTGGTTCTGTTGTTTATCGATATCATGAATGTTTCTTTGATTATTCACCTGGAGTTATAGTTCTGTAGTTCCGAATATTAAATAGAGAATATCAACAATGATATCCAATTGAATTTCAATTCATGGACCTCTATTTTCCCACACACATAAAAAAAAAAAAAAGAGGATAAAGTGTGGGAAACTGGAATTTAAATCGTGCAACCATATGAAGCATATAAAGCGAATTAAACTTATTTGGTTGCAGGGAAATGGGACCTGAAAAAGCAATTTTCAGGCTCTTTTCCAACTCCAGTGACAGTTAGTTATATGCTATAAATATATGATTATGTTTAGGATTTGTCCTTGATTTGTTGGTCCAGTTTTGTAGAAATCTTTCTTGTTTATGTTTTTGACTTTTTCAGGCTTCTGTATCATCTCTCTGTTTATGAAATGTGGATAAGATTCCTGCAATTCAAATTGTGCAACTAGATGAAACATAAAGCGAATTAACTTATTTGGTTTCAGAAAAATGGGACCTGAAAAAGCAATTTTCAGGCTCCATTCCAACTCCAGTGACAGTTAGTTATATGCTATAAATATATAATTATGTTTAGGATCCGTCCTTGATTTGTTGGTCCTGTTTTGTAGGAATCTTTCTTGTTTATGTTTTTGACTTTATCAGGCTTCTGTATCATCTCTCTGTCTCTCTGTTTATGAAATGTGGATAAGATTCCCGCTACCCTGTAATCCAAGCTAAAGTTGGGTATCAGGTTAGAACATGTTGGTTGGACTCCCTTCAGTGACAGACAGGAACTCTTACTAGGGGAAAAACATACCTAGATTTTTTTTTTTTTTTTGATCAGTAAAAATCAAGTATTATAAAAAGGAAAATTCCTAGGAGTACATAGGACGGACAAACTTAAAAGCCAAAAACAAGGCAAACAAAACCTACTCGTATGACTAGAGGGGGCAACAAGATCTCTCCTTGAAAAATAATGTGTCTCATCTGATCCTAAATTGGATCCTTTCCTATATATATATATATATATATATATATATGGGTGGGGTTACCCAATGGTCATTAGTTTGAGTCCCCTCAGGGTAGCTGGAGGTTTTCTTGGCCATTAACTTTAGGGTCCTGTGGGATATATATATATATATAGGTGTAGGGTTACCCAATGGTCACTAGTTCGAGTTCCCTTAGGGTAGCTAGAGGTTTACCTGGCCGTTAATTCTAGGGCCATGTGGAATTAGTCGAGGTGTGTGCAAACTAGCCCGAACAACCATGGTTATAAAAAAAAACTGCTTTGTATGATGAGAAGCCAGTGAAATTAGAGCCAAAGCACTTCTTATAGAAAGCAAAAAATGGGATGATGTCATATAAAGAAATGATTGTGACATCATTTTATAAAGGGCCAAGATCTTAGATTGGTAATAGTTAAGGTTTCTTACCTCAATTAATATATTTCTTTGTCTGTTATACTGTACAACTGCATTCTATGGTGCAACAACCTATTGTCCTTTGTGTATATTGATAGGTTGATAGCACACAATTGCATTAGATGGTTTCATGGCCTAGTATCTTATGTAAATATATTTTTTTGGCTGAAGTAGTAATTGGCAGAGGTTTTACAATATTCTACATATATTTCCTATCTAGAAAAAAGTTTCACTATATTTTAATATCTCTGGTAATGGTGGAATTTTGGAGCACTTATCAGTTGAACTGTATATGTTGTGTCCTCACCCCTTCTCCATTTCTCTAGTAATTTATCTTCATTTCTCAGATATCTAGATGCTCATATGGAAGGTTGAACTTACTGATAAAAAAAAGAAAAGAAGGCTGAATCATATTTACTGTACTTGTATTTATTTTCTCAATATGCTAATTGTACCTAAACAGCCCCTTGCAGATGCCATACATTACAAAAACCATGATGTAATCAAACTTCTGGAGAAACATGGTGCACACCATCTGGTATGTCTTGACATTTGTACTTTGGTGATGAATGAGCTGTAATTGCTGATTTGAAGAAGTATATACAGACCTTAGTTGTTGGTGCTCTTCTAGTGCCTATGCTTTGGAGTTATTTCTTTCCTATGTTTTGTGTTTAGATGGCTCCCATGCATGTAAATAATGCCCGCTGAAGTCCCCTTAATACTTTAAATTGATCCTGGGAGCTTTGATTTGGCAAACAGTGTTGACATAACTAAGGTAATCCATTGTTCTCTTTACTTTTAGATGCTAATATCCTTAAACTTCTTTACTTTACTGGTCTTTGTTTTGAAATTTCATGGAACTTATTCTTGCTTGTTTAAAGTTGTCGCTGACAAAAACATTGATAATATTACTATGGATTCTTTTAAAATGGTGTCAATATTTTTGTTACCAATATTGTTGTATGCATTTTCTTTACTTATAGCTGTTTGAGTGCTTATGTTGGTGACAAGGTTCAGAATCTTGGCAAGGACTGGTATGGCTTGCGAGTGATATCTGCCTTTGACATGTTCATTCTGATTCACAGTGAATAAGTTGATATTTCTTGAATCGGTAGACCATTCAGCGAATTTAGAGATGGCTTGGTAATCTCTTGACAATTTGTATGACTTCAAAGAAGATGCTGAAACTAATTAATTCTGTCATGTTCCTTTTAGGTATTTTGAGGCTGAGAATGAGACAAGGCGAGGAGAGGGAGGTGAGGCATGAAAATGGAGACTGGAAGGATAGGGGACTAGCATGCCTTTGGAGTCCTCTGTTTTCATCACTCTTATATTGCTGCTTCATCCATGGCTGATTCATGCATCTTCATTCTTCAGAAACAAAATGGGCAGTGGGGTATTGATGCTGACAATGGGTAATGGCTAATTGTTATATGGTGGGTAGTTAGGCTTAAATGGGCATTGAGAATGTGTTGAATGGGTATTTGGGTTTAAGTGGTAGTGGATATTGGATGAGAATGCGCTATACCTGGCGGGTAATGATTATTGATGGAAATTTGGTTGCATTAAATGGGAATGAATATTTCAGTTTTTTTTTTTTTTAAATGGGATTAATTTGGTGTCTTGTGAAGTTGGCGAAGCCGGTTATAAATTTTTTCAGTTTTTATGGAGCATGTGGGGTTATGTATATTGGTATAGAAACTAACTTATCAAAAAAAATATTGATATAGAGAAGATAAGAATATGCCCAATAGCCTAATGAGCGAAGAATAGGTATGTCTAAGATGGCCAACTTCCATTCTAGCATGGGTAATGGGTTGAGTGGCATAACATGTTATTAAAGAAGAAATCTATTACTATTGGTCTTTGAAACCTATGTAAGTAAGACAACAATTAGAAAGGGGATACTGTAGCAATATATTTGTTTCTAAATGCGCTGATTCGACTAAAAATAGTGGGCGTGTATATGTTATTATACATATTTGTTATGAAAAATTAAGTTTATTTTTTCAAAGATGATTCATTAGTCTAAAAATAGTTACATTTTTTAACACATGGAATTATATTTTATAATTTTCAAAATATTTATTTTTAAACAAAATTGTTATAGAAAAATCCTGTTTATTACTATCATATTTTATTTATTTAAAAAAATGTATATTACAATTTGGAAGTTGCAATAAATTATGACAATTGCTAAAATTTGATATTGAACATAAAAATAGGTATCATAATGTTTCAATAAGAAATAGTATGTATTGAGTTGTGGATATAGATTAATGCAAGAAAATTGACTAATCATATGAATTTAAAATTATAGAATATGTTGGTTAAGTTTTTTTATCAAACTAAATATGACATATGAATATAGTTACATCAATGATATAAATTTAATTTGTTGTTTTTAGCATAAAGTAATATTAGAAAATTAACAATTACTTAAATAACATAAAAAATCAAAAGTTATAATTACATTATTTTACCCCAGAATAATCAAACTAATCTAGCGTTCTCTTATTAAACTAATTTTTAAATTAAAATTTTTGATTTATAATATTATCATATACTTATCCAAAATTTTGTTTTCATCGTGACTTGAACTTGGAACCTCCCATCTCATTACTACTTGAGTTAGGCCTTAAAGACTAGTAATGTCTTTTTATGTTTGTGAAATGAGAGAAGAAAAAGAAAACTTTTTTTTTATTGAATGAGTGAGTGAGTAAAATATAGTATAGGTCTTCTACATTTGTTATATAGGTCGAGGAGAGCTGCAAGAAATAGAAATACAACAAGGAAGGAAAATAATGTATAAGAAAGGAAGGAGATAAACTAGAGAATATCCTATGATTCTCAACACTCCCCTTTAAGTTGGAGCATATAGGTCATATGCACCAAGCTTGGTTCGTCGGAGAGGGATAAGGCGAGAGGGTGGATTGGAGAAGATCCATCGGGAGAAGATTTAGCGAGGAGTCAGACGGTTGCACGGAGAGATACGTGGAGAAGGTTCATAGGAGGGTAGATGGAGTGGAGTCCAGACGGAAGATCAGACGGAGGGGAGGTCAGCCCGAAGGATCCGTATAAGAAGATCCGGTTGAGAAGGCCCATCGAAGAAAGTCCGACGGAGAAGATCCGTTGAAGAAGATTCGTCGGAGAAGGTCCGATGGAGAAGATCCGTCGGAGAAGATCCATTGGAGGGATTCGTTGGAGAAGGTCCATCGGAGAAGTCGTTGGACAAGATGCGTCCCGGAGAGGTCTGGCGGAGAAGATTTGGCCAGAGAAGGCACGCCAAGAAGGTCACGATGGAGGAGAAGGTCAGGTCGGAGGAAGGTCTGATGGAGAAGGTCGGAGTCAAGAAGATCCCGGATTGGAATTAGGTCTGTCGAACTTGGATCGATGGAGAAGGCCCGCCAGAGAAGATGGTTGTCGGAAAAGAGGGCTCACTCTAGAACCAATCATGACTCTGATACCATGTGAAATGAGAGAAGAAAAGAAAGCCTTTCTTTATTGAATGAGTGAGTGAGTAAAATACAGTATAGGTCTTACCTATTTATATAGGTTAGGAAGACACAAAAAGGAAACAAATAAAATACAAAAAGGAAGGAAAATAATGTATAAGAAAGGAAGGAGATAAACTAGAGCATATCCTAAGAATATCCTATAATTCTCAACATATGCTATTCAAACAATGTTATTTATCTTATTTTGTTAATTTTTTTTACTCTATCTACTTGTTTTTATTATTATTATTATTATTATTTTTGTATCCTTTGTATGGTTACGTATGGTCAACATGTTGTTTTATTGCATTTAAATCCAAATTAAAGTGAATCAAATTTCCAGCACTTTTTATTTAACATTTAAAATTCTTTGCATAGAAAAAATAAGTAATTTCATGATTATGCGTAGATTCTGATCATGATCTTTTACATGATGAAATTGGAATGGCCAGAATGCATATATACACACCATACGAGTGAAAGTATATTCAATATGTTGAGTGTATTAAGTAACTAGTTTCTTGGTTAAATGAAAGATTAGCCAGTGAAGCACAAAGCCCTTTCATTGCTAGTGGAGAGGTCTTTGTTTGTAATATTTGTTTAAGGTGATCTAAAATGGGAATTGGCCACATCGGAGGACAAGGTAAAGTATCTTTCACATGGGTCTGATTTGTTGCAATCTAATAGAGAAGAGAGAGCGAAAGAAGTGGAGGATAGGAGACACGAGAGGAACTGAGCACATAACCAACCTATGTGGCTGAAGTATATTCCTAGAAGGAAAATAGGGGACAAGTGGAGGAGGAAAGGAGAGAGGAACATTGGAAATCAGGAAAGCAGTTTGGTCTTTTAAAAGGGAGGAGGATGTTTGTGTGAGGAAGCGAGTAGTGGAAAGGAGAAAAAGGGGTAAAGACCTTGGTGTGTTCCATCAAGTTCTTATTTTATTCAGTTTACGTAGTACCGCCTTAATTATTTTGTGTTTTTCAACCAGCATTTTTGCCTAGAAATGTTGGTTGTTGGAAAATAGAAAAGAATAGCATAATAGAGCTTATCGGAATTTTTCTTACCATTATTCTACGATACGCATCTTTGTTAGTAGAAGTTCGCTGAAACCCATAATAGAGTCTTATGTTCTATCATTGGTCGGAAACATATGATGAATGATAACCTTATGGAAACGAGAACCGCAATCCACATTTGGATAGTGCGGAAGATATTAGAAACCTTACCAACCGACTTCAAGCATTGCAGTGTTAAAGCGAAACGCTGATATTCCATTCTTCGGAGGAACGAGAAAAACTTCAATGCTTGATCTATAATGGCTAAAACGTGCGAGAAAAACAACCCATGAGAGACAATGACGAGGCGAGCCGGAATTTGTCTACAATAGAGGGCCTAACACATCTAAGGGCTACATCCAGAAAGCACTACGGGGTCCTTCAAATGGTTTGAGCCCACACATCCATTACCGCGAATTTTTTCATTTGACATCAGGTTAAACTCCCTCATTCTCGAAATGAACGTCCTGATGATGGCTGCGGGCTGGCTTTTACTTTTGATGTTCGGCGGCATTCCCGAACTTCATAGAATTCTGTGGCTCACATTTGTATGGAGGGGTGTTGCGATTGCACATTTGCGTCATGGTCAGGAGTCGGATACCATTTTATGATGAGTTTGAAGGTTTCCGAAAGTTGTTGAATTGATTTGGGGGAGTAGCGAGATCTCGGTCCTATAGCGGGTGGCACTTCAACAAAAGGAAACATTGATAACTATATATAGGCAGTTTTGAGATGATAGCAACGATGATTCCAAAGGAAATTGAGGCACTATATTTGGGTTTAACTACTTCTGAGATGGTTGAGGATGAAATCAAGTGCGGAGTGGTTGTTGGCGTTAGGAAACACGCCTTTGTATGTGCTGTCCCTAAATTGCCATTATTGTTGGGGGAAGTCGCTATCGGCCGGCAAGGATAGCGCGGTTGACATCGCAAGAATTAGGGTAGAAAGGACCCATGTGGGAGGTCACGTCTTAGGACCATAGTTTTTTTAAAGCTTCGGTCAGCTTAAACAACCTCAAGTCGGGTTAAGAGATAACCCTAACTCTAAAGAATTTACCTCTTTGGGTGGCCCTACCCACTATCGACACGAAGTTTCCACTCCAGAAGCACCCCTCATCCACGCTATCAGAGGATTGACGCACTTGTCGAGGCGGAATCGGCGAGAGACACCTCGGGTTTGTGCTTTAAATGTGGACATGGCTTTCTTGTCCCCTGATGTGTTGTCCCGATGGCCACCTACGGGTGCTTTTGGCAGATGACGACGGGTTGATGAGCATGACAATCTCGCCACAGCGGCGATGAGAGAAAAGATCTCGACCAAGGCAGGAAGAAGAGGGGAGTGTGAGGTCTTTGATTTGTTGGGTCTCATCAAGCGGCACAACATCATATAGAGCCCCTTAAAGCTGGCACGTGGTGAACTTCACGGGATACCCATTCAACTGCCGGTTGATAGTGGCGCCTCCCACAATTTTATCTCTCGCACATTGGTCTCTACATTGGGTCTTCCTACACGCTCCTTCTTTTGTTTGAATATCAGGTTGGGTGATGGTCATCGGATCAGTACGAATGTGAATCCATCGGGTTGAATTTGTGATTTTCTTATCCTACGGAGAACTTTGGTGTTTGACTTAGGTAATTTGGACATGGTGCTTGGTATTGAATGGTTGGAAAACTTTGGGTGAGGTTGTTCATAATCGGAAAGAGCAGTCCATGGGTTTCAGACATGGGGAATGTTGGGTAGAATTGAAGCCAGCTCCTCTCCTTTACATTCCCCCTCTTCACTAAAAGTCTGGCTGGCCAACCATATAGAGAGCTGTTGGGGACAGATTGCAGCAGTCACGGAACTGGATACCCTACCACAAGGAACATCATTCTAAATCCCTCCTAACAGGATCAATTGCTCCACTTGCTAGACACATATATAGAGCTCTTCATGGAACCGTAGGGCCTACCACCAGCTCGATCCTGTCATCATGCCATCAACTTGCTACCCAACCAAGGACCTATCAATTTCAGGCCATATCGCTACCCATATGCTCAGAAAGCAGGGCTTCGAAGGCAGGTAAATGAGATGCTGGAAAAGGGGATAATTCGACCGACCCAGCAACAATGCCTACTCTAGTCCAGTGATTCTGGTCAAGAAGAAGGACCAGTCTTGGCGACTATGTGTTGACTATAGAGACCTCAACAAGGTAACAATTCCGGACAAGTTCCCATTCCTGTCATTGAAGAATTGATAGATGAGCTCCATGGTTCCTGGTATTTCACTAAATTGGTTCTTTATGATAAAATATCTTTCACATGGGTCACAGAATTGTTGCAATCTTTATGAGGCAGTGCAATCTGGTGCATTGTGTAGCATGGGAGGATGGTTTGGGGAACATTTGGTCAGATCTCATGAAGGGCTAATTAAGCAGTTCAGGTATATGACAAGGAAAGTTTCTTTGCTTGGTCTTTTAGTGGATTTCATATTTGGTGAATGACACGGCATGATTCATGATGTAGCATATCTTTGTTCTGTGTGCCATCTCGCTCATGTCATCCACTGAGATACTTCAGTACGCCTCTTTAAGAAGCTACCAACCAGCTTAATTGCAACAATAAAAACTTCAGATAGCACTCATATACAAAAGTCTCAATTCTTGTTACAATTTCTGTGGCTGGAGTGTGTTGCTCTTTGTTTTGAATTTTACTTAGTGCCATTTCCATCTATCATGTAAACATAGTGTTGTTTGTTGTTCTGATCACTTTTTCTTTCCATTCAATAGTTTATTTTCACTGTTTTCCTTTTAGCAAGCAATGTGCTTCAACTTTTAAGTAAATTAGTTTAATATTTTGCTTTTCATTGTTTTCCTTTTAGCAAGCAACGTGCTTCAACTTTTAAGTAAATTAGTTTAATATTCTTATAGCGGGATGATACTTACATTCCAAATGTTGTAACACTGTACCTTGGTCATTTAGTTAATTTCTATCCATTAATTTGTAATTTGACTGGACAAAGTAATATCCTAGGGAACCTACCGCATTGCATCATGGCGCGGAATTCAAGTTGCTGTAAAAAGGCTAAGGGATGAAGTGATAACCGATGAGGATAAAGTGTGGGTTTTTCAATACTAGCAATGACTTTTGATTTTTATTCTTTGCCTTATTTCTTCCGGTAGATTGGATTTATCTATCTGAAAGTTGATTTTGCGCAGGAAGGCATTTAGAGATGAGCTTGCATTGCTTCAAAAGATACGACATCCCAACGTGGTCCAGTTTCTGGGTGCTGTAACTCAAAGTAGTCCAATGATGATTGTGACAGAATATTTACCCAAGGTTTTTTTTTCTTTCATTATTTAGAATCCTAGAATGAAGTAAAATTTACTGTAATGATCTTTGGAACTATTATTGGTTAGCTGTTTCTTGGATCTCTGATTTTCCTATAATTTTTTGCATAGTCAGGTATTCTTGTTTTTTCTATGCATTTTCTTCTCCAATACCTGTTACATGTGTGTGTGTGTGTTTTCTCTTCTGATTGTACTTGTACAGAAGGAATTATTTATGGACCTATTCAATGTCTTAAGTGATTTCCCTTACTAAGTAGTCTTTTATGTCTAGCCTAGCTGTGTTAGCCTGTTCTTTTATGTAGATATTTTTTTTGATATGTAAGAAAATATATTAGCAAAGAGGCACTGAAAAGCAAGAGGTACAAAATGATATATTCACCCCCTTACAAGAAGACAACTAAAAAGCATGTACAGAACCCCAATCAGATCAACTCTTTTGTGTAGATATATGCAATTTCTCTTTTCCTTCTGCTTGGGATGTCTTGAACTCTGCTTTCTTTGGTGAGGGGGTTGTTATCAAGTTGGCATGGGTCTTTTATGGGCAAGAAGAAGAGAGAGGTTCGGTGAGTTGTTCCTTTGTATCTTTTTTGGACGATTGGGAAGGAAAGAATTAGTTGGGCTTTTGATGATAAACAGCAATCTGAATCAAGCAAACTTTTCTTTGTAATCTTTGGGCTTGGTCTAATTTATTTATAGTTTCGAATATTCACTTTTATTGTAGATTTTGTGGATTGGGTAGGGGCTTTTTGACGGATGCTGTATTTTGTTTGAACTCCTTTCTTTTTTCTTGAACTCCTTTCTTTTTTCTTTTTGCTGTTGGCACTCTTTGCGTAAACCCTGTATACTTCAGGGTGCTATTTTGTTATGTCTCTCCTCTGATACATATACTTTTTCCTACCTATCAAATTTAGAGGCATTTCTACCATTTGGGATTTTGATTTCTGTTCTTGATCCTTTACTATGAGATGGTTTGTTGCTATGCTACTGCTGCTTTAGAAGTTCTTATCAGATCCTGGAATCTTCCACATGGAGAATTTATCATTGTTAAATTAGTTTCTGTTACTATCTTAAAAATTTGAATTGTGAGGTTTAATGGTGCTTTCTATTAGAAATAAGCCAAAAATGCTGTATGAATTAGCTTTGTGATTTCTCTATTATATAGACTGTACAAAGGAAATCTATACATGGAAAAGGCTACAAATCTGCTAATATTATCCCTATACAATCTGTCAATATTAACCTAATTACAATCAACATAAATCGAGGAAATAAATATGGAAACAAATGGATATGAATATGGACAGCAAAGCTGTCTGTTAAATAGGAATAAATATGGACAGCAAAGCTGTCCTTTGACACTTTCACCTGTTTATAAAATGACAACTGCACTAATTTTTAGTGAGACACTGCTGGAAATGAATGCAAAGTTTTCATGTCAGTGCTGTTGAGCCTGGAGGCCCTTATAACTATTAGAAGTTCTAATCAGTACTATATCAGAGGAATGACAAATATGATGTGAAGGAGAGTAAGAGCAGAGAGGTTTGAGGAATTTATGAGGGCTGTTCATGAAGGGTGGGGGACCAATGGGTAGACTCTCCATAAAGGAATAAGGCAGGGTTGAGAGAGATTTGTGGGCATCACCAGGATATCCCGCATTGTGTTTCAGAAAAACTGGTTATGAGTCACTGGATAAAATGGTAGATAATAAACTAAAGTAAACTTCAAGAAGAAAAAGATAGGAGAGAATGAAAAAAAAGAAGGAATATTCTTGGCCTGGATATACGTGGGAAATTAACGATGATGAAACTTCTTCAAGTTAATTATGAAGCACTTTTTATTCTTGTAGAATGTAACTTGTCTGATCTTTATGTGGCCTACTTATATGCAGGGTGATCTTTATGCATTCTTGAAAAGAAAAGGAGCACTAAAACTGGCCACAGCTGTGAGATTTGCGCTTGATATTGCAAGGTCTTTTACTCGATTTATATGCTAGACTTAACTATAATTTTCTTGACATGCCAATTGTGCAATTGGGAATCAACTTTTGATATTGATAGACAATTGGATAATTGGATGTTGATTTTTTATTTTATTAATAATTATAACTATTAGCATGCTTAGCATAAAAAGGGCACTCACTTAGTACATGGAATGTACACAAAAGAGAAAAAATAAAGAGAATTCGGCTGCAAAAGGCAAAACCAAAATTTAGCCCCTTCCTAAGCAATCAATAAAAATGGTAAGAGATGAGTTCTCAACCTTGGGAAGCCTTTGACCTAATTAAAAGACTTTGAGAAAAGACATCTGTAAACTCAAAACTGGAGTGCTCAACTCCTCTTTTTTTTTTTTTTTTAAAAAAAAAAAAAGGAAACTCCTTATGAAAAAAAAATCCTTTGAAAATCCTACAATGTTCTTTTCAAACTTACCTGAAGAGACATAGGTCCTGATGTCAAGTCTCTTCTGCTTCCTTTTACTAACAAAACTACCATACAAACAAAACAAAGGGTCCTTGCAGCACAAGGAAGGACTGCCCTTCTAAACAAGACAGGTCAAGAACCACAAAAGATATAATAGTCATCTGAGAAGTGGACTAAAGCTATGTACACCAAAAATGAGAATCTGCATTTGAAGTTTCATGTTGGACAATGTCTTATGGAATAAAGCATAAGACTGTCGTAACATTTTAGTTATTTATTCAGTTTGTTTCTGTACAAATTCACGATGCCATTATAATAACTGCTCATTTTTGAACCGAAGCTGGCTGTTGTTACAGCTCATGAAGTGAAAAAAGAGAGAAGTTTCGGAATGAAGCACTATTAAAATTAAGATCTAATGATCTATGCTTTCAGTTATTTGGAAGGAAAAGAAAAGCTTGCATAATTAGGATTCTTGGAGTACCGATCCAAAAAAAAAGGATTCTTGGAGTGAATCACATTTAAAATAGTAAAATGTTTTACTTCATGATGAATGGTCAACTCCTCTAGTCGAGCTCAATCTAGCAAGTACTTATTCTCAACTATTGGGGTTGGCTGCTAAACCATTTCTAGATTCGGATAAAGGAGGGCAGCTATGGACAATAGATGGCTGAGATAAGACATTGTCAAACCTTACTGATATGATCAATGGCTAAACACACCCAGGTTTTGATATATATTCCAGTGTTCTGAATCGATGTTAGCAAATTGGACCCTCAGATTTGTTAAGCCATAGACAAGACATATTTTGAAATCATACTTGTGGATGAGGTTTGATACACTGATAAAGTTTAAGGTTTTGTTTTGTTTTATTTCTTTTTCTTGTTTATTTTCTTTGCTTGTTTGTTTGTTTGCTTTTTCTTTTTTCCCAAACAATTTGGAATTGTTTTGGTTGTTTTTCTCCAACATGTATATTTTCTTGGGTGGCTTATACAGATTTTTATTAATTCAAAAATCTGTAAAGAGGTTTTATAGATTCCTGATTTCATCTTGTTTTCTTTAACAAGGAATATTGATTCTAAATATAATTTAGACAATCTTCATTCTAGTCTAGGAAATACAAAATCAGTAAAGAAACAGAAAAATAATTTGGTTTCTCTAACATTCTGTTTTAATTGATGATCACAAACATATTTAGGTTTCAGTGAGTCACTTGATCGTTTATATGGGAACTGGAAAAATTATTCAATCTGGTAGCTTGGAACTCAGATATTTTTCTTTATTATATATATTTTTTTGATGGATTAATTTTCCCATATTATATTATAATTGTCATGCTTGCAGGGGAATGAATTATTTGCATGAGCATAGACCAGAAGCAATAATTCACCGTGATCTTGAGCCTTCGTAAGTTTTCTTGTCTTGGTTGGGTTTTCATTTGCTCTTCTATTGATTTATTCTTTTTCTTCTACAGACCTTGTTTGCACATGTATGCTTATTCCCTCCTCCCTTCCCCCTCCAACACAAAACTTGCATTTTCATAAATGTATTTTCCTTATTAGTCTGAAAATATCAGGACTTTCTTGTGTTACTTTCGAGTAAGATAACAGAAATATATTGCGGGATGATTCGGGACATCTGAAAGTTGCTGACTTTGGAGTTAGCAAGCTGATGAAAGTTGCTAATAGGGTTAAAGAAGATTGCCCTCTAACCTGTGAAGAAACTTCTTGTGAGTATGCAGTTTTCAGATATTTGCATTGTTTTTAAAACTTTTATACATGGATTATAAGCACACACTTTCTGTAAGGAGTCATGGATGTTAAAGTGGACATAGGAACTCTCACATATTTCTGCTCCACATGTTTGTTGTTGTTTGGTTAATTTTCTTTGCTGTTTCTTAGAAAAAAATAAAACAGAAAATCTTTATAACATGGCAGATCATAAATTTGTTATTTGTAACAAGACATGTTATTTTTCATGAACAGGCCGATATATGGCTCCAGAGGTTTTCAAAAATGAAGGTTATGACACAAAGGTGGACATTTTTTCATTTGCTCTGATTCTACAAGAGGTAATATTTTTCTTCATTCTTGGAAATGTATTCCTCAAGTCTTGTCTGGGGTTTGTCACAACATTTGCCTCTATTCTTCTATATGGTCACCACTTCAAAGTTCACTACATGAATTTATGGCATATGGTCCACTAGGCTTTGTATGCAAATTTATTTGGTTGTACTCATTGCTTTTATTTTTATTTACTTTTTCTAGTTCTGAAGGATAGCCATGCTACAAATACGTTCATCTGGCCTACATAATTTAAAGAGTGTGCAGGAATATCTTGAACAAGATATTGCTTAAGGAAAAAAAAATCAACCTATTCAGTATTCCCCCAACTCATTTTCTTGATGTCATATATTCTGTCTTTGCTTGGGGTAATTTGTTTATAATGCGATAAGTGTTTGGAGGAAACTGTCTGTAATATGTTTAATTGATCCATCCCTAGATTCTAGCTCATGCTTTTGACGAAGATTCCATCAACACTTGATAAGTAATATTTGTGATTTGCTTTCAGATGATTGAGGGCTGCCCACCTTTCAGTGCAAAGCCAGAAAATGAGGTCCCTAAAGTATATGCTGCACGACAGCGCCCACCTTTCAGAGCTGCATCTAAGTATTATGCTCATGGACTTAAAGAGTGAGTCCTACTTTTATCTTGGATATTTATGTTAAAGTTGTCTGCTTTTACGGATGATAAGAAACATATCAAAACACTAGTTTTTATTTTCTTGTCTTTGGTAGACTAGCTTCCGGTATACATTTGTCCTATTCATATGATATTCTCTATTTTATTTTTATGCTGCCAAGTCTATGTGATTGAACTGTATTTTTCATTTTTATTTACTTTTTTTTGTCTGATAAAAACGTGCTTGTAGACCAAATGATAGACTGTATTCTAATCTAATTTGGTCTTATCACAAAAAATATTATCTTATGTTAATTTCTAGGTAGCAAACCTGCGTTTGGAACTTTCCGTCGACTCCAAATGCGTGAAAATGGGAAGGGAAACAGTAGGTGGTATTCCGTTGACTCCAAATCGTTCAACATCTCGATGGAAGGAGGGGGGAACAAACTAAAAGGGAAAATCACAGAGCGAAGGAGAGTTTTTGTGTCGTGGATTCGTTTGGAGGGTTAGTGGTTAATCTATTGAGAGGTTGAAACTTTCTGCAAAGAGGAAGCGAGTCGAGGGTTTTATTTGGAAGGAAATGGGAGATACTATAAATTGGAGAATTGCCGAGCAGTGGAAAGCTTTCTCCTTTGCCGATCCAGCGATGGGGATGGAAAAAGGCATCAACTTTTCTTCCCTTGAAGGCAACGGTTTGTTAAAGGGTTGGACGATTTTGATGGACAAATTGAGAGGGCTTGGGATAAAGGGGAAGATTGAGAAAGGGGATGAGAAGTTTCTTAAAGGAGTTTCAAGGGCTGTCTCAGTTTCGACTCAAGTTCCTGCTTCGGCGGTAGGCATAAGGAGCAAAGGTTCGGCGAATGTTGCGTGGGTGAATGTGGGAGATTGCATGACAAGGGGACCACTGGGGGTCTTAAAATACTGTTTAGTGGGTTCTTGGAAAAAACCCCTAGATCCTTCACCGACGGTGTTGGAAGTGGAAAAGTGGGCTAGGAGGGCATGGCATCTCAAGGGTAATCTCATGGTGGTCCATTTGAGCAGTGATCTACTGTTTTTTGAATTTGTAGATCCGGAAGACGTGAAATGGGTTTTCGAGGTTGGAAGAAGAAGTTTCAGGGGGAGTTCTTTACAGCTTGAATGGTGGAACCCTGAGTCGGGGTGCGTGAAAAGAAAAGAGATGGTGAAGGAAGCTTGGATTCGTGTGGTAGGTCTCCCTTTGCATTTGTGGAAAAACGAGTTTTTTAAGAAATTTGGAGACCGTTGTGGAGGTTTTTTGGCTCTGGAAGAGCGCGCGGGAGGCAGAGTACTTTGCGCACGGATCTTGGTGAAATTGGGAGGAAAGGAGCGTGGTGTTGAGCGTTGAGGCGGGATCGAAGTTATAGACTTTTGGTCTGAGTGGGAGTTCGCGCCTTGGTGTGGCTGTATCTGCCAGAAAGGGCAAGGAAAGGGAAGCAACACAGGGGAGAGAGGTTGAAGAAGAAGGCCCCCCACGCACTAGCCACCTCGAGTGGAGCTGGGCTGAAAAGGATAATGATGATTGGCAGAGTCGTCAGAGGGACGGGATGGCTGAAAGGAGGGTGAATTTGGGTCTTTGTGGCTCTTGTAGGAGTGGAGTACGTGGGATGGAGCCAGTGAAATTATGATGAATGCCGAGTCAGCGTGCCCCGTTCGAGAGTGGTTCTGGGTTGGGGAGGCAAAGCCCATTTGATGGGCCCAAGCTATCTGAACCCAATGTGTTGGGCAGGGGAGAGGATAAGAGCTTAAGTATTAAGAGTGTCAAAGAAATGACCGTTCACGCATCTTATTTCTTTAGGAGGCGTTGCTTGAAACTGAGGCCAAAAATGTATTTTTTGATAGATGCTTGATTGTATTAAGCTTGAAAAAAAAAGGCCCAAAGGGTATCTGAGATATCTGACCAGGAAGCCAAAGCCAGAAAGCGAAAAGGCAAAGAGGTATGAAGCAAATACGAAGCCGGCGCTATAGATATTGAAAATATCTCTGGCGAAGGATGTTGACATCGAACGAGAATCGATGAAGGAAAATAAAAGCATGATTTCGGTGCAGTTTAGAAAAAGCTTCATCCTCGAAACCTGACCACTGTTTCTCCCGAATGGCTAAGAACAAACCGCGAGAATCACCATTCTCCATAACTTGGCGTCCTTTTCCAGCGTGGGTGTAAACTGACCTATGATAAGTCTTTCTTGAAAAGGACAAACCCACCTAGAGACGAGAGAAAATTGCCGATCCATATACCACACCTTAGGGCAATGAGATGCTTGGTGTTCTAAAGATTCTTCATCCTCCCACGAAAAACACTGTGGCCGGCGAAACCTCTTTTCGTGATTCATGGTCAGAAATCTTGCCCCACCACAGATTCGACAAAGAATCCCGCATGGGTTGGAGCGGTAGGATTCCCTGACATCTTTATGGCGCCAGATTGCGTTACCGCCTAACAGATTCAAAGCATGTTTTAACGAGAGAAACTACCATTTTTTCCTTTTCACCATAATCTATCGAATATTAGGGTTGATGCTGGGGAAGTTTGTTGTAGCAAGAAGGCAGAACCTCCTCCGATTTCCAATCCACGAAAGTGCCTTTAAGGTGAGTTCGACAACCAGCGGACCACAGAGCCTCCAGGAACTTCATGACCTTGGCCTTTAGAATTAGAAGCGATACGGAGAGGGGAAGAAGACGAAGTGGAGCTTGACCACACCACCCGATCTTCAGGAATCTTGAAGCCATCCCAATCTTCATTGAGCGGTGATTTCTAAGGAGCAGGAAACTTCTTTTGCAAATTTCCTTCCCGAGGAATGACCCACATTGGCATCCCTTAGGAATAGGAGGAAAACGATACACAATCCTCAGAGCCATATTTCATAAATATGACGCTCCTCCACATGGAGTTTTCTTCAGTTGAGAACTTCCAACACCATTTTCCAAGCGAAGCCACTAATAAAGTTTGGTAGATTCGAATGCAGGCCACCCTTCTCTTTTCTCTACGACGAGACTAAGTCCCGATTTATCAAATGGATTTTCCTTTCAGAAGAGCCCCTCACGAGGAAGTCCGTGAATTTTTCTGAGTCGATTTAACTTTCTTAGGGATGGGAAAAGAACCCAGAGTGAGTGGGCATGTTGGAGAAGTACATACGATGAGGATGAGTCTTCCACCCTTTGAGATATCTTGCCTTTTCGAAGAGCCATCTGTTCACGAACCTTTCTTCCACTCGAGTCCCATACACAGCCTCCTTATGTTTTGCTTTAGAGGTAGCCGAGATACTCGGTGGCGAAAGAGCCTGTTTTCCCAACCGACCTTGAGCCCATCCCACGTCTTCTGCGCCCACGAGCGATAGGAGCTTTCTCTGGGTCAATCTTCAACCAGAAAGCGCTTCAAACCGAACAGAATCGACATAAGTGTGTCATCGATCCTCGATGTCCTTCTGAGGAAGGCAAAGAGTATCATCCATGACCAATCTGTGATATGCTTTACCGAGTGTTATCTCTCCCTTAAACATATACGAGAGATAAAGCCCCTCCTTGATTTGCTTTGTCAATCGTGAAAGAGCCTCCATCCCCCAGGCAAAATACGGCGATAATGGGTCCCCACCGCCAACCTCTCGAGCTCCCACAACGAAAAAGAGCCAGGGCTACCGTTAAGACAGGAGAAGTTGCGGTAGGATCGCCATTACATCCAACTCTTGTATCCCCCAAACCCATCTTTTTTAGCACCTTCAGAATGAAGTTCCAGTTTATCTGATCATGGCTTGATATCTAGTTTGCAAAAGTATCCCCCTTTCCCTTCCTCTTTTGCATCGAGTCAATGACCTCATTGTCGGGGATGCGTCCGGTTTGTAGAGAGGCGAGTTGGAAAATGTGGGAGAAGACTTCTGTGGTAGAAGAAGAGTTTTCATGAAGGTATGCTTCTCACTCGTACAATCCTTCTTTTTCTTTTCTTTCGGATCGAGGCTCACTTTGGTGAGACTCTTCGTCGGGGAATATCTATCGACGAGGAAACGGAGTTGAATCTAAGGGGCACGCCTTATTTTTCCGCTCACCACTGAGAGTGGTTATTTCGGATGGAGAGGGTGAGGAAAACATGCTATTAAGCAGAGACTTAGTAGTGAAGGAGGGACCCCTCGTCAGCCAGAGGAAAGAGAGTTGAGGATCTTGGTGAGATGGGGAACCTGGCAGGAATTGTCTTGGGAGGAAAGCTGCCTTAAGAAATTCAGTGATTGTCTGGGTATGTCGATCAAGGGCTTCGAGGGTGAAATTCTGAAGTTGATGACCAAGGTAAATCAAAAAAGAATTAAGGTGAAATGGAAAGGGGTAAATGGCTCCACTAAGTTTGGCTTGAAATTAAAAAATCGAGTGAATGATCAAAGACATGGGAACCTTAGGGGAGTTGGAGCCACGGGAAGGGAAGCAAAGGGGATCGGTGTGGTTATCGTATAACAGGATCTCTTGAATGTTAGGGGGGTAAATAATGTGGAGAAGAGAGGGATTATCAAAGCTTTCCTAAAGATGCAAAAAGCGAATCTCATCTATCTACAAGAGACAAAGTTAAAAGGGATTACTTGTGGTATGATCAAGAGTTTAAGTGTGGGAAGATTTGTGGATTGGGCTGCATGTAATGCTGTGGGGGCTTCGGGAGGTATTCTTATTTTGCTTATGGGACTACAGGGTGATTGGTGCGGAGGTTGAGAGGCGATTCTCGCTTTCTTGCAAATTCAAAAACTGTGAGGATGACTTCAAGTGGGTTTCACAGGCGTCATGGTCGTCTTTAGGAGAATAGAGGACATTTTTTAGGTGGGAGCGATTAAAGGCTTATGGGGATCCTTGGGTCATAGGTGGGGACTTTGTATTATTTGGTTCCACGAGGAAAGACAAAGTTACTTCGGGATCCACAAAGACCCGACGGAGATTTTCCTAAGTTGTGTGACTAGATATGAAGGATATCCCTCTAAAAGGGGGACTCTACACCTGGTCAGGGGGTTTGAACAATCAAAGAATGGCAAGGCTAGACATGCTCTTAATTTCTGATGACTGGGATCTCTCTTTTGGAGGCATTGCCCAAAGCTTGTTTTTTAGACCAATTTCAGACCATTGCCTTGTTCTGTTGGAAGGGGGTGGGGATTGGGAGGGAGGGCAATGCTGCTTGCAGATTAAACTATCATGGCTAAGGGTGATGGCTTTAGGACTTGGAGTCGAGTGAATGGTGCGAAGTATAAGTCTCTAGGGTGGCTTGACTATATTCTAATGGAGAAGATTAAAGCTTTAAAAGTTAGAGCTGAAGATTGAGTGAAGATTTTGGAAGAGTGGAGGAGAGGAAGAAGGATTCCTTGAAGAAGGTGGCTCACTAGGATAAAATTGAATCTTAGAGAAGTCTCTCTGTAAGGGAGATGGAAGACAAAGAGGAAGCTACGAAGTTATAAAAAGTAGAATCTTTTAGAGAGGGAAATTTCATGGAGACAAAAATCTAGGGAGATTTGGCTTTAAGAAGGGGACAAAAACACTGGGTTTTTCCACAGGATGACTAATTCCCATAAGAGGCAATGCCAAATTCGAAAGTTGAGAATCAATGGTGTTTGATTAACAAAGAAAAGAGCCCTGAGGTAGAACATTGCGAATGCTTTCAAAGGATCTCCGCGGATGCGGTGATGGAGAGCTTTTTTGACATGTTGACTTTCGGGCCCGAGATGATATGGAGCCTGCAGCTTAGAGATACTTTTCCAATGGAAGAAGTGTCTTCGGCTTTAGTCTAAATGGTGTGAGGCTCTTGGCAGGATGGCCTCAGCATTTAACGTTTTAGCAATCGTGTTGGAATATTGTGAGATGATGTAAATGAGAATGTTTCGAGATTTCCATAGAGTACAGGAAGTTTGTTGGGAACTAACGCTATATTTTGTGTCTGATTCCTAAGAAGGGTGGTGTAGAGGATTTAAAGGGATTTTCACCCTATCGGTTTGGTGAGGAGCTTTATATAAAACTATGCAAAGAGATCCTTGCTAATAGACTAAAGAGGGTTATGAGTAGATTTGTGATAAGCTCAGAATGCTTTTGTAGGAGGTAGGCAAATCCTGGATGCCTCTCTAATAGCGAATGAGGTGATTGATTCCATGGTGAAGAAGAAGGAGAGGGATATTTTATGCAAATTGGACATTGAAAAAGCTTATGACAACTTAAATTGGAAGTTCCTATTTGGGGTTGGGGTCTTGCAGAAGATGGGTTTCGGGTCGAAGTGTGTCTTGGATAAAATAGTGTGTTATCACTGCCTATTTTTCTGTCCTAGTAAATGGTAGCCCTGCTAGTTTTTTCAACAGTTCAAGGGGTTTAAGACAGGGTGATCCTTTGTCCCCGTATCTCTTTGTCCTTGGTATGAAAGTTTTTTCAATCCTAATGGAGAAGGCGACTTGAAGGTTTCTTCTGAGACGTAGGATTTGTGTGAATAGAGTGGGGATGGATTGTAATTAAATCGCTAACACTTTCCTTGAATGATCTCTAGTTTAAGGATTCCATAGATCAGTTGGCCTATTTGAGCTGGATTTTGCTTTGGTTTGAGGCCATTTCCGGGTTAAATATCAATCTGGATAAGAGCTCCATTATGCCGGTGGGAAATGTGGAGAATCTAGTTCTCTTGGCTAATGAGTTGGGGTGCGGAACTAGGAACCTCCCAACAACTTATTTGGGCCTCCCTTTGGGCATGCATTGTAACTTTGTTTCAATATGGGATGGGAATTGGAAGAATATCGTTGGGGAGAAAGTTAGGTACGGTTGGAAGGCGGCACATTTGAGGGAAGACTTAGGTGGTGTTTGTTTTTTCTTATCTTGAATAAAGCTTTTTGAGCTTAATGTTAGATAAGTACTTAATAGCATTAAGTATTAAGTTGTTTGTTTTAACATTAGGTAGTGAGTAGGATAGCCAAGCGGAATTTGGTCTTTTTGGGTGCGTCGCGCCGACTCTTAATGACACGGGTTTAATTTAATTTTTAATGTCGGGTTTTTAACGGGTTTGGGTTTATTTTACCGAATCGGGACGGGTTAGGTATTATTCTTTCTGTAGGCAGAAAATTAGAAATTTTCAAAAATGGAAAAATGTTAATAAAAATAATAAATTGCCATAAGGGTTCAAGGCGTTAAATTCGTCTTGTGAAATCTGATGGCCGAGAAAAGTTTAAATCCAATTAAGTGAGCGGAAATTTTAATTTTAAGGTAATAAGTTGCACGATAATTCTAAGGACCAGATTTTACGAAAATCTCGAAAGTCGAAATGGCTTGGGTTAATTCATTTAAAATAAAGTGAGTGAAAAGAGCCACCTTTGATTATATTTTAAAAATAATTTTTTATTATTTTATTTTATTCTTTAATATAAATAATAATAATTATTATAATGTTTTTAATAAATAATTTTATAAAAATTCATAATATTTTTTATTTTATGAAAAATATTAATTTTTAATATAATAATTAAAAAAAATCAAATATAAAAAATAAAATTAAAAATAAAAACAAAAATAAAATGTAATTGAGTTTGGAAAATTTCTCATCTCCTTACATACTGTTTAATTTTAAATGAGACAAGTTTGAAAATTGAAACAAATAAACGAGCTAGGGTTGGGATAGGACCAGTCGAGTCAAAAACATAAGTTGTCGTCACTTAGTAGTGTATATTCTTTAGATTTCTTAGCACATTGAGTAATGATTGAGTTTTAACATTTTTGTGAAAAATGACTTAAGATAAAGAAAAAAAGCCAAAATGTTCTCGGCTTTTTCTATTCAGAACTTTTATAAAAAATTTTCGATAAGTCGTGAAAATTTTAAAACAAAACAACAATCTTGAAAACTATTCCCAGCCGACATTAAATTCAAGCTCCTTGCTACCTTACTCTCATAAAGACCCACTGCTCATCTCTGATCTACACCGTGTCTCTATTTAAACACACAGGGGTAAGCTAGGCTAGAAGATTTAGAGATTTTCTTTTTGGGAGGGCACCCTTGAAGAAAGTTTCATCACAGTGGTGGAACCACGATATGCTCAAGTAAAGGAAAAAAGAAGGGTTGGGCGTTAGGGACCTCTCGTTGGTCAATAAGGCCCTCTTGGGAAAGTGGATTTGGAGATTCACTGTGGAGGACAATTCCTTTTGGAAAGATGTAATTAGCATTAAATACTTGGTGGAGGAAGGAGGTTGGTATACTAAAACCACAAGAGGTAATTTTGGGTTGGGCCCTTGGAAAGATATTAGCAAGGAGATAGGTCTAATGAAGCTGAATTTTGTTTTTGCTATTGGGGATGGAAGCAGAGTCCGATTCTGGGAGGACACTTGGTGTGGGGAATCTCCTATTTGTGACATTTTTCCAAACTTATATATGTTGGCTGTATCAAAGGGGGTTAAAGTTGCTGATGTCTGGGACAATTCTAGAGGTCATGGTGCATGGTCGCCTAGATTTAGTAGGCCGTTCAATGGCAGGAGATTGGGTAAGCCAGTCTGAGTTTGATTAATAATAGTACAACTAATCAGATGGAACAGGACAAGCTTCTTTGGAAGGGGGATTTAAATGGTCACTACACTGTTTGGGCCAATGTCACTCTTCTGGAAGGTGCTGCAGACAAAACAGCCCCTTGGAAATTGCTATGGAACATTGCTTGGGAAGTTTGGTGGGAGAAAATCCTCACTACAGAGCATCTAAAGAAGAGGGGTTTTCAGCTGGCTAGTAGATGCCCTTTGTGCTGCAAAGCTGAGGAAAATCTTAACCATCTCTTGATTCACTGCCCTTCGGTGTGGAGTCTTTGGGAGGGCCTCATCTATGTCCTAGGCTTGTGTTGGGTTTGCCCTTTCATGGTTAAAGACCTTTTTTTGGAGTGGACAAGTTTTCCCGTTAGGAAAAAGATAAAAAATCTGTGGATGGCAGCACCCCTTTGTCTCATTTGGGCAATCTGGAAGAAGAGAAATCGTAGTCTTTTGAAGATTTGCCCTTCTATCCCAGGCTAAAGCATTCCTTTATAAGCTTGTTTTCTTTTTGGGCTGGTTTTTTGAATTTGGGGGAGGATTCTTTTGTAAGAAGTTTTTTGTGCATTCTCTAAGTTGTTTTGCTGTGATTGGTGAGTGTTTTGTAGCCTTTCTCTTTGTTTGGCTGGGTTTCTTCCTGTTTACTTCCTGTATACAATGGGAAACCGAGTTTCTGTTTCTCCCTTTTTTGTTAATAATATTTGCTCTGCTTTTACCGATAAAAAAAAAAATTATCTTATGTTTTCCTAAGTGAACTTCATCTAACTTCTGCTGATCTGTCAAGGAAAAGATTAATTCTATCTTTCTTCCCACAGGTTGATTGAGGATTGCTGGAATGAGAATCCTGCTAAGAGACCTACATTCAGGCAAATACTTACTAGGCTAGAGCACATTTTTAACCATCTTGGTCATAAGAGGCGCTGGAAGGTCAGTCTCAGTCTCTGAGTCTCTCTCTCTCTCTCTATATATATATATATGTGTGTGTGTGTGTGTTTGTGTTTAATTATTGCCCCCCTCTTTCTAATTAATTGTTTTCTAAAAGTTTCCCATGGTAGGCAGGTCCTTCATTACCTCATCTATTTGTTCTTTATAACTTTCAAGGTGCACAAGCAAGAAATTTAACCAATTTCCTATAATTGAATGGTTAGTAAAATCATTCATGGTCCATGAAGATGGTATATGGCTATAATCAGTCGAAGGTTATTTCTATGGGAGGTTCATCATGTAATTGGTAAATGGTCAGATATCCACGTTTAGGGAAGAGTGAAGTGCTATAAGATACGGGACTCTAAAAATAATACATAGGGAAATGTTCATTGCAAGGTGCATGCATCATGATGGTCGGGCTGGTGATTTCTGAAGAAAACCCCTTTCAGTAGTTGTATTATCAACCACATTTTTAGTGGAGACGATAGAGCAGCCAAATACCTCCATTAGCTTCATTGCCTTAACCGAGGTACTAGCACCATCGTAACTGACATGCTGAACCCGTACTCTGAGGCATCAACCCCTATTTTTGGATTGACCTGTGCATGTTGAGACCATTTTGATTCATAAAGCATGCACAATAGGGCTCCCTCACTCTTGGCACTAGTTCTCAATCTCAATAAACACTTAGATTGAGAAACAGTTGTGGAAGTTGCTTATCCTTTTTTAACATATCAAAAAAAAAAAAAAAAAAAAAAAAAAACAGTTGTGGAAGTTGCTTCATAGAGCTCAGAAAAGGTTAGCATGGAAGATACTAGAGGTATTCTTATGAAGTGCCATTGATTTGCTATGGGCAAGCAAATTTGGGTCTCTTAGGGATTAGTTCATGACAATTCATGGCACATTTGCAAAATTTTAGTATTTAATTTTTGTTAGGTTTTAATTTAGGCAGTGGTTTATTTTGTGTCAAGTTTCTATTCTTTTAGTCATATCATCTTATTATAGTGGAAATTTTTTTAATTTCTTTTAGTTTTTAATTTTCTTATTCTCGCGATGAAAGATAAGGAGTTATGAAAATTATGCTACTTGGAAAGTTAGTTATAAGAGTCCAAATAACCTGTGTGGTCTCTCAAAGTGAAAAGAATTAATATTTTAATCAATAATTTCAACATCTACTGTGTTTGCATCTTATATATATATATATATATATATATAAAATCTATAGTGCTTTCTTGAGGTATGATTGTTTTCCTCCCAAGTGCATTTGCTTAGGAAATCTAGGTGTGATTGTGTAGGAATCTTGGTGTGATTGGTCAGGGGTTTCTTCTTTTTCAGCCATCTTATATTCTTTTCCCTTTATTCTGTTACTCAAGAAAACCATATACTGCTGGAAATTTTACAGTCCTGCATTAGAATCCTGCTTGTGTGTGAAGAACTTATTAAACTGGGAGACCATGTCTGAGGTAATGGACTTGGAGGGTGAAGGGTACATGGAGTTGCATTGTCAATAAATGACTTGGGAAGCTCATGATTTGGAGGTTCTGATCAATCCTGTGGGTAATGAAGAAATCAAGTGATGGAGGTGTATGCAACCTATGTCAATTTTATTATTGAAGAGAACAGAGCTGGGGATAGGGATAGTCCAACAAGACGGGTGGGTTGACCAGCTAGTTTGAGGAGGGAGTCATAAGGGCATGTATAGATTTTTATGAGGTTGAAGGTAGGTTAATCTTGCTCCCTCCTTCTGTGTGAGAGCCTTCCCCCTTAACAAGGATCATATATAATCTCATTGAACCTCTCTCGAGTATGGTTGAGGCAAGTGTAGGTGGGCATGGTGAATGGTTAGAAGGGCACTTCTTTGAATAGGCCTACCTTAAGAGTAGGAGTGTGAAACCTGTTGCCTGCCCACCCAAAAAAAATTCAAGGTCTTGGTTTGGCATGGGCCTGACCTTGGCTTGAACCTCTCCCAGGATTTGGGTGGCTCTCATCCTCGATTCTGGGCCTTCTTAGTACTTACCTTACCCCTAAAACGTTACTCTGTTCCTGTCTCCTTAGTACATGATTTCTGCGCTCTTCTGAGTCTCTATCTTCTCTATCTCATTTTCCTCTTGCACTGATCCCCCTTTCTCTTCCACCTTTTCCCATCTTTTATAATCTCTTCTGGGCCATTCCTCTCTCATTTTGATCCCTCTCTTAGCCCAGCAATGATCTAGAAGGCTGTGGATCAACCTTACTGCAAAGATCAAACCACAGTTGTGTAGAAAAGTGTATATTATAATTAGACTCCACACAACAGTTTGGACATCCATCTAAGTTGTTGCTGCTGCACTAGGACGGCTCAATGCTTCAGCTTGAGAAGATGAGTTCTTCTTGAAGATCCACATGGCTGGAAACAACTAGTGGAATGGCGCTTGCAAAGTAGCCTCGGACTTGTGTGTATGTAGGGCAGGCATGAGATGGCTGGTCATCAACTGGACCTTTCATTTTGTTGTTGGAGTGTATTATTGGGTCAAATAAATAAGCTGGTCCCTTATTTTATTTATTTGTTTTGTTTTTTCAGAAAAAAAACTAATGAACGCTGTTCCAGCCCCTCTTTAGATATTGGGCCCCATGCTGGAACGATAATTTTGATGCCATTTCGTTGTTCAGTAACATCAATGTTTGATTATTGCAATTGCAAAGCTGAATATTTCTTTCCTAATCCTAATCCTGATCGTTCTTTCTTCTGGGGTGGTTGGAGCAGGTAAGGCCAATGAAATGTTTTCAGAACTTGGAAGCAATGTGGAAAAAAGATCATTCTAGTCAAAGCACCTCCAGCCGTTCATCTAGATCAAACAGCAGTATATGAATAGCAGGGGATTTATTTGTGTGCCATAGTTTTCTCGTCCCAACTTGCTGATGAAACTGTGAAGTGTGGTTTATATTAATTATAGCCTGGAGTACTCCAAATGTAGTTTTTAAAAAATAGAAACTCTCTCTTCCCTTTTTGCATTTTCGGGCTGGGAACAACAACAATTCAAGGGCGTGTGTTGATGATTGCTATAAGAAAGTGGCACCATTATTTATGTAAAAACTGTGTAATAAAATTGCTTTGCATATTTAGGTATCGATTTCGAGCCAATGCTTGAGGAGGGTTTCTCTTCTCTGTTCATTACTGTTCTCCGCTAATGCATCTAGGATCAGTCCCTAAGATCTCAGTGTTTATTCACGTCGCACTTAATTCCATTGTTGACCGGTTGGTGGGCTTCAATCAAAATGGTTATGGAACACCTGTTTTTTTTTTTATGTAAGAACCTCTCTCCCCTTTTGGTGGTCCTTACAGAAAAGCATTCTTCCTTAAATTCAACCAAAAACTTAGCCCACTTTAGAGCCTTTTTTTTTTTTTTTTTTTTATAATCTCACATGATGGGTTATTAAGTATTTATAAAGTTCCCCACGGAGTGGTCCTTACTGTTTTGTTTTGGGTCTACTACTACTTGTTGAGTAATAATGACTTAACCGGAACAGAGGTTTTAAGGCCATCTCTCTGCAAATGTGTGTGTGTGGGGTACCCGTAACCAACCATCTTTGCCTTTTTGGAGGGCCTGGTGACAGTCCTTTTGAGAATATGAAAGGTGTCTTTTTCAGGCTATATGTATCTCTAAGGCAAACTAAGCTAGAGAGCTAGGGTAGAGAGGAGAACATTGAAGCGGAAATTAAGACTGCTGAGTGAATGGAGAGTTTGGGCTTGTTTTTGAAAACTGTTTTCCTTTTAATTTTGTTTTGAAAAACAAATAAGACAAATAAAACATAAAGAACAAGTTGGGTTCCAATTTTTTTTTTTTTTTGTTCTAAAAATCACGAAAAACATAAGATACACTAAATTTAAAGAACAATAACAGTTTTCAGAGAATACAAATTTCAAAAACAGTTTTCAAAGATAAGAACCAAACAGCCCTTAGAAGTTGTATCCAAAGGACAGACACATATAGACACACCTGCTGAGTTTCTTTGGTTTATTAGCATGGGGTTTTATAATCCAATATATACAGGATTGATATTCAAATCCAAAAGCCCCATGTCTTCCTACCTTTTTTTTATTACATAATAAAAATTTGGAGAAGGAGAAACGAAGCTTATTAAATAGTGGAGTTACAGCAGAAGACAAACAGAAGCAACATCACTCACTCCACAAAGTCTCCACAACGAATGTGCTGTTGCCTACGGCTACGACATGCCTTTATGCCATCATCATACACCTCATGCCTTTCAACATTCTAAAAGGCTGCATCAAAAAGAAATGTATATCATTTAGGGTTCCTGTTTTGAACAACTACTTTTGAAAACACAGAAAACACAATTAGATATTTTTTTGAAAACTGCTGTTCTTATTTTCTAAATTTAATGCCTTTTATATTCTCTGCTTTTTAAGAACAAAAAAAGGAACTAAAATGACGTTTTCCTAGTTCTCATTGTTTTACAAAACAAAAAATAGTTTTCAAAACCTATATTCAAACAATCCCTTTGTTTCCAAATTCAAATTAGCTTCGTCGGTAAAACTCTGAAATATTTATGAGGTTATTCTTTTATGCATTGCCATGCTCTCCTCTACGGTTTGATCACGTGAAATATACATACATATATATATATATATATATATATATATATATGTACACCTATATTTATTTAGTAAGAATTGTTAAAATAGATGAGAGTAATGTGATTAAATATCTTTCATGAAAACTTCTCAAACTTCCCCCAATAAATGATGTATATATCTAAAAGGATAAGTAGAAACTTTAATTAAGAGTAATGTTTAAGTTCCAGAGGCACTCTTAAACTTGTGTTGGAATTGGAAAGCTTGCCATGTCACATTAAAAAATAGAACAACTTACAAGAAAACTGCTAATACATCGTTGCAGCTGTGGAAGGGTGATGCAAACCCAAACTAAGGTGGAGTTTTTTTTACTTAATATTGAATAGTCCTTTTGTTATGAAAAGTGTTTAATAGGATTAAGTATTTAGTTGTTTACTTTTTATAAAAAAAACAACTTTTTAATTTTTATCTAAATTTTGAGACAATAAATTTTTAAATAAAAAATTTAAAAATTCATATGATTTTATTTAGTTAACATGAAACGGTCTTGAGAGTTTCAATAGGATCATAAAACATATATATAATTTTCTCATATTTGATTGTTAGTTTTCTTTAAATAGGAAAAACATTAAAAAAAAATTAAAAGCCAAATATTTTGACATTTTCTATTCAACCAAAATTTTCAAAAATTTAAAAATAAATCATAAAAGTAAAAAATAAACAAGTTAAATCTTTAAGAAAATTAAATTGCTTTTAGTAAAAAGCCAAAAAAAAAAAAAAAAACGCTACCTAAGTATAGGGGTGTGTCCTATGAAGGTTAGCTTTCTTGAACCTAAAAAAAGAAAATTAATTCGGTCCTAAATTTTTTTATAAGATATTCATTGGACATGTTGAAAATAGTAGACAACAAGTTCCTTGTGATAAAATATAAGAATATTTTATATAATGGAAATTAACAAAGTTGACTTCTTTGAAAAGGTTCTTATGAAAATTAATGTAGAAGCAATACTTGAGAGAATAAGAAGAAATGAATCTAATGCATGTATACTTTGAAATTATATTAAGAATATATAAAAGATAGGGAAAAATAAACTTGAGATGATTTATATACTTTTATGATAGATGATGATCTTAGGACTATAAAGAAACAATATATATCTTCTCTTGATACACAATTTTGGAAACAATTTACTAGATTCTTCTCTATTAGAGAGTTGATCGTGCTTTAACATTTTATTATAACATTGCCATTCACCAAATTGCTGTCAAGACTATGTGCTTTAATGAGGAGTTAGGGTATATAGGAAACCTACATAGACTAATCTAGAGAACAATTAAAGCATGTACAGTCTAATGAGGTTATTATATGAACAAAAAACAAGAAATTAAACAATGCTTTAAGAGTGACCCGGATATGTCACGCCCCGATCTGACCCGACCCAGATTAGGATCCCGAACCCGAAGTCGAGGCGTGATGCTATCTATACTATATCTATATACTATACTTTACTGGGACTCTTATTGACACATTCTTTCCTCGAATTTGTACATGCACGTGGGTATACAAATAATTTACGTAAACAAAAATCATTTTATACATACAAGAACTACCCACTTAGGAGTGGTGTCCATCACAATCTATACACATATACAAGAGTCCCTTTACTTGTACTATTACAATTTTTACTATTACAAAACTTCAGAGATTGCGGAGCGTGTGATGAGCACCTATCTGCAGTCGGCTGCTTTGGCGATGTGAATATCACATCCTCTATCCTTGTCTTCTGCTCACATTACCTACGGATTGAACACCGTGCTAAACTGCAGCAGTGGGAACATGGCATGGACAACCCGCCCAGTAGCGTATCCTGACCTTATACATATGCATATTATCTATCTATACATATTTATATAACTTTAATTGCTATCCTCTCATTTCTATTGCATGTCCAATCTTTTAACACATATTACATATAACAGGCGCATCTGCTTATCTATACTTTTCTTGTATTCTATTTGAGTACTTTTACATATTCCTATACTTTGTCATGTGTTTATCTTTCACACTTGTCCTTATGTCTTTTCAATGTTCCTAATCTTTTTCGGGTTACATATCATCTCTAGTCTATGTCTTTCATCTTTCGGTTCTTTGATTTATTGCATTCTTCTTTCATACTTGTACTATTGTATACTTTCTAATATAGGTGTTCATCTTGTACTTTTCATATCTGTTATCACGTACTATTCCTATCTTCATATCATTTTGTACGTTCTTATTCTATCTATCCTATACTTTGTGCTTTTGTATACTTTTATTACTTTTCTTGTGTTCATATACTTATTTACATATCAATTTATACTGTACTACTTGTTCTTGTAATTGTCTGTACTTTCATCGCATAGCAGTGCTATGCTTCTCATATCAGGTCATATCTTCTATTCATATCATTTCCTTTTTGGTTTCATGTCTGCAAATACCTTAGAGCCGGATCACGGGAAACTATGTGTACCGAAGAATTGCTGTATCAGCGTACGAGGCGGTGATCTCTGTCTGATATGCAGAAGGTATCATTCTTGTACGAGGCAGTGACCTATGTCATATGCTATCGGTACCGAAGGTACTATCAACATGCGGCGAGTGATCTACGTCTATTAATGATGACGCCAGACCACGATCCAAGCCAGGGATCTATATCATCGACAAACGGGGCCTCAATATCTGTCTATGAATATCTTTGCGGCAAGCGTATCTTCCTATAGGCATGCCTATCTATCCTCTACAAGGTCTAGCCGGACAATCAGCTTTATTACATTTTACGTACATATCTCATAAGCATGAATAACTATTGTTATCATAATTGCTTATGCATATACTATCATCACTTTACTGTATTAGTTCCTCATATATACGTAGTTTCATATTACGGTTCTCATATATCTATATAATACATATATTCATATCTTTTTCTATCATTTAGTTTGTTTATCATATTTCATGAATGCATCTATGCACTCTTGTATTCATATATTCATATATAGCTTTCTATATTCATATCTCCTTATATCATTTATACATTTCTATCATGTTTTAGCTACTCTTGTACTTTCTATATTCCTATCATGTAGGCTTTCACTCATTCACATTTTCATATATGTACCTATCATTTATGCAATTGTTCTCATTCTTATGCTTGTCATCTTTGCTTATCTCTTATCGTTCTTATCATTTATGTCTTTCTATCATATGTTCTAAGCGTATTCCATCTTATTCGCTTCCGGGGTATGTCTATCTTATATTCCTATCATTTACATATTCCTGTCATGTCTTTATCTACTCACTATACTTTCTATATTTCTATCATATTATGACCGTTAATATTTGCAATCGCATATAATTCTGTTATATAATAACATTCTGTATTCGTGTATACTAATAATGTGTTATTTTGAACTATAGTATCTGTGCATATCTACTATCATATATATCATATCTATGATTATACCTATCTGTATCTTATGACATATCTATATTAATATCATATTCATGTTTATAGACATATCTATACATATTGCATTTTCTATATTTTCCTTGTTTCTTAGCTGTACATATAGCATACTTCATATATATAAGTATGATGTCTGTAAGTCACACCTCATTCATATATATATTCACTCTATGAATCTATTTGCCAGGTGGAATCCAATCAATCGGATTATCAAACTAAAGTTATGGCATTTTCATGCCAACTAGTCATTTACCGATTTTCTAGTGACAGTTTGTATTACTCATTTTCCAGGGTCTTAACTTTATATTTTGACACTATGTCCTTATAATCATTTAAAGATAAGGTGCTGAGGGTTCTATTCCAACTGGAATCAGCCAATTCAGAGCACGGAACTCGAGTTACGTCCGAAACAACTCGGACTTCTCTATGTTCAACACTGAAACCAGAATTTGGTTTGCACATGGTCCCACTTCAGAGTGTATTTTTGGGCCACTTAGGATCAGAATTTGGCGATGCCTTCTCTTTAAGTTTTGTTCTCCTTGAAGTCTATTTTAATTGGCCACTTGAATCACCCAAATCGGATAAGAAATGAGTAAGTTATGGCCAAAATACTAAAACTGGTCAAAACTGGAAAACCAGAACAAGTTGTACCGAGTAGAACCTTAGCAGTACCAGTGGGAACTTGGCCCAAAATGACCAAGAATCAAAGTTGGCACCAGTACAAGTTCAGCTTGTACCGTTGAACTCTCGAAAAGTGCAAGTGTGTGTTTTCTCACATTTTCCATCTTTTGATTCGATCATACACACTTCAAACACACATCAAAACCATTTCAAATTCATCTTACTTCTAATCCTTTTCTACTCAAATCCTCTTTCAATTACATATATTTCTTCACAAATCTTCCATGAATTTCCCCCAGCACAACTCTAATAGGTTGTGACCCATACACAACCAAACTTATGATGATTAGTTAGGGTTTGTTAACCTAACCATTCACCACTAATAACCATGAATTCATCCTTAAGGGAGGATTCTCACTTTTCTTGCTCTTTAAGGTTTATTTCACCTTACTTTCCATGATTATTGGTTTAGGAATGAAACCCTAGCAAAAACCCTAGTTTAGAGACAGAATTAACCATATCAAGCCTTAAATTCCATGTGATCCTCTGAAATCCATACTTTCGAAATAGCTTCCATACCTTTGGCTTGCTTGAAACGATCTCCTCTCATACTCTTCCTCTCTTCTTCTTCTCTTCTTCTCCCCTTCTTTTCTTCTCACGGGTTCCTCTAAATGGGACAATTTTGGTCTTTAAAACATGGATTTGTTAAGGCCATGTTTGGCCTCATCAGCCATTTTAGTTTTTTAAGTTTTCTCATTATAATAGTCACAAATTCTTCCTTTTGAAAATCAACTTATGCCAATTTCTCATTTATTAATCTTTCCTCTTTATGAGCTCATACCTTTTTAATAAATTACAAGATTGCCACTTGTATCTTGTAAACTTCAGAGGTCACTCATTTTATTTTCGAAAATTCATATTTAACTTTTTAATATACTAAACAAGTCGAAGCGCTAGGGTATATTTCGGGATGTTACAAGATATTGGTATAATGCAAACATTTTCTATGAAGTTAATAAATTTTATTTAAAACAACAAACTTTAAAAGAATCATATATTCTCATTCGCCTATATGTAGATAACAAATTAATTTTGAGGGTAGACTTAGAGGTCATTATCACATATTTTAGCTCAAATAAGATTATATTTGGACCAGTGCAAGCATTGTCTTAGAAATTAGCGAACCATGTACACTCTCTAATTTAACAACTGGATAGTTAGAATCTTATATAAAATATTTTCATATTATGATGCATTGCACTCCATAATAGAAAAACTTCTGGACACTTTATTTGTATGGATGACCTTTTAACTTATGGAAACAATTTTAAGGCCGTGAAAGCTCACGACGCTTAGAGCAAATAATATCTATCTGATTCAGAGGAAGTTGTTATATATATAATTATAAAAAAAATAGGAAGATATATTAATAGAAAGAGAGTCATTTATGGATATAATTAAGATATTGGGATTTGAGAACTCCAAAACTATGATCTTCCTATAACGATAGTAGAATTTTTCTTCATTTTTTGCCCATGGATGAGGCTTAAGGTTTAACCATGTAAATCATTGTGTACTTTGTGCATTTTTGTCTTAGTTTATTAGACATTAAATGATGAAAAAGTTTTAAGATTGAGAAGTTTAATGTTTAATAATTTTAGGTTATGTTGCATTGAGATGTATACCTTGTTAGTTCAATAGGGTTTATAGCTAAAAGATAGAGAAGCATTATAAATGATGATGTTTGATGAAGAATGATGGCTTAATAGGGGAAATGCACATTATAATTATCATATTGTGCTTAGGTAATAAGGTATTTTGTGGATTTAGATATATCTATCAAATCAGGATTGAAGCATAAAGTTTGTATAAGATGAAGGAAAATTTTAAAAAAATCCACATTTGTGAGTTTAATAAAATTATTATGGACTTGAGAAGTAATGATAAAGTCTAAACCATAATTTTGATATGTTACATACCAAATTCCTTTGAGCATAGCTCGGTGATGATATTGTTGGGAAAGACTACCAAATATAATGAATCTAAAAATGATCTTTGCCTCTTTGTGTGTCAAAATAAGTTCAACAAAAATAAGTCAACAATGCCAATTTGGTTAACAAATAAATTAACTACAATGAGGACAACAATTTTTATGGAAACCCCAATGAAAAGGGTGAAATTGGGGGTTTTCCCGTGGTTTTACCCTCATTTGTGTTTTCACGCAAACTATTCCAAATTTCTCAGGTTGGATTTATTGTTATTTGGTTGGCTTATTTGTTTGTTGAACCTATTTTGGCACATAAAAAGGGAAATGTCATTTTTAGATTCTTTGTATTTGGTAGTGTTTCCCAACAAAGGGGTATCAGAGCTTGAGTGTTTGGGGTTTTTTTCTATGCGCTAAAATGGATGATGATATGATAAAAATAAATTCGTTGAATTATTCCACTTGGAAGCCTATGATGGAAGATTTGCTTTATTGTAAAGATTATACAAACCCATTTGATTAAAAGAAAAACCATCTAATACACTTGATGATGATTAGGATGTGGAACATAGAAAAATCATTGCTTATATGAGAAGGTGGATGGATCAAACTCTACATGAACACATTTATGATGAAACGAAAGCAAATGTTGTTTGGAAAAAGTTTGAAAACCTTTTTGGTAGGAAAACATTAGGAAATAAAACTACTTTCATTAGAAGACTTGTCAATTTGAAGTACAAAGATGGGAACAATATGGTTGAGCATATAAGTTATTTTCAGGGTATTGTGAACAAGTTGGTTGTCATGAAAATGAACATTGATGATGAGATGCAAACATCATTACTTCTTAGCTCCTTATCTAATAGTTGGGAGACATTGGTGGTAGCAGTTAGTAATTCCACTCCAAATGAGATTCTAACTATGGAGAGTGTTCAAGATAACTTGCTGAATGAAGATGCTAGAAGGAAATAAAAAGGTGAATCTTCTTCTTGAGTACTTGTTCATGAAAAACAAGAAATGCAAGAAAAACTAGAAAGGCGTGGGAGAAGTCAAAGTAGAAATCCCCATGTTTATAGAGGAAGATTCAAATCCATAAAATATATCAAATGTTATCACTACAACTAGGTTGGTTACATGAAGAAAGAGTGTAGGATTTGGAAAAAGGAAATAAATGCAGTGAAGAAAGAAAATAAAGAGACTAATACAATTGCTGCTGAAGGTGATATTATGATTGTGATTGATGATGGTTGTGTTAGTCTTGCAACAAAAGATAGCAATTGGGTAATTGATTATGGTGCCTCATTCCATGTTACTTCTCATAGTGACCTTTTCACTTCATATATAACTAGTGATTTTGGTAATGTTAGAATGGGAAATAAGCAGTATCCAAGATCAGGTATCGAGTATTTGTTTGAAGACTGTATTGGAACAGTTGGCACGCAATGATGTTAGATGATGTTCCGCATATTCTGTCTCAACCTGATTTGTTCGTGATTCAATATGAGGATTCACAAATCTTTTTGGTGAAAGTAAATGGAAGCTCACCAAAGGCTCTTTAGTAGTGGCAAGAGGAAAGAAATAGAACACCCTCTATGTCATGGAAGCTAAGCTACATAAAGGAGAGATCAATGCTGCATAGCAAGATGTAAGCATTAAACTTTGGGCATAGAGGCTTCGGGTTACATCACAGGTGACTTCAAACTCTGCCAGAAAGCACTCACAAATTCTGCAACGTACACTTTAAAGCTTGTGATCATGTTTAGCTGGAAAAGCACATGAGTTGCATTTCACACATATCCACCATCTGGAAGGCCGTTATTGATTTAATAACACGTTGTTTGTATTATGCAAACTAGAATTGGCTGGTGGCACTCTTATTTTGTGACTCTATCGATGATCGTTAGAAAGTTCGGCTGCCAGCTTCCTAAAATAAAGATCGTGCTATATAAAATAAAGAGCCACAAATTAGAAAGAGAAACGGGAAGAAAATTAAAGGCTGCCAGAGTAGACAATGGTGGTGAATATAGGGGTCCATTTGAAAGTTATTGCAAACATCATGACATTTGACTTGAAAAGATTGTACCTAAAACTCCTCAGCAAAATGGTGTAGCAGAGAGAATGAACAAAACGAGGGAGGAAAGGATTAGGTCTATGCTTTCTCATTCTAAGCTACCTAAGTCCTTTTGGGGAGAGGCTATGAGAACATCAATTGACTTGATAAACCTTTGTCCATCAGTTCCTTTAAAAGGTGATGTACCTGAAAGAGTGTAGATAGGAAAAGATTTTTCTTATGACCATTTGAGAGTGTTTAGCTATAGAGCATTTATTCATATCCCCAAAGATGAGAGGTCAAAACTGGATGTCAAGGCCAAACCATGTATTTTCTTAGGGTATGGTCATGAAGAATTTGGGTGTAGGCTATAAGATCCAATGAGCAAAAAGATTGTCAGAGATGTTTTGTTTCTTGAAGACTAACTTGTTGATGATGGTGACAAGGTTGAGAAATCTAGTTCCTCTATTGAAATATCAATTAGAATTGATCTAGTTGTTCAATCGTAGTCGCTCCACCTACAAGCAGATGCCAATCACGTGGGAGTATTGAGAGAAGGTGATGGTGCCAAACAAAATGAAGATGACCTCGTGAAGATGATGTCGGTTAACTCGAACAAGTCGATGGAGAATCCCACTCACCATATGAACCACCATTGAGAAGATCTACTAGAGAGAGCCATCCTTTTATAAGATATCCTCTTAATGAATATGTGATGCTTACTGAAGGAGGAGTGCCAGAAACTTACCAAGAAGCCATTTTACATGAGAGTAACAAAGAGTGGGTTAAAGCCATGCAAGAAAAAGTGAGATCTTTACTTGAGAACCACACCTATGACTTGCTGAAGTTATTACAAGGAAAGAAAGCTCTCAGAAACAAATGGGTGTACAGATTGAAAACTGAAAACAATGGCTCATAACTTAAGTACAAGGCATGATTGGTTGTGAAGGGGTTCAATAAGAAGAAATGTATTGACTTTGAAGAAATATTCTCTCTAGTGGTAAAGATGTCCTCTATTCGTGTTGCTCTTGGTATTGCAGCTCACTTGAATTTAGAAGTTGAGCAACTTGATGTGAAAACTGCATTTCTCCATGGTGATTTGGAAGAAGAAATCTACATGCAACAACCTAAAGGGTTTGAAGTCAAAGGAAAAGAAAATCTTGTTTGCAAGTTAAAGAAGAGCTTGTTTGGACTCAAGCAAGCACCAAGACAATGATACAAGAAGTTTGACTCTTTCATGATGAGTCATGGGTACAACAAAACCACATTTAATCATTGTGTGTTCACTGGAAAGTTTTATGATGATGATTTTATTATCCTTCTCCTGTATGTTGATGGACATGTTGATAATTGGTCATGATTCTAGCAAAAGTGATAGGTTGAAGAGAGAGCTTAGCAAGTTTTTTGCCATGAAAGACTTGGGATTAGCAAAACAGATACTTGGTATGAAGATCTCCCGTGATAGGAAGGATATGAAGCTTTGGTTATCTCAAGAAAGCTACATTGAGAAGGTTCTTGAAAGATTCAATATAAGCAAAGCTAAGGTAGTTTAGCCTTACTCAGCCACTTAAAGCCAATTTCTACAATGTCTCAAGTGAGAAAGATAGAAAGAGATGAGGGAAGTTCCTTATGCGTCTCGTTGTTGGCGCTTGATGTATGCTAGTGGTTTGTACTAGCGACATCTTCATGTAGTCGAGTTGGTTTCACACCACGGAAGGCTGAGTAATCGGGAAGCAATGAACAATGAAGTGGCTATTGAGATATATGAGAGGCACTTCCAAGGTGTGCTTGTGTTTTGGAAGTGGTGAGCTTATGCTAGATGGATACATAGATTCAAACATGGCAGGTGATGTTGATTCCAGGAAGTCTATTTTAGGGTTCTCGATGACTTTTGCAGGGGAGCTATCTCTCGGCAATCCAAGTTTTAGAAATGTGTTGCATTATCCACCACAGAAGTTAAGTACATTGCTAGTATTAAGGGTTGTAAAGAAGCTTTGCAGATGAGAAAATTCTTAGAAGAACTGGGGTTGCAACAAGAGAAGTATGTTGTTTACAGTGATAGCCAGAGTGCCATTCACCTCTCCAAGAATTCAATGTTCCATTCAAGATCGAAGCATATTGATGTTAGATATCACTGGATTCGTGATGTGCTTGAGTTAAAGCAATTGCATTTGGAGAAAATACATACCAGTGAGAATGAATAAGACATGTCACTAAGTGTTCGCCTGGCGAGTAAGCACTAAGCTTGTAGGCAAAGAGCGGGTTTGGTTGAGCCCACGATATGAGGTGGAGGGGGAGATTTGTTGGGTTCGCCCATTAGTGGGCTTAGACCAAATGGGCTAAGCCCATAGTTTAAAATAAAAAAAACAAATTGTTAAGGCTGCTAGTAGTGTCGGGCAGCTTGAAGAAAAACAGAGGGGAGAGGGTTTAGAGAGAGAAAGAAAAGGGGCTAGGGTTTGAATATTTGGCAAGAAGATTGGAAGACCAAACCTTTGTTTGTTTTGAATCAAATTTGGTGTGTTGATTCCTTGCGAAGAGCACTTCAATCCTAGCGGTTTGGATCGTTGGTTAGCTTTCTCCACAATACCCATTTGGCTATTCCACCATTTGGTGAGATTTTTCTTTTTCTCTCTTGAGTTATTCATCCTTGGGATGATGTTTATTGCTTTGGTGTTCCAAGAATGATATTCTAGATATATGGTTGTTGTGAGACTTTAATTTGCTTGCTAGAGAAGAACTTGGTGTAACACATCATCACACATTAAATAAGTAGGCTTGCCGCCTACGTGTCCCTGCATTTTTACCTTTTCATTCGTGTGGTTTTCCACATAAAATCGTTATTATTTCACATGATTTATTGTTGTTTGATTGGTTTTATCGTTGGCTTATTTGTTTATTGAACCTATTTTGTCACACAAAAATGGAAATGTCATTTTTAGATTTATTGTATTTGATAGTCTTTCCCAACATATATGACGTTTGCTAAAGATTTTTTTTGTTCTTTTGTTGAAAATGTTGTAGTGAGAAGGAAGCTTAAGTAAAGGTTTAGTAGCTAGTTAGACAATAGAAAAGAAAAATAATATTAAGAAAGTTCAATCCAAATATAAATTATAGTCCATGAATAATAACCAGGATTTCAACTGCAAGAAGGAAAGACACTATGAGAAATTATCCTAAAACACAGCAAAAAGAAAAAAAATAACTTTCGATTCTAGTGACATGGTACATAGTTGCAAAAGAAAATTCAATATATTATAGATGCCCTTTTGGTTATTGTAAATAACTTGAATTAATGATGAGTGATTTCTGGATGCATGATATTCTTCATGTACATCCCCCAATAAGCTAGCTATTGAAGAAGTTTCTGTCTGATGTAGTTAATTTAATTTGTTATCGAATGAATAGACTTCTTGAATTTTTTTTTTCTTGACATCGACTTCTTGAATTTCTTTCAATTTCTATTAATTATAGGACTCTAGGAGAAGATTATATAAATTTAAGGATTTTTATTGATTTACTCATGCTCATGTAAATGAAGATAAGTTGGGAACAAGGGCAAAGAAATACATAATCCAGGAACCATAGAAAGGAAGCTTTAAAGGTTTGCTAGTGATGGTTTTGTTGCTTATGCACTACTGATTAATAAGTGGAAAACACATTCAGAAACATCACTACCGTGAAGAGTCCAATGAATGTGACCAATACTTAATTCATTCCTCAGTTTAAGTTTAACGATCGTCAAAAGTTAATAAGTTGGTTCTAATATATGAATGCCCCCATAAGGTTATAGAAAGCAAAGTGAAAAACTTTCAAGTTTGTTGGAATTTTGAGAATTTGAGGAAAAAATGTCTAAATTTTGTCAATTTATAAATTTGATAATTAGTTTCTTATCTGATTGAATTGTGTTACTGTTTTCTTGTAAGAAAAAGAAAGAAACGTGCAAAGAATGTATCAGAGCTATTAATATTAATTTAGAAGAAGAGCAAGAATTTTTTTTTTTTACAAAAAAGAAACATGCAAAGAATGTATCTGAGCTATTAATGTTAATTTAGAAGAAGAGCAGGAAGAACCCATGTTTAGAAATCTTTGAGCTGGTTCAATGACCTATAATTTTAAGTATGGCAAATTATTCCTTGCATTCAATAATAATGTTGGATGTTTGTTATCACAACCACACTATATGCATCAAACTTAGGGCACTGCATAACAATTTTGGATTTCTTGTGTATATTTGGCATAGCATCCTACACAGATTGGAAACCTTTGGGCCTGTTTTTGAAAATTGTTCTTTTTTTAAAACACAGAAAAAACCATTTTGTTGTTCTTTTTACTCATTATCTAGATTTAGTGTTTCTGTGTTTTTCAAAATAGAAGAAAAAAAAAAGGGAATCAAACTTATTCTCAGTGTTCTCTTTATTTTTCAGAACAAAAAATAATTTTTAAAAACGATAACCAAACAGGCTCTTTATGTTCAACTCAATTAAGGACTTTGAATTGGGATTTGTGGGGTTGGTGATCATAATCCCAAATGGGGGTTTTTGGGGAGCTCAATTTATTCAGTCAGAAGAAAAAGGTGAGGAGTTGATCCTAAAATCACACTTATGGGTCTTCTCCTTCATGTTCCCTTTAATAATTCAAATTTTCTTAGTTAAAATGAGAAAAAGAAAAAGATACCCAGAATTGCTTGTGTCCAAAAGCATCACATGTATGTACCCTTCAAGCTGCTGTCCTTCCAATTTATTTATTTATTATTTATTTTTCCTGGAAGAACATCATGGGCCTCTGCTAACTAAATGGCATCACCTGATAGAATGCTGCTGAATGCCCTTTACCAGAATAAGTTTTTTTTTTATCTTATTTTCTCACTTGAATTGCAAAGAATACATCACAATGCTCGATTTTTTTTCCTGATACCGGTGATCGACTGCAGATAATTCTACAGTTTAGACTTCGGAATTGAGACAATATTCTAACAGGGTTCTACAGATAAGAAATCAAAAACCAAAATGTTACAAATATTGGAGCAAATTTGGCTTAGCTTTAAGATTCATGCAGGATTCTTGATTCAACACTCCTTATTCCAAACTGCATTAAGGGCATGACAAGGACTTATCCCAGAAAAAAATTGAAAGGGGTTAGAAACTGATGTCAGTAGGACTCAATGTACACCAGAAGCCTGAATCTGAGATTGAACAAAATGAAACAATTGTCACCAAGAGGGACCTTTCAAGCTGTTCTAATCGCTATATATTGTCAGCAAGAGGGACTTTTCAAGCTATTCTAGTCGTGACAAATTTGCTTGAGGCCGAGCTTAATTGCCAGAGACAAGCTGCATAAGTGTGTTTTGGCTCTAGGAAGGAGATTTATTTATAGACTCCAAATTCCAGCCTTTTAAGGTTCCTTGTTTCTTAAGCAATTAAATAATGGGTTATGTCACTGATTAGCTAGCTTGGGATCCAACGGTCCATTATCAATTTTGGCTCTTGATCAACGATTCGGATTGTTTCTAGAGTATAAATATGTCAACTTTCCTCCATACTTGGTCATTTCTAATACAACTTCCAATTTTTTTGTAGGCAGTGGGGATCATGTTTCATGTCTTACACAATACTTTTCTAAGTGTTCTTCATCAATATCATATTCAGACATCCTAGAGTTCTGTCTAGAAGCAACTAAAAATGGGAAGAGTGACTTCTCAAGAACTATCTATCTTGGATGCCTTGTTCAATGAAATATGTAACTGGAAGTTTGTTACCCTAATTTAGACTTGTGAGTTTAACTGAATTCTTCCTTTCCTCACTTTCCCCAAAAGTGTGTCTTTATGAGCTTCCTAAATATAGGTGTTGCCTACTTCTTTTCACATTCTTGCATTTCTTAGACTGCATGCTGATTTGGGGTCTGTAAATCTTAGACTTGTTCATAACAAATCATTGACTAACACACACCAAAACTAAAGGAAATCAAATGTAGATTGTTGGACTAATCCTCTTTCCCCAATCAGAGTGTTGGACTAATTAATACCCTTCATGAAATTATTCTAATGATATGCCCCAAAAGGGGTATTTACTAATTATTCTCATAACTCATTCTGCAATGGTGTGAAAATGATGAATTTAAGGGAGGACTGGACCGGCCGGATTGGGTTTTCGGTTCTGAACAAGACATGGTACTTGTGGGTTTGGTGACCTTCACTTTCATTGTCATTAGTATTCTCTGGAGATAGGGCAGGGGAAACATTATAGGCCACGCTATTATTGCTCTGAGATAGTACTCTAATTTTAATATTTTTTTGAAGGTGTATGAAAGAGTATGAACGTTCTTATAGTTGCAGAATGTATGTTCAAGGTCTTTTTCTTACTTATTGAAGACGGTGACAACTGATACTCCATCTAGGACTTGAATGGGGACCGCATGAAAGGCATTTGATTCCTTTTCTTTTCTGTTAGCTTATCTTCAAATATTTGTCTTTAATTCCCATAATCAAATCCTTTCCTCACGACACCCTTCAGGGCCAACTCAAATGGTAAAGGGGTGAGACGTGTTTACAAGAGATCCCAAATTCAAATCCAAGAATGACATTTGAATAAAAGTAAAAAAAGAAAATCCTCACCATGCATGCATATGAGAATTTGGGTCAGGCTAAAATTCATTGGAAATTATTGGATTATTTTGAATGCCAAAAGGTTTATGTTTGGGTTTGGAGTAGTCCTATATGATCAATGACGTGTAGAGACATACCTGAATTGCCACTTGAATTTAGGTAGATAGATAAGATGAAAGTATTGGATACAGAATACAGATTTTTTTTTTTATAGCTACTACCTAGCTTGGCTTAATTAGAAGATCAAGTCGCCATATGAACGACCACGAAACACCACCTACGTACCCAAATCCCCCCCCTGAGATTCACTTTGCCTTTTGTCTTTATTTATACCTTCATCTCTTGTAAGCAAACGATCTAAGACACCCATCCATGAATTTCACTTTGGGGCCACCCCATAATTTTCTCAGTATGTTTTAAAAATCGAACTAAATCGATTGGTCAGATTAGTTGAACCATCAATTAGTTATTTTTTCGGTTCATTAAAACTCGATTATTGGTTCAACTAGTAAACCGTAAATCGATAATTTTTTCGATTCATTCATTAGTATGATTTTTTTACAACATTGCTCTCGACCTGATGCACAATGCTCTAGTGTCCCTTTAGAAGGGTCTCAAGGTGGGTTTGAACTCTGAAAAGCTCGTGATGAATCCAATTGAAGGGAAAGGATAAAAAATGCATGGATTTTGTAAGTTGTCAGAAGGCTGAAACACAGTTGGTACCTGAAAGAAAGAAAAAGGAGGTAAAGACTATTAGTTTGTCATCACCATTTGGAGTACTAAAATTAGTAATTTTTCTAAAAATAAAATTTATACAGGATTTGGATTCAATAAATGATCAATATCATGTTTCTTAACATTCTCATTCACATGCGACCTTTTATATCTCTGTTAAATCAAACTTTTTTTGTCATATTATGAGGTGTTTTATGGTCCGTGCACACACGGACACCTTTAAGTCATACCACATCTTGATTAGTTCTTATACGAGCCGAGAGGAACCAAGAGCGATAAATGTCTATCAAATAACACAACTGCATTATCAGGACTCGAATTTGAGACTAATGATTAAGTTAGGAGAGACCCCAACAATCTTACCTACATATTCTATGTTAAACTATCAATTTTTGTAAAATTTTAAACTTGCATGATTTGGATTGAATATAAATATCATATTTCTTGGAGAATTAGAATTATAGGTTTATCTTTGTTAATTAAATTGATCCATACCAGTCCAATCCCCATCTCTTTGCATCTTACCTCATCATGGCTCCACTAGAGAGATTGTCAAAGTGGAGAAGTATTGCAAGATGATGATGATGAATAATTTCTTTGGAAGCTTTCTCCGTGTTACTTAATTTGGGAAAAAAATTCTTTCCAATTTCATGAAATAATATCATAAGATGACCTATATTACTTGTCAATGGTTCAGTCAAACATTATTTTCTTAAGCTACACGTTAAAGAAAGGAATTAGCTTTGTCTTATATAATAATTAGATGCATTTGTCAATATTACGTCAGCTAACAAATAGGTGGAAAATTTTCTGTCATATGTAAGTGGGGATTTATCTTAAACAAGTAAACTTGTTTTAAAATCGTGAGGGTACTTTAGACCCAAAACTAATAGTATGATTTGATTGATTTGTGATCCTACAATTCCACGAGACTGTTTATCTCAACCAACACAAATATGGTATTGATTTCTAGACGAGCCTTGGCCATAGATTAGGATTTGGGTAATTAACAATGGTAATGTGATTCCACACAAAAAGTTAAAATCAGAAGCATGTGTCTCATGAATTTTCTACTGAAACAAATTTCAATGAACATGTTAAATTCTTATTTGGAATGTAAACAAATTTGAGAGCGATTGTTCCTCGAATTGTATCCCTAACTTTAAGACCTCCAAAAGGTGCTATAATTTGCGAGTAGTTCTATATGCACCCCTTTATTATCTCTACACACCCCATTACTAAGTACACCCCTTTATTATCTCTTTACACCCCATTCCATAACAAAATTTTCCCATCCTACTCCCTATCGATTACCCCTCGACTTTGTTCCCCCAACCTATCCTCCCCATTTCTACCCAAAAACAAAAACCCCCAAATCCAGAGAACCGACCATCTTCCACACCCAAACCTGCAGAACCCACGATCCTCCGCAAGATCGAAACCCGCATTAACCTCCCAACCGGAGATCAAGTAAGTTTGCTTTGATTACCCAAAGATTTTCTTGGTTTTCCGGTTTTTGTAGCCTAATCTCGTTCTCGGGATTCGAAATATGAATTTGAGCTTTGATTTACGTTGAATCCGGGTGGTATCTTAAAATTTTCGACGATTCCCGATGTCCTGATCATTGCTTGTATCCGATTTGACGATGTCCGAACGGATTGCAGATGTCCTAATCCAATGAATATTTCGGATTTCACAATGTCCGGATTTTTTGATTTTCACCGAATTTTATGATGTCCGGATTTAATGTAATTTACCGGATTTGATGATGTCCTATTTTTTGTTTTTCACCGGATTCCATGATGTCCGAATTTATTACAATTTAACTATTGAGGGATGTCCTGATTTAATGCAATTTAACGGATTGATGATGTCCCATGGATCGCACTTAACCGGATTTGATGATGTCCGGATTTGATTTCTCACAAAGACTAGTTGTCTTTTTATCATTCATGGGAGGTGCCTAGAAAAACATATGGAGTGTGATTGTTTTGATGTGAACTGCCTCATCCCACTTGGAATTTTTATCAATGATGAGATACATCATATCAAAATTTTAACCTCCACCCAAAAATAAAAATAAAAGTGCATACTATTCCAACTATTTTTTCCAAAGAGACATTCTACGAGTGATCATCCCTAATGACATTTTTATTTAATGATGATATTATTTAAGTTATCAATGTTTATTTTCTTTGAAATAGATATGCCACCACGTGACTGAGGAGGATATACATCTAGTGCACCTCGCAGACGTACTCCATCGGATCTGAGCGAGACGACTGCACAATTGAGAGGCTGAGCCAAATAGCCAGATCCAGATTCGCTTGAGCATCCTCGCATGATAGGGATGAGCATGAGGGAGGTATCTGAAAGTGCTCCCGAAGACCTATTGATAGATGTATATCATGAGTTTTGACAAACATATTGCAAAATAAGATATGGTCGAGAGGTAAACAATCATTGTCCAAGTTATATATATATATATATATATATATATATATATATATATATATATATATATATATATATATATATATATATATATATATATTTCTTATGTTAATTTTAGTTACGTGAATCCTGAATTGTAATTTATTTGCCATTTTTATCAGAGATCGGTGCACCATTGAAATCGTCAATCATGGTGCAGTCGCAAAGCATGGAGCTAGATATGGAGAGGTCTCGCATTTATGAGATCCAGACATCGACCGGGGCTGGCACGCTGGGACTAGTTGCGCCACGAAGTCATGGTGCAGACCGATGTTGCCTACTTTTCGGTGGAGTAAAGGGCAACGTGAGACCACGACATTTCATATGCCGTTTGGTGAGATGACCATCACACTAGACGACGTCGCATCCATCTTACACATACCTGTTACTGGATCGATGATATCATTCTCACAGCCGCTTCATGTGGACGATGCCAATGCTTTATTAGTGGAGTTGTTGGGCACTACCGACGTAGAGGCATCTGCAGAGACCTTGAAAGGTCGCTTCTCCTTCGCTTCCGACTCATCGGGCTGATGGATCATTTCGACCATTACTTGACGCGCTATCCGATGATGATGTGGTAGTGTTTGCATATCGAGCTTTCTTGCTCTGACTGCTGGTTGCACCTCTATTTGCCGACAAGATGCAACCGCTAGTCGCAAAGAGTGTACTGAGCCATTCCGACCTCAAAGATGGCCGTAGCTATGCTCGCGCGTTTCGCTTGGCATCCTGCATGTGCAACCGACCATCGTAATGTGCTCGAGGAGCGACAGTTAGTGGCAACGGACCCTTTACAGTACGATTGATGATAATTTTCGATAATTTGTGTATACTCAATTATAGATGATATTGATATTAATTATCTTATTTATTATGTAGGCCCTCGATTTATGAGCACTTTCCCGAGATGTTTTCTCCGATATGTTGTACACCGAAGGCCGCGCCTCCACGCACTGGGCTGAGGCCAGACGGATTCCAGATAGTTTGCAATGGGCCTCGGAGAGACTACCGACAGATTTCGTGAGGTCCGCCGGGAGCCATATGAGGATCATCGAGCCGAGCACACCCTTTCCGATATTGCATGGTATTCTCGATTTATAAAGTGCGGATGCCAGGAGCCATATCATCCGGAAGGTCTTACGCTGGCCATATCTCGCATCTATCTCTCCATGGGCTCACACCCCACGACCCGACCGTAAAGATCTTATCGTCTGATTGAGAGATGGACCCGATCACCTACCGACCGATCGTAGTCGGTCGACGATGCCTATACTCGTGCTCGTGTAAGAGTGTACCAGAGTATATGGCCTCTGCATGATCGCATATCGCATCGCATCGCCTTTCAACCTCCACACCTTAGATCAGTTCTACGTATGCACGATCCTCTCTCACTCACATGTCGTGATCTACCGCTGATACACGTAGTTAAATATGGACTTACTAATCTTAGTAATCTAAATTGTACATAATATCATACTTAACTTTTTATTATATTACTAATATTAGTTCACATATTATTTATGTAGTCAGACGCGCAGCATCACTTACTGAGGCGACACTGGGAAGCAGGATTCAGAGGCCGACATTGGGGTGCAATCGAACGAGGTGCATGGCATACTCTTCGGGCCATGAGACTTGATCTCCACAAGATCTCCATCACCGCCCAAGATGTCATAGCACACCATCACCCGCTACGTCCCTTTAGCCCCCTCCTAATTGCCTATCCTCCACGAGCATCGCCTGATCCTCCACCACCGATACTTCCTCCTCCACCAAATTTCACTGTTCTCCAAAGACTCACAATGATCCTTCAAAGACCGCAGACCGATTCTACTCGCATCTACCATCGTTTATGTTCCTGCTCGAAGAGGAAAAAAAAGACTTAGTTTTATGTTTATGTATTACTTGTTAGACTTTAATGTTAAAAAGATAATGTGATTAATTTTATTGTATTTTATTAGTTGTTACATTACATTACCTCCTTCAGCACCCCAATAATGATTGAGATTTATTCCTGTCGTCATAAAAAAGGATTAAATAACCATGATTAAGAAAACTTCACAAAAAAACAGGCCAAATGGGAATATAAAACAAGGGCACGTGATTTAAAAAATAGGATAAACTACAATTAGAAATCATCCGTCTGTTGTAAATACATCATGTTTCATCTAAATCAATTGTCTCTTGTGTTGCTACATTCGAGTTCGTCCCTAATGATGATCTAAAAGCCTCAATCCGAGGTACATGTAAGGGTTCCATCCTCGTTAATAATCGGGTATAGGTAATTACGTCGCTGCATGCAATTGGAGGTATTGGTGATGTCGAATCCGTGGATTGCCTACACAAAGATCGTGCTTTGTCAAAAAACAAAATATAAAAAAATTAAACTTAATGATGAATAATTAAAATTTAACATACCCGCATCGAAATGACAATCCTCAACAAATCCAAGTAACCGGGCCAGGTGAAGTGGTGCAGTGGATACGGATCTCGTTGGTAGATGTTAGGCATTGTCTAATTCGATAAATGGACTAACACAACATTGCATCGTGAGGCTATCAAATGACCTGTGTCGTGTAAAGTCATCCATCTATCATATGGAGCAAAGAGTCAAACCATGATAATATGAATAAACCAACTCAAACAAACACGGGTCAATCGATCCCATACAATTTGAACATACTCATCATGAAAAGTGCGAAGCTCACGAACCAAATCTGCCGAACCGTTCCCATCCGTCTTCACCCATTCCTAAGAACCCAAAGAATCGAGCGATATCCACACGACCATCCGCCTTTAACATCCACGATGTTCACTATATGTTCACGCATTCATGTGGAAAACATTTAATGACTTCAATTTTTTTCCTTCTAAGAATTTCACTTAACATGCAAAGGGTCGGAGAAGTACTATCGTATGACTCTCAACAATTTCAAATAAAGAAGGAGCTCGTTGGTAGATAAATTGATTTTCAAACGACCTTTACCCACCCTTCCCTCTTAACCTTCTCAAGCCGGTGGACATAGATGTCGCATAGGCAAGCTAACTCTCTCAACTTCCTTTTAATGCTATTTTACCTGCCTCATCACAATCAGCAAATTGTCTCAAAATACTATCAACTTCGCAGTAATTGTCAACTTAATTGGCATATCATTCTGGCCACAAAGATCCAACTTCCTCCAATGCGAATGCACACTTTTTACCATGGGAATTGTGCGGCCTCTTGATAAGCTCAAGAAGTTCTGCAAGACAAGGCAACCCATATGAGGTTCTGTTAACGCAACCACATATTCCCTTGTCAATTTCAACTTGAGTTGCTCTTTTAAACTCCATCAATATCATATCGAGTGAAGCCCTAGATACCATACCCCGCAATTCTTTAAACATAGCATTGTTGAATTGATGTTAACAACAGAAATACTTCTCTCAAATGAAGCTTTGATTTCCGTATGTTGCAACTCAATAAGAGCATTTATTACATTCCAAGAACTCTAAATCCCTTGAGATGAACCAAGATGTCTTTCAATCCTGCATGTGCACTCACTCTATAAAAAAATGTAATATATTAAAATCCATTTTTATGTATGGATATGTAAAGAAAAATCGTTACTAATTAACGTACTCTATTGCTAGACATTGCCTAAATGCATTACTTTATCCATTCAAGTCAAGGACAAATCTTTCCTTATAAGGAGTCAACCATGACTCGTCACATTTTACTGGCCCAGGTGCATAAGAATCAGCTTGTCAATGATCTTTTAAATTCTCTCGTAGTCGCCCTCTTTCGAAGAAACACAAGGACACCCAAGTCGACATACGAATGCCTCCCACTCTATCTTTCGCTCAAACAACTTACGCTCTGGGCACATTTTTTGGATATATGCCATCTCGCACGTAAGATTTGTCAGGGTAGGAAATACTAACCGCACAAATGGCTTCATTAAGGCCAACTCTTATCAAGAACAATGACATTGTGTAATCACCAAAACATTAAACTATGTAACTTCCATCGCCTGTATTGCCACACGCGCATCCCAAGTATACAAATGCCACGTAAAAGTCAATTTGTCGATACCACACCAACAATCTCCGTGGCGGGAAGGCGACACCGTTGGTTTTATAAGTAATCCATAATTAGAACATCGCAAAATGCATTCAACAACTGAATAGAAGTGGGGATGCCCAAAACAAGTCCTCACACAATCGTCGACTCATCCTTCCTATGCCATTCAACATATTTACATTCATTCGGGCTTGTTTCATTAGTTGTCGTGATTTATGACCAATTCAAGACTATTAAGTAGTCGACATTTATGACGTATCAGATATTGCCTTCATAAGCAACATTATACTATCATGATTTTATGTATTAAGAGAATATTCCTCGGCTTCACCAAGTTCTTCGCCATATCTGACAATATAGTTTTCTCCCATCCTGGATAATCGACCAAAGATATGAGAGTGACCCTCCAATTGTTTAGCTGCTCGATGATTATGAAATCCACAAACAACTTTAACACTCCAATCATCATTACTAGTTAACTTCACACCGATTATCTTAAATGGACAATCACATTTTTTCGTTCCAGTGCCTTTTCGATTCAAGTCTTCCACATTCGACTTATTCTTTGCATGCCTATATGTTCCACCACGCTCACATGCAAGGGTAACTCTAGCTTTTCTACTATCTCCTTTATCCGATCTTTTTATCACAATAACAAATCCGTTCTCTTTTCCCACATTCCGAGCCCATTCAATCAAAGCATCCCGACTACAAAATATCTGGATAATAACACTTATTAATTTCATATGTCTAAAACAAATTACTCTAACTTTAAAGTATTAAAATTCACCTCATTACTACTAAATGCATCACCGGAGCACAACTAATCACAGAAAGGGGCCATTATGATCCAAATTCATCCGCAAAAATAAAACACAAATACATCAAATAATGTTCAAGCAAAACCGCAAAACAGCGAATCTTTATCGCTTCTTTTTGCATGTTTTTATGAGGAAAGAAGATTCCAAGAAAACTGTACATGTTTTTATGAAATTGTTATTTAGTTACTATTAGTGTTGATTATTAATCGATCGGGCTAAGAAAAAACCCTCTCTCGGATATGAGATTTTTATTAACTCAGATACCGGGTTTGGCTACACCTCAACGGAATATCATCGATATACTCTTAACGGATTTGTAACCGGTGAAAATCAATAACCGATTATCAACCGAAAATCAATTAATCCGGATTTCCAACCGGGTATGTGAATCAATTTACCTGATATAACAACCGACATACGAATTAACGGGATATCACAACCGAATATAGCCTTCAAATTAATGGACATCACAAATCCGAATTTATTCATTTTAACGGACATCACAAATCCGGCCATAATGAAAACTATCCTGGATTTTGATATCCGATGTGGTATGTGACTGATTGCTTATTAGATCCTGCTAATTCCGCATTTCAATATCCTGACAGTTATTATATCCTGACATTCCGGATTCAAGATATTATACCTAAAAAAAATGAAACCCCGAACTTCGGTTTTCTTCCCCTTCTTTCTTTCCTTTCTCCACCGCTTCAAAACTAATTTCGACGCCATTCTCACTATTTTTCAACGCCTATTCTACCATTCGACTATTTGTTTAAACGAACACACTCTGACGGTTAAATAAATCAAAAGGTAAGAATGAGGAAGAAAAAGAGACGAACATGGGGTGTATAGAGAATTTCCCAATTAGGTTTAAGGGTAAATTGGTATTTTCATCTATAGTTATTTTTAATGGGGTGTATAGAGAAGAACATGGGGTGTAAATAGAATTTCTCATAATTTGCCCTTTAAATCATTTTGTATGAGATGATGCGGAAAAGGAGATATGACAAAGGGGGATCGTTATGAAACACCTTTGGATCATATTAAATTCCATGAAAATATAGTCCCAAGGAAACTTAATAATTTTTTTTTTTAATAACCGTGGATGTTGGGGTTAATTTACGTGTACCTCGACTAATTGTACAGGACCTTGAAGTTAACAATCGGATAAATCTTCAATGACCATGAGGGGACTTGAAATGGTGATCATTAGGCCCGAGGAAGCTTAATAATGGTAAATGAAATTTGATTTGAATATTAAGAGAGAGAGAGGGAGCATGACAAAGAGGGAGGACATAAATGATACTAATTGCAAGAGAGGAGGAAACTTAGCAACAAGTGACAAGGAGAAATGGTTCAACATGGCCAACCAAGTGAGTCAGAACATTTCAGTTCCTTATCCGATGAAGAATTCACAATATTTTCCCAATTCAGAGGTTTCCAGAGTCACAAGGTAACCTGCTGGTTTGTTGTTTTCTATGTATAAATGTATGTGCAGTATGACATATGACAATGTTCATTCACCTTTGACATGAAAATCCATAAGAAACTTTCCTTCATTTGTTATAAAATATCCAGATTTGACCATGAATTTCCTCACAATAGGACAGAAGTCCTTAACAGTTGGGAGAGTCACTCCCATCCACAACATTTAAGAATTTTGTGCTCTTAGCTACTGGCATCCAACACAGTGCATGGTGGATTACCCATTATTGGCATCTTGAGTTGTTATATTCACATAATCTATTCAAGTAATAAAATTGCAAAATCATTGAAAAGAAAAAGGAGGGTAGCTCTACTCTTAGTAGAAGCTTTAAGAACTGCATGCACCTTTCTGAATATCAAGAATTTTTATTTCATCTTGATAGAGATTATTAATCATAAGGCTACTTCTACGGAGTTTGATCTTAGCTAGCCTAAATGTTTGTTTGGTGTGGTAGAATCCAATGAAATAGTTTATTGCAAATGGGTATATGCCTTGTCCAAGTTAGGATCTAACTTTAAGAGTTTAATTGGGTTCAAAATGACTCTTTATTATTAAATAAAAATATTAATTCTAGGCCTCATCTCGGCATATTGTTCAATCTGACCCCTTATATTAGGAGAGATTTTTAGATTATTTTTAACAATTTTTAAATTTAATATAAATATAATAAAACCGTAATTACTAACTACGACTTTACTTCCCCCCAATTACCAACTACGGCTTCTAATTTAGATTTAATTTTATTTAAAAAAAAATTGAACATTTCAATTTTTTTTTCTAAAAGAATACAAATAGTAATTAGATGTGGGGACAAGGAACGAGGTACGAGGGATAGTATAAGAAATAACTATACGTCTCAGTCCAGTAGTCTTATTAGACAACAAAGTTTTGTCTATAAGTAGCTGGCGCAAAAAATTTAGATTGACATAAGTAGAATGATAAATTGCAGCTTTGCTTCTAAAGATCTATTCCAATACAAGTGCAATTAACTTATAAGGCAAGGAAGCTAGCTTTACATTTATTCTTCAAATTTGGCGCAACTAACCATCATCTCAAGTGTAGAATTGTAGTTGCCTTATAATAGAAGATATATATATATACACACATACATGTATTGGTAATTTAGGCTATGTGATGTTGAATGAAGACCTAAGCCACAAATTTGAAGTTATATATAAAATGAATTTCAACAGGATTAAAGCTGTTGTACTCAAGCTTATGTGACCACTCTCCAACTACACTCCTTGTTTGGGTTGAAGAATTAATTGCTTGAGTTATTGGAGGGGAAAATATGAAAAAACTTCGGTCATGACTTCCATAATATTTGGAAAACTCTAGAGTGAAAGCATAACGTGAAGGTTACATCATGGAGGAAAAAAGTCAAGAAACTAGAGAATAAAAAAGTACTTAAGGAGAAACTTTGCCTCTGGAAATGGAAAATGCATTGAAGTACCCTCAATGCACCAACTGAGGTTGACTTATTGGCAATCAAAGAACTATATGACAATTGCGACACGCAGTGTCACGGACAATGCGACGATCTCATCCAAGTTCTTTCTTGTTATAGGCTTCACCCTACCTTGAGCTCATCATGAGAGTGACTCCAACAATCGGATAATTTGTATAAGGTGGGCCAAAACATTTCTTTATAGTCAGGTCCAGGACAAATGACAAGCTCCTTAAACTTATCCGGATCTACCTGCCTAAATTCCGAAGTAGCTTCATCCATGAACCATCTGCATGCACTATATTCCGCTCAAAACCTGCCAGCTTACTATTCTTCATCAAGCTCTTCCGTTATGTTCACGACTTAAACAGTGGCTTCACTTTCTTTTTTTTCTATTTTTTGAGAGGATATGAAATCTACCATGTTCAACACTTCAACCTAACTCGTTTAATTTCGAGGCAAAGGTAGATTTCTTAATAACAATGTGAATTTGCAAAATTCAAAGAAAAAAAAGGAGCGGATTAATTACACACCATTACTATAATTGCTAAGGCATCTACCAGTTTGCCATTAATATGTTCACTTTATTGAAAAGAAAGGTTATGATCAAAATTATAAGGATTTGTGGAAAAAAAAGAAGGAAAATATGGCCTAGTTGACAGTTCCAAAGTAGTACTTTGTGGAATTTTGCAAGGATTTGAAGTTGGTGGCAACAAAATTAGGAAGTAGTATGCTTGTTGAAAAGTAGAAGTTATGCTGAAAGCAATGTTCTACTTTATTCATAAGCTAGTATGTGGCATTTGATTTTTCTGCTTAGATTCAGAGTCAGTTTCCATTATAATTAAGTACCACTTGCAAATTAAGTGGAAGATGGTAGGGGTAGTTTTCTAAATGGAAATTGGTTAACATAAACAAGTGGGAATGAATCACAACTTTCAGCAAAGTAACAAGAAAGTTGGGGGTTTTATTGAGATGATCATGACTAAGTACTAATGCTTGTGGTATAGGAGTTGCGTTCTGTACTATTGGTATAGGTAGGTGTCCTGTAAACTGGTGGATCGAAATAACCCTCTTGCTTCCAGAACTGTTCGATTCATAATCAGAATCAAATTCATATTGCTAGCTAGAACTCAAAAAGGGATATTAAGCTTTATAGCACAACTACGAACTCTAGCTATAAAACAATGGAGCAGCCAAAAAAACTGAGGGAAATAACATTTTATGCAAGGAACAGAGCATTTACTTTGTTTGGCAGTGTGCTTATACCCACAAGAAGTTCAGTCTCACCGATTGCAGACTTTTCTTGATGTCAGTCACCACCCTATGATTAACCTGAGATGTCTGTTTGTCGTAATGTTAATCCCCAATTCCACAGGGAATTCTTACCTAAATAGTAATGTTTTGAGGCACTTGAAAACTTTAGAGGGTTTACCTGAAATATGCAGACTATGTTTCTGGAAATTTTTGTTGATTATATTCTCTAACTATAGTTATCATAGTCAAAGACTTAGTTGAAAGAAAATCAATTACAGTAATTATAAACAAAAAATACAACAGATGTCTCTTGATTACCCTTTCGGTGCTCTTTTGATGAATATATATATTTGCTTTTACTCATAAAAGAAAAACAAAACAGATGTCTCTTGATTAATATGTAGCTGAGATGATCAGATTAGAAATGATCCTATGACAGTCTCTTGATTCATATGTGGCTGAGATGATCAGATTAGACATGATCCTATGATACTATAGATCAAGATACAACAAAGTGGCCAAACTATTTCTGGGATCAAAAGATAAGAAACCTTGTTTCTAATGGAGGAAAGGGGATTCCAAGCACAACTTTCGCTCAAGGTTAGGAACCAATGGAAAAACTGCTTTTGAGGCGTAGCAGAAATTTCCTTACAGCAATTTCTAAAAATCAGAACAATATGATTCTATTGTTTAATTCTTTCCCTTGCAATAGGATATGGTTTTCTCACTAACCCTAGTTTTCTAGAATCAAATTCAATAGGGTTTTGATGACACACCCAAATCTACGCTCGAAACCGATAAACTTAGGGTTTAGGCAAGCATTAGATAAACCAGATGAGGTTCCAATTAATTAGATTCCAGGCTGCACCACTTTTTTTTTTTTTTTATCAGATAATTAAATTGTTGATAAAACAATTAGCGAAAATTAAGACTGAGATTTAAATGGGTTGTATTTCATTTATGGGATTAGGTCTTGCATTCAAGGCCTGCATCTCTCCCATCATTTGAAGGTCCAATAAAAATATCATGTTGCTTTGTGGTCCCCTTTGTGAAGAATATAAAGTTTTCATAAAACTTCTCCATGTACTTTCGACTGTGTTTCTCTTCCATTACAATATGTGAATAAAGTAACATTCTCTAAAAGAAAACTCTCATTTTGATCCTTCTTTTTCTCTTGGGGAAGTGATAATCATGCAAAAATAAATGGGAAAAAGCAAGCTTTTCTACTTTATGCTAAACAGGAAAACATCTTATTTTGGATATGTGATTGGTTTTAAACGACTCTCATGAAACACTACCAATTCATACCTAACAATGAGGTTTCATCATTTTGCCATTCTTGCTGTCATATCAACTCAATTTGGGTACCATGCTTAACCAAATTATTGATGTATATTATCTGGTAAACAGGGAGAGATGTTCATCTCTAAATGTTTAAGGTAAGGAAATGTTCTAAGGTGGTTTGTTTTTTCATAATCATCTTTGATATTCTTTCATCTTTGGCAAGAATCATTGGTAATTCACATTTTGAATCCTAGGAAATAGTAGAGATCTAATATTTATTGTAATAGGTTTTAATGTTTTGAATGCACTGAAGTAAGATAGGCGTCGCCCTTCATTGTTCCCAGTGTGGTCCTCACAGAAGATATGGTGCAGATTTTCTTGTTGTGACCTTAAAGTGTTTGACCTCTGAGAAAAATTTTAATTACCATGACCTTTGAAGTTTAGAAGTAAGCTCAATCAGACCTACAGTCACTAGCAGGAGATGAATTGAGGATGGTGGAAAAGGTTTTTGAATTATAGTAGGGAGAAAGAGAGGACAAGTATGAAAATCATCTGTCCTCATCTGAACTGAAAGATCAATGGCTGAGAATTTTATAGAAAAAAAAAATGATATTTATGGAGTTTTTCAAGAACAAAGGAATATATCTTGGGGCCTATGTATCTCCATGTCTGGTGTGACAAGAATAGCCAAGGTGAGAATGATGATATGGATTATATAGGCCATGAAATTAGCACAATTGAGATCTTTAGGTATCTCTGGACTGGCCCCATTTGGTGAAAAAGAAAATGCACAAAAATCAGCACTACAAGATAAATTTTGGTAATTTTTTTTTGTGTAAATTTTTTTCCTTCTGAGAAAATGCTGGGAGTGGTATGCTTAACCGTAACTGCAAATTTTGACTTACGAAAACGAGAGTATAATTTTGCTTGAGCATTGCCAAGAACTCAAATAGGAGGTGTTCTGCTGATATACTAATGGCGAAGTACCGGGTTCTAGTTACTTTACCCTTAATTTGAAAACCTTGTTAGGAGTTAAACAAAAAGAGAAGATATTGCATACAAAAAGTTTGGTACTCAATGAAGAAAACCATCATCTAACACTTTGACAGTTTATGAGGGAACATTGATAATCATCTAGTTGGAATTAAGTTAATGGAATTAATCACAACACAATTTCAATATTGGTAAGGAATGACTAGTCTAGGTAAGGATTGACATGTAATACCAAGGTGGGTATAGAACAGTGACATGTCCTAACAGTAGTGAGCGGAACAGCTCGACCGACCAGACCACGAGAAAGAAAGCTTTATCGCCTCCTCGAAATCGAACAGAAGGGATGAGAAAGGAGAGCAAAGGTGGAAAAGGAAGGGTAAGTAATGCCAGTTGGTAAAGTGTGGAATTCTCACAGATGAGTAGAGCATGGATGCCAAAGCATACCAAATAAAAAGCACAAAGTAGGATTGGCATCTAGTCAAGGAGGGGGAGATCCATTCACCATTATTCCCAACCAATGTGCCTCATATCAAAAAGAGGGAACCAAATTTCTATCTGTCACTCATAATTTTGGACATAAATAAGAGAATAAATTAATCTCAACATGCAAGGAGCAATACTAATTTCCTTTTGGATGAATTCATTCTGACAGAAGGAAAAACTCATATTCTTCCCATAGGAAAATGTGAAAAGAAGTTAGTAGAAATAAATAATACTTACTGAGAAAAAAATGGGAGGTTCCCCTCTTTTTTATTTTTGTTGTTTGCAACAAGATTTAACCTTGAGTACAACGTCTCATTCACCCCATTAATAATCGCTTCAGAAGTCCTTTTCTTATCTCTCTCTTTCTCTTTCTCTCTCTTCAGTGCGCGCATCACTCACATGAAGGAAGAGACGAATGGTTAATGGAGTCTTGAGTGATCTCCATCTTTAGTCTTCTCTTTTTCTTCTTCTTCAATAGAAACCACCCACAAAGTTATACACATAAATACAGATACAGAGCTAATTAGAGAGAGAGAGAGAATATAGTACTAGGATAAAGAAAGGGAGAGAGAGAGAAAGAGGGAGATTTAAGTGTGAAGTGTTTTCCTTTATAAATACCCTTCTCTTGGAGCTACTACCTTCCATATTCTGCATCTCTACTGTGTAGATTCTTAGCAAAGAAGAAGAGAGAAAGAAAGCATAGGCAGAAACCTTTGTTTCTGTCCCTAATTTATCTTCTCCCCCTTGTTTCCTCACCAGGTTCGGTTCTGCATAAAATTGAAACATCATCTGATTATCACTTCCCAATGCTTCACCTCTTTTGGGGCTGTCAGTTTTTTTGTTTCACTTCAAACCTTAGACTTTCACTTTAATAAGCTTCTTCTGATCGATGAGAAGTAGCAGGAAAAGAAAGAAAGGAAAGAATTGGTTGGAATTTCAAGATTCCAGGGTTTTTTTTTCCTTTCTTTTCCCACCGATTCTCAGTGATTGAAAGGAGAGAGTCAATGTTGAAATTTATCCTTATACAGACAATTTTTTTTTTTTTTTTTTTTTGCTGTTTGATTGATTCAGCCAGCAACCACGGATTTCCCAAATCAATCGCGGGAGGTCTCTCCCCAGAGAAAAATGGGAAGGGGGAAGATCGAGATCAAGAGGATCGAAAACACCACGAACCGGCAGGTTACTTTCTGCAAGAGGCGCAACGGCTTACTCAAGAAGGCCTATGAACTGTCTGTTCTATGTGATGCAGAGGTTGCCCTCATCGTGTTCTCCAGCCGCGGCCGCCTCTACGAATATGCGAACAACAGGTTTTTTTTTTTTGGTTACTGTTTGATCCTTTTTTTTTCCTTGGATCTTGTTTTTTCTCTCTCTAAAAAAAGCCCATAATTTATTTAGTTAGAATTATGGTTCCTTGGTTGCCAGGATTGGAGATCCTGCAACAGATCTTTTGATGGATTGCGGTTAGAGATTTAAGCTTCTCTCTAACAAAGATTCACTTCTCTTCCTTGTATTAGCTTTATAGATGCTTCTTTTTATGATCCTTTTTTAGATCATAGTTGGTTGGATACATAGATCCGTGGTAATAGATAGAAATGGAAGCATTACTGTTGTTGGTATATATCAACGAGTGAGGTTTTGGGAAGGTATGCAGGTCTGTGAGATCAGCTTCTTATCTCCTCCATTGTTGTCTAAATTTTCTGTTTCCTTTTATCTTTTTTTCTTCTATTATTCCTCTCTTTCTCTCTCTCTTTCTATGGTACATGTCATGTGGATAGGTTAAGAAAGCGTAGAAGAAAGCTGTCGCTCTCTCATTAGCCCGTTTCTCTTCCATCCCCTTTGACACTTCCTTAATAGCTCGTCAGTTGAAACATTACACACATAAAGAAAACAAAAGTACTCTGAGAAAGTTGTCACGTACCATTTTTTCAAAAACCAAATTAGGGTTTCGAAAATAACTCAAATGGGTTCTCTTCAAACATGTTAGACCACACTCTTCAACCAACCACAGCCATAATAGGTGACCCCCAGATTAGGGTTTTTCCTAATCTGAAAGATATCTTCGTTGATTTTTCTTATCTCACGTCACTACCACCATTCTCCCAGTCAAACATACCCAAATTAGGGTTAGGGTTTAATAACAAGCAGATGAGGTTTCTCCTAGTTCCCAAATCCATAAAACATACCCAAAAGATGCTTCCACAGTCGATCAAACCCAAACTCATCAAGGGTTTTCACTCAAGCTTGGATTTTTTTTAAAAAATCCGACCTCCATAGAATATGGGCTGGCTGGGGGGTCTGATTAGGAATCAACAACAGATTAGGTGGTTGGTGGTGATGGGTGATGGTGGACAGAATATTTGGTCACGTCAGGCACGATTTTTCAGTTCTTAAGACTTCTGAGAGTAGAGTGGGTTCTTCTTTTTTTATTTTTCATCAATATGAACCCTAATTTTATCTCCAAAGGTGAAAACTCTATCATGGGTTTGCATTTTTTGTGCTTATAAACGTCTCTAAGGTTCTATCAGTCGAACCTTTCACAAAGCCTGGGTATCCTAAACACATAACAGAGTCAAAGGGAAAGTTGCACCTTCTGAAATCATCATCATCATAATATCCCCACAGTAGACTAGTGAATGAGATTTACGTCTGTTGAAGATCTTGCATAGATATATTTATGCAAAAACCTTAGAGAAAGAAAAGAAAGACAAGTAGAGAGAGAAACAAGGTACGAGCTCCCTGTGAGAGAGAGAGAGAGAGAGAGAGAGAGAGAGGGAGCCAATGAGAGAGCTCTGAGCATTTGGCTTCTTTCATGCATGGGAAACGTATAACATTGGCTGCCCCCTGAATTGAACGGCTCTGATCTGCTGTCCTTAGTCTTACACATGACAGAAAAGACCCGATATTTTTTATTTTTTTGAATTCACCGAGGTGGGTAATATGGGAAACTTGAGGCTACTACCCATCGGATAAATGGGTTCCCTAAACGTGGCCTAGTTCTGAGGCGTTGAAATGGTTCAGCCTATCATGGTGTGGGAACTTATTCCAACGTGGCAGAGACAGCCAATCACTGGCTCGACGAAATTAAGGTATCAGCACCCCGGGAAGATAAAGTCCTTTTTTCAGTAATTTTATATTTTAAAGTTACATCAAGTCGCATTCAATGTTGAGTTAAGCCTCTGACCATTTCAAACACACTCCACATTCTCTCTCTCTTTGTTGAATTCAATCTGTTAATTAATTAGCTTTACGTATTGGATTCAGTTAACTGAGAGAGTTTGTTGATTTGACCGTTAACAAAGCCGCTATTTTGTACCCAAATGTTGTTTTAAGATCATGATATTGTCTACGGCGGCGCACGTGGCAGACATTTCAATCTAGAATAGCAGAAAAGTTGATGGTTTACTTATTCTAGTGTTGTTAATGAAAAATAATGTTACATATAAGAACATATATTAATTTTGATTTCATTGAACTAATAAATTCATGACAGCAGTGTCAAATCAACAATTGAGAGGTATAAGAAGGCCAGCGCAGATTCCTCCAACACTGGGTCGGTCTCTGAAGCCAATGCCCAGGTGTGTGTGTGTGCTTCATTTAATTTAATCTTTCTTATGCTGATGGGAGGTTGTTCTTTACACGGGAAGATTAGGCATTGTTTGGTTACATTTTTTAAGAACCGGCTTTTTTATTCTTAAAAATAAGAACGGGTAAAACAAGTTTGATTTTTATTTATTTTTTGTTTTGAAAAAGAAGAAAAACATAAAAACTACTAGATTTAGAAAAGAAAAACAATTTTAAGAAAACACCAAAATAGGTCCTTAACCAAAACTTTCTCCTTTTGATGTGAATTAATGGATGCGCTTGAATTTTGAAAGAGAAAACACAAATTACAAAGAATGCATGCATGTGATTAAACAGATAATTCAATATGGTATGAACTTGATGGAAGATTGTAAAAGTTAGTTGGATAGAGAAAGATCAGAGTTAACTCATCACATAAAGCAGAAAATAATGCTCTCTTAATTAGGATGACAATTATGCGGATACATGTGTTAAATAAAGTTCAATTATACAAATTTAAGAATTTTTTCTTACATATGGAAGTATATCTGATCAGTACTACCAGCAAGAAGCCTCCAAACTGCAGCAGCTAATCCATAATTTGCAAAATTCAAACAGGTAATTAATCTTAAGGGATATTTAATTCAAACAGCTTCATACAAGTTTCTTGATGCAGCTTAGTAGCTTCTGTTTGACAACTCGTATTTCCAGGCACATGCTGGGCGAGGCTCTGGGCTCCTTGAGTTTCAAGGATCTCAAGAGCCTGGAGGTTCGGATAGAGAAAGGCATAAGTAGAATCAGGTCCAAAAAGGTACCTATTTCATATTATTAATACCATGCAATTTTGATTCTTTCTTTCTACCTCATGAGTTCTTTCTAACAACTTTTTTTTCTTTTAATTTTTTCCCTTCTCAAACAGAATGAGCTATTGTTTGCTGAAATCGAGTACATGCAAAAGAGGGTAACTAACTTACGCCTAATCTCATACATACATTTCCATATATATTCCCCCTAAACACTACTTCTATTTGCATTTCAACTTAATTTGCAACGTTAGTGAAGATTAATTTAACCAACCATTTATCATTAAGCTCATATATTTCCCATATTAGTGTGAAGCTAGCACAACAAAAATAGAATGAGGCAGCTTCTATAGCTTTCATATAACCAAAAAATCGCTAAACAGAACAATGAGTTTTATTATACTTTTACCTAACTTACCAACTGGTTATGGAGATTGCTTTGGATCATTTGTTACCCTAGAAGGACTGAGCATGGGGGGGAAGACTATGAAAAATGAACCTATAACTTCATACAAGAATTCTTTCTTTTGACTATATTTGGTTCTCATAAAGTATTAAAGAAAAAAAAGGTAAGAAAATGTTTTTGTCATTTTATTTTACCATGAAAAATGTGAAAGGAAACTCAAGTATAATTAATATTACCAAGAAACTGATATATTTTAAAATTATATAATCTTTAGAGAGGAGAGTTAAATAAGGTAAATGAATTTAAAGTTACAAAAGTAATTTGTTGACTTTAAATCTATTTTTTATTTTTTTTCTTTTTGATAAGAAAGAGCAATTTTATTAAAAGTCAGAAAGAAAAAAAAGCAAAAAAACTGCCACTTCACTTATACCCCAGCTAGTGAAAACCCAAAAGCCATCTCCTTACTTACCCCCCAACCAATAATTGAAATCAAACAAGAACCCTGAACTTATGCCTTCATGAACCCTAACTCATTCCAAAAACATATATTAAAAAAGAAATCGTAAAATAGTTTAGTCCACTTGATTCATGTCTTCAAAAGGACCTCTTTTTTCTTGATTTTGTCTTTTCTTTTTCTTCTATTCTCTATTTTTTTCCCTTGGACAAATCATTTAAGGACAAGTTACATAGTTATGAAGATGCAAAGGTCCAAACAGAAAACAAGAAAAGATGAGGTAGCAGTTGTTAACATTGTTGCACAAGTTATAATGTTAATTTAATGGAACACTTCCATAGGCGCTTTGACTAGGAGGCTAAGGTTGATTAACAAGGAACACTTCCATGAATATTTTGATACAGAAGATTAAGGGGCTCCGACTCCAGGTAGAACATTAACTATTTTAGAATAACTAGCCCAAATTTGTCCACAAGATATAGTTCCCTCTGAAATCCTTCTCTTTTAGCAAAAACTGATTCTTAAATTGGTTGAACTTGGTGGGTTGCTAAATTTCTTTCTTTTTATGTGAGCCAAGAGAGGATATAACTTGCACTGTGTCAGATGAATTTAAGAAAATTAATGATATTATGAGGAAGACTGTTTAGGTGGGAGTACCTTCCAATGTCTGTCATTAACATATCTTTATTTATTAACAACTAACTTTTAATCAGTTCTTAAACATAATATTTCTACCACAATTTATAAATTTAGCTACCTAATTAAGGGATTGATGGAAAAGAAGGCCCAGGGCTGTCTTTGTAATGCTATGGATTTAACATTTATGGCACAATGTTTGAAATATAGTTAACCTTCTAATAATATGCTACACAATTGCCCAAGGCACCAAGATTTTAATTTTAAGGTCCTACTGTTGAGGCCAATCTTCTCAAGCTCCATCCTGAAGATAATTTTTTGTTTTTCAATATTCAACCGCATTAAGCTCCTCATTTCAAGTACACTATAATTTAAATTAGAAGTTAGTTCAAAATTTTGTTGGATTTATCTTAAAGTTTATTGGAATAATTACTAGGAGGATCAAATGTTTTAAGTTGATTCCATGAGCAGTGAAACCTTTTGGAAAGTGTAGGAATGTTTCAAGTGCTACAGTATGATATATGGCATTGTAAGGTTCTTTTAGGAGGATCCTATGGGAGTATAGAACATTATCTACTATGCATACAAAACATGAATGGTAAATTTGATTATCATGCTTAAGAAGATAATACTATTACTGGTTTCACTATCTTTTAAAATAATGAGGAGAAAAAAAAAATCCATGATAGGATAGGTTAAAAAGAGCATTTCAGGCTGGGAAGGGATGGGTGGTTTGGACCAATGACATAAAAGGAACTATATGGTTGATACACCTGTAGATCTTCTTTGCCCTAATTCCTTACCTTCTTTGTCCCTGATTATGGATTATAGTAATGTTAAAATTTTCGAATCCTTCTTTTCTCCTGCCACTGGTATCATCGTTATGAAGAAACTATAATTTAGTTTGGTACTGCAATATAAATATAGATTCCATTTTTTTTCCCATTCACTTTCAAGGTTTTTCAATAGATAAAGCTTAACAAATGAATGGAAATGGCTAAAATATTTCCAATTAGGTAATTTATAATAGTGGGTCTGATTCCATTTCATCTTTTTCTTATTCACTTTGTAATATTGTGAGGCTTTTCCTTTATGTTGAACTAGACAATCCAGCATTTTCTGTGCTTGATATCAACTTTCTTTAAGTTGGAGGACTAGCAATGTTATCATGCATAAATACAAAGATTGTTGGGTAGATAGACAACTGGTGTAGCAGAAAATGAATAATATTGTCTATCACAATATTTTTTGCATGAAAGTTGGTTTAGATTAGACATTTTTTTCAGAGATCTATCCTCGATGTTGATATGATAATTTTGTTAGTGACAATCTCCTTTATGTTGTCCATCTGAGGCTGGTTCTCAAGAACTATCCTGATATGGTACTCAAGAACTGGAATCTGTTATCATTCTGGGGAGGGAAAAGGAGGACATAAAGCATACTAGAAGGCATTAAAACACTAGCAAAACTAAACTAAACGGCACTTACATGGTAGCTTATCCTCTATCTACCATTTTATAGTTCTTGAAACCCCCCTTCTTTTTACTTGTAGTTTGAGACTCATAAGTTTTCAAATGAAATAAAGTTTTGGTATGGTTGGGAAATTTTTGGGAGCTTTTGGAGTGTTGGACTGCTCTGCAGCGGTTAGAAAGCCTACTATCATCAAGATAACCGGCTGTCATCTATTTAAGTATGAGTATATCACTCTATGGAAGGCTGAAATTATAATGTTCATGAAAATGCATCTGATAACCTTCTATACCAAGCATAAAAGATTGCTGACTTGATTAGGCAACTCAAAATTTGGGTAATGATGACCCAGGTTTGAAGTACTCATGTTCTTAAATTTCCTTATTTACTGATATATTTCTGCTGTATGTTATTAAATTTGCAGTACCTGGGGACTTCCACTAAAAAAGGAAGTAGTTGATGGCCGCCAATATGAAGCTTACTCTCATTTCCTTGCATTATTTTGGTTTATGCTTCCCTTTTCATGACAATACAAATCTGTGTTGCAGGAAATAGACTTGCATAACGATAACCAGTATCTGCGAGCAAGGGTAGCTCTCTTCCTCTTTCTTTCTTATTTGTGACTTAATTAGAGGATCTCTTTCAAGTGTATTAGTCGCTAATGAGGCTGTTTTGGATGTCATAGATAGCCGAGAATGAGAGAAACCAACAGGAGATGACCTTGATGCCAGGAGGAACAAACTATGAACTCATGCCATCTCAGCAATTCGACTCGAGAAACTATTTCCATCTAAATGGACTGCAACCAAATCAATCCTACTCTCGCCAAGACCAAACCGCTCTTCAATTAGTGTAAGAACCTCTAGCATCAATGTCTATGTATCATTAATCACCATATAGTTTAACTTGCTTGCATACAACTAGCATTGTCATCCATTTAATGTGCATATTTCACATGTTCCAACTTCCAAGTGTCCTAACATTCCCAATATAGTGAAATGGTTTACATTATTAGGAAACAGCTAGGTCAAATAACTGATGACCTTTCATGAACCGATATTCTTAACAGTAATTTTAAGTAATAAATAAAAACAATTAACTTATTTTTAAGTTATCATCTTCATTTTACTATTTTACATTTATTTGTCTTAATTACTTCTAAGATCTCCTTTACTACTCCACAGCCTTAACTGTTATTCAACTCTTTTTTTTTGTGCTAGTTATTTTATAATGATAAATATGTCGATTTGATAATTTAATGTATGTTTTAATTTATTTTTATCAAACAACCATACTATCTAAGTTATGCCAAACATGCCCACGGTTTGTATATCTATAGATGTACACACTTGAGATTGAGAAGATAAGTCTTTGTTTGTCATTAGGATAGGATTGATAGAAGTAGGAAAGAATTCAAATTGCCTTGTTTAGTTTATGGTAGAAAATATAATAAAAGATAATTAAGAATTTGTACATTTTTTAAAATTCTATTATTATTTATATGAAAGGGAATGAAAAAAAAATAAATATAAATAACATGTGATAAAATTTTATATAATTATTTTATTTTCCTTTCCTCTGTACATTCCTTCAAACTTTGCAAAACTCAACTGGGGAGAAAGCAATTCACTTTTTGCCATATGGGAAGGAACAAAGCTTTATCACAAAATGACAGATCCCATGGCATTTCTGCAAGAGTTTAAAGGCAAATGACTGTAAAACAAAGATAAGCTAATGCAACATTTGTTTAATACAATCTCTTTGCAGTTAATATGCTCCAAGGACCAGTAATTTCTGCTGTTTTTAGTTTCTATGGGGATGATCTAGTGCCTAGCGGATGCAAGCTATAGATTATGTTGACGAACATTAATGAGCGAGCAGGGAGCGACTCTTCTCAAGCGGGGGAATTTAATACTCTGACAAGTTAGTATCTTTGTTGTTGATGAGCATAAGACACTCGAGTATGTCGTTGGAGTGCTACTTCTCTACATGTTTTATACTACTATATATGACTCCATGAAAGATTCTACTGATCGATGTACTTCTTCTACTGACTGATCTTTTGTGTGCTTCTTTCTACTTGGTATATTTTCTAGAATGCTTGTTCTTGTTATGTTTAGTCTACTTGTGTATGTTGATCTAAACCTTCTATTAGATCTATATACTGCTTACAGAAATGAAAATAACAACTGCTATTGCTTCTAAATATCCCCCAAACTAAGGCATAGGTTAGAGTTAGGCCAGTATCCACATTCATTATCCGTGAATAGCTTTGAGAATATAAAGATAGTTTTCTGGGTTCGACTGGAACTTGTGTCTTGTCTCTACGTACTGGATTGAAGCCTCTACTAGTTTCATATGCCTGTTAGTAGTAAAATTTTTAAAATGGAGGATCCAGACACCAAAATTGCATTGTTAGAAGGGGGCTTTAATTTCTTGATGCTAAGGTGGTTGATCTCTCATCATAATTCTCTTTTAGTTTAAAAACAATTAAGGATCATGCCAAATTCTTTTGGATATATCATATAATTCAACAATGTAACAAGACCATCAAGAGAAGATAATTGTTATTGCATGTATATATGCTCTAATCCCTCCCACATATGAATGCATTTGTGAGTACTTTGAACTAAGTTTGCACAATATTTGCTCTTCAAGCATAACCATGAGGGGTAGCTCAAGTGGTATAACCCCATTGGGTGGGGTACCCAATGGTCATTGGATCGAGTCTCTTTAGGGTTAAAGAGGTTTTATCTAATCGTTAACTCCAGGACTTGTGGGATTAGTCGAGGTGTGCATAAACTGGCCCGGACATCAATGATTATAAAATAAAAAAAGTTATTCTTCAAGCATAGATCATAGCTTCAGCTGGTTGGAACTCGTCCTATTAGAGATATATATATGTTCCTATATATTCTGGCATGCAATGATAAAAGGGAGACAATAATCAGTACATTTTCCACTACTATACCCGGTGGGGCTGTTTGGAGCTAACAAAACCAACTCTTGTTTAGGATTAGACCCTTTAAGGTCTTATGACCTTTGGTTGTGCCCAAGGTTCGTGCAGAAAGCGTTGCCCTAATGATGTTTCCACAGGCATAATGGAATATATATATATTTTGGAATTATAGAATGCCCGAAAATGCCTCGTTAATCCTTCCATGCATGTAAGAAATTTTCCTTAGTAATAAAACAATTTAAAAAAAAAAAAAAAATCGTATTGTCCACCTACTTTGTTCGAATACAGAAGTAGCCATTACAAGCATATATATCAAGCCTGCTGTCAATTCTTTAATTAGAGGAGGAAAGCAGCATTGGATAAGAATTTGACGATGCAAATTATGCCATGTTTCGTCTTTCTTAATTAGTCTTTCTTATATAGTAGTTAACAAGAGGAACGCTACACATGGACTCTATCCTTAATTTCTAACATACATGCCAGCCTCTCGAACAACTTCATGATTGCCCTTTCATCTCATCTCTTAATGTTCTTCTAGCTAGACATACACGAAAAATGAGCTTTATTATTAGAAAGCATAGAACCCAGCTGGAATAATCAGATCAAAATATTGATGTTGAATGTCTCTGAGAGAGGGCAGCCCAATTGAGAATTTCATTGGACATGAGTAACATGCACATAACATATAACTTAATTTCTTCACTTTCACAAACTTTTTGACAAAGTAACAAGAAAAAAATTGTCGCCCCGGCCCCCTCTTGTCGAGATTTAGATGGGGGTTTTTCCTCTTTACTTGGTTGAGGAATTATTAATTTATATTTTCCCATATTAATTTAAAGGTATAAGTATTATTTCGACAATCATGAATACATTTCTTCTATCATATTTATCTATAGTTTCCCCATAGGTATAGTATATATAAGGAATGTATACAAAAATACACAGGAATTACATCACACAAACCTGATCTCTATAGTTTTACACATGGAAATAAAACAAGTCACCTTTTTGAAACCTTTCATGTAGTTTCTTCTCTTAAACCAGAATTCAAAGAAATGAAGAAGTGAAGTAGAAATTTATTTATGATCGATTTGGGCATGCGTACACAAAGATAATTAAAACAAAACTAATACAGGTAGGTTGCTTCAAAAGCTAGCGTATATAAGCTAATGGGATAATTAAACCTACATTGATAACTCCACCTCACATGCTTCCTTCTTGTCAAGCATGGGGTGTAACAAGAAGAGAAAGAATCGATGAACCATGCATGCGCATATACCATCTCTCAAGATTCACCTCAGGAAAATGAATGCTTGTTACTGTCTACCACTACTAAGGGGGCCATGGCTAGGCCGGAGCCGGGCTGGCCGGGCCGGGGCCAGGGCTGGGATATATAATTTAACCGGCGGCTGTCTGGATCCATCATTGACTAGCAAGGGTGCTGATATCAAATGGGTGGACATCTGTGGGAGCCATTGCTTTGTATGCTCTGTTACCATAAATATAGTTTAATGCATCGGTTGGATGGTACTCATCCCAGAAAGTGTACTCTTTTCTATTTTTGCATGGAGTTGCAAGAGGAAGACAACCTTTCTGTCCACCACAGCACCCAGCATCTACAACCTTGAATCCTGTAAGACCCCCACTGGCTTTAATTAGGCGTCTACTATAAATTAATATTTAACAGTATAAATTAAACATCCTCCTACAAAAATGAAAGATGATATCCCTCCTTTTCATTACCTGCAACTTTAGGATCCCCACTCGCCATTCCAAGTATGTTAATATAGGTAAACTTTGCATCTTTGTAATTTTTATTGAGAGTATCAACCATTGCTACAAGCCTTTGGTTAAAAATTACGATTGCATCATTGATATCGTCGACGCAGGTTGAGCCCGGTGATGCCCCAAACCGATCCAATTCGGCAGGAGAGCAACCTATTGGTCCTAGTCCGAAAATGGCAACCTTCCTTGCTCCATATCTGTACAGGGTCTGTGCATAGATATGTATATATATATATATGCATTATCAAGAAGTCAATAAATGTGTTAAACAAGAAAGAAGGTGGTTTTATTAATGGAGAAAATATGTTCACTTACGTCCAAATTCTGAGAATATTCAGAAATAAGTTCTTCAGCATATCGATCTGTGCTGTATAATTTACTGGTTTGGTATGTGGTTGGCATGAAGAAGTTGTTAATGAAATCGTTACTTCCAATTCCGACTGTAAACATGCACTTATTAAGGTGATTCTGAGCAGCTGCATCACCTCCTAGCATGTGGGAGATTTGGGAGAAGGTGATCTGGTAATTTTTCAACTGTGCGCTCAAGCAAATTGTTTGACCCTGCCAATATTACAATGGATTTCAATTGCAAATTCTTTATGATTTATTGGTAGAAAGCTTTAAAATGTACCAGTTGCTGTCCGGTTTCTTGTCGAATTCCCGATCCTGCCGACGCATAATTCACGCCTTTGAGTACATGCTTAGCTTTTGCTGTTACAAAGGACGGGATGTACCCGTCTAAACCCAGAAGTTCACCTGCAATGCAACAAGGAATTCCATCTTTCATTTTCTTTTCCAAATTTTAGGAAAAAGAAGCCCAGCTCAAGTGGCAACTGGTAAGGGACAAAGACTAAGCATCTTATTTAGTTCTGTTTTTTTAAAACTATTTTATATTCTAAAAAAACAAGTAAGGAAAACATGTTTGTTTCCCGGTTCACTTTTCCTAAAAAAACACAATAAATTAAAAAAAAAAACACTAAATTTAGAAAACAAAAAAACAGATTTTAGAGAACACAAAGATGATGTTTTATGTACTTTCAAAAACTGTTCTCAAGAAAAGTTTTCAAAAACAGGAACTAATTAAACACGCCCTAAGATGTATATGTTTTTTTTACTTAATGCTAAATATAACTTTTGTTTCTTTTAATTTTTATCTGAATTTTGAGATAATAAAATTTTAAATAAAAATTTAACAACACATATGCTTTTTATCTAGTTTTTTTAATAGAAAAAACATTAAAAAAGACATTAAGAAAAAACTAAAAATTTTGATTTTTTTCTATTCATACAAAAAAAAAAAAATCAAAGAGAGGTGAATGGTGAAAGCAAATTTGATGAAATAAGGTTGAGAAGATTTTACCAATGACATCGACGATGATCCGGCCATTGCTGAACCTTCCGGTAGGGCCGGCCGGAAAGTCGATTCCATATGGCTTGTAATTGGCTTTTGCAAAAGTTAAAAGGACATTGTTGTTGCCGCAATCAGATAGTGAGTCCCCAAAAATGAAATAGCCAGGCACTTGTGGCTCCCCTTCACGGGCGCAAATTTCTAAGCTGGACCTGGAGAGGAGCGACAGAAGAAACGCCACCATCCATGCCTTAATATTATTATGATGGTTGCAACCCATTGAACAAGAAGAAACAAACACACTAAGATATATAAATATATATATGGAACAATAGAGGTGAACCTTAATTACAATTTCAGATAAATGGCTGCCTGCAGGCTGGGGCTATTTATATATATATATATATTATATTCTTCCACTCTCTTCTCTTCTCTCATCATTTAATTTAACTAATATTTTATGGATTTCCATTCTTTTCTCCTAACCAGTCACAGAGAAGTCTTTCCCAACCTTGGATTTTGGTTGGTACACAGAAAATCCACAAAATATTTTGTTTTCGAAAGATTTCACCATTAAATATTTATTAAGAATATTCTCTCTCTCTCTTTTATATATATATATATATATATATATATATATATATATATATGATAGTGATAGCGTAAACGGCCAGTATCTATCCGTCACCAAAGGAATGGCTAAGACTATACCTCGTCTCGTGTCCCACACAAGCCCTGGGACAGAGGCCCGGCCCATTAGCTCCAAAACATGAATTGAAAATAGTAAGCCCATACTGGGCCACCAAACCATATCTTTACAAATAATGTAGCATAGAATATTCCCTAAAAGACCTCATTGGGTCCAATCGCTCCCAAGATAAAAATAAGGAAAAGCAAATGTAAGATCGTTAAAGCGATACCCACCAATGGGCTAAGGAGGATTACTCCAAATAAAACTCCTTTGACTAATCCATCGCTAAATCTAAGGCTGACTACATGAGGAAACCTATCCTCCCAAGGGAAGAACCCCTAATCATCGTCCAAATTGGATGAATATCCATTATAAACGGCAATGTCCAACACCGAAAAGGATGCTACTTAAGCAACAATGGAGGCATCCTCTCTTTTCTTTCAAGGAAAAGTGAAGAATCGACTAGACTGAGTTTACTTACTGCAAAAAGCCCCTCGCCGCCTTCTTCATTTCTCGGGTTCTTATTGGCAGAACACGCATCCAACCCGTGGATCGACATTGCAAGAATCCTCCCCAAACTTCGTTATCCTTCAAATGGGTCTTGTGGCCCGATCCAACGACCTAACACCCACCCCGCTCGCTGAAAAGACGCCATCAATAGCTACTGGTTCGGGAAACGACACCATAAACATAACCGATTCATCGCTTATCGATGGTATCAACAAGGAACACAAGCAGAGTAACATTTAATCCACCGAGACACGTAATCCACCAAAGATAGCAGCTACACCTTTCGGGATGGTGGAACATGCAGCCAATACAAACGAAGTGGAAGCGCTTCGCCTCATCAACCAAATGGGCCTCGTCGGTGAATCGAACGCCTTACCAGCAAATACAACACTGACAGAGACGCAACTCAGAAGGCTTCATAACCTCCCACGGGGAAGAACCACACTCTAGTCGCGACATTCCCCCGAGTACTGCCAAGTGAGTCTGGGTCGCTTCAGGGGTACGGACCACCGCTCGTCCCACTGGCAAACTAAGCTATACCTGTGAGACCCGCGAAGGGCGCCTAAACCACCTCAACTAGAAACAAGGAACAAATGTGGGAGCAGAGGTTCAAAACTCTCAACAAGAGCTCATCCGCTTGAAGGAGTGGTGAAGGGGCTAGCCCTGATACTATGGACACCTTTAGCAAGTACAACAAACAGAATCTCCCTTCACAGCCGAGGTACTACACTTTCCCTTCCAAATGGGGTTCGTAATGCCTCGTAGGAAACATTCGATGGAGCCAAGATCCCAATGATCACCTTACTTACAAAAATCAGATGGCTTCCAGATGTATCAGGACTCAAAGCATGCAAAAATTTCGCCACTACGCCTGGGGCAGCCACTTGGCCAGTTCAGGAATTCTTCATCTATCTCCTCATTCAGTGAACTAGTCGTTGCGATTTGCTTCCCCACTTCATCGGAGCTAGACGCAGCAGAAGCTGAGCTACCATCTACCGAGACCATCAAGCAAGGATCGCAGGGAAAGTTTTGAAATCATATGTACAGAGATTCAACGCCGAGTCTCAAGATAGGACGTATTCGATTTAAAAAATTTATTGGGCCACAGCCTTTCATCGCTAGGATCATGATAATCAAAGGGACCTGATGTTCTAATCCTCGAAGAACTCCTCAAGCTAGCATACGAGGTCCTCGCCAAAGCGTAAAAGAGTAAATGGTGAGGAGGCCCTCATATCGTTGAAGGAGAGCTCCTCCCACCCGCAAAGAAAAAGGGATGACAGACACGACGAGGGCTGAGCCCTGCAACAAGACGAACAAAGGAAATCCTGTGATACTGGATCGGAGCTTATCCCTGTGCTATGGAATCTCGAGACCGTTCAGCCCACCGCGAACCTAAGATCATCACATTAATACCCAGATAACGCTTCACTGGCGAACGGCCTCGCATCACAAGTCCTGGCTACGAGGTACTAAACATGGCCTCCAGACGGCCGACACGTATGAAATCGCATCCGCGACAAGGATAACACCAAGTACGCGAAGCCTAATGTGACTATGGACATCGCACTGGACAGCCGATACAACTAAGAAGAGAATGACATTTGGCTACAACGCGATATCTTCTAAGCTTCATATCTCTAGGGAAACTGCAAAGTCCGAATCAAACCCAAAGCTCGTGCACAGAACCATAATCCAAATTACACAGCTCGCCATCCCTGATAGTAATCGTTTTCACACTAACAGCTCTGAGAAATCCAGGCGTGATCCTGAGTGGCTCACTGGAGGAGTGAGAATCTAGTTCGCTCGGAAAGCCCACCCACGAGCATAAGATCGCCAGACATGGGGAAATACAAACAAGATCTGCTCGCCACGAATCGATACTTCAACATCACGCTTCTCCCGACTCGACTGAAGGTGCCGCGACCGACGGCACTACCGGTAGTCCGCGCACCGTGGCCAACACCACAAGCCACCGGTTTTAATCGATAATGGGAGTTCACTGACATCATCTTCGTCATCGACATAAGATGGGTATTGAGCAGGTGCTAGATCCCACAAGACACATCCGCGGGATTTTCAGAGAAAAGGTACTGCTGGGCTCGACCCACCAGGTCGACTCGGGAGAACCCCCCCCGCTGTGCAACGACGACAAGAAGGTTCCCATATGACGCCTGGCCACCCTATAATATGTCAAGCAGCGCCCTCCCTCAACGCACAAAAGCCATCCCCAAGATATCACATGATAGTCAAATTCCGACGTTGAATGGGGCCTGGACGGTCCGAGGAATCGGTGGCCGCAGAGTGCCATACGCCCATGAGAAACAAAGAGCTGGCCGACCACGTGAACGCCGACGAGCCGGATATGCGCGACGAGGTGCTCACCCGACCGAGCCCTCGGGAGAGGAACTTAGAACCCTGTGGCCGCTGGATGACAACCCGTAACTCTAGCCTAGAGAATGGCTCCAAACTACCAAAGGATCTCAAAGACCTCCTCACTCAGTTTTTGAGACGGAATAGAGACGTTTTCGCATGGACACAGGCAGACATGGGAGGAATCGACCCCGGCACAATCACCCATAAACCGAACACCAACCCGCCATTCAACCCTAAGTAACAAAAACGCCAGAGTTTCGTGACCGGAAGAAGAAAGGCTAATAATGAGGAGGTCGCATTCCTCCGTTGTGAGCGATAAGAGTGGAATACCCGAGCGGTTAGCTAACGTGCTGTACTCAAGAAAGCTTAATGGCAAATGGCCACTCGCATCACTTCACCGACATAAACAAAGTATGCCCGCTGACGCTTCTCTGCCCAGACCGACCCATCGTGGATGCCAACATAGGCACGGAACACCCAGTTCTGCGGATGCGTCTTCCTACTACAATCGCATCAAAGATGGGACCCCGGGACCAAAGAAGATCACTGGTCATGCCACACAAGGAACCTATCAAGACGTAATGCCAAGCTTGACTCAAGAATGCAGGAGCGACCTACCAGAGACTAGTGAACCGGATGTTCCAAAGGCAGATAGGTACAACGATGGAGGTATACATAGACGACATGCTGGTAAAGTCCACTAAGTCCGATCTCCATATCACCCATCTCTCTGAGGCATTCCAGATCCTGAGGAATTATAACATGAAGTCAACCATAAATGGCAGCCGGCTGTCACCAAAATTTCTCGGTTTCATAGTTAACCACTGGGATTGGGTTTAATCCGCATAAAATAAAAGCATTGCCGACACGCCACGCCTTCGTGAATAAAGCGAGGTCCAACGGTTGATGTAGCTGATCAAGGCCCTAAGCCGCTTTCATCCAGCGAGTGACAAGTGCCAGCCTTTCTTCCAAGTCCTGAAGAAAGCCTTCCAATGGGATGCGAAATGTGAAGAAGCATTCACAGCATTAAAAACATACCTGAGTTCCCCGCCCATTCTAGTGGGGGAGTCCCTGCTAAAGGAGAACTCCTCACTTTATACTTAGTCGTATCGATTTTCCTCAACCAAGGCAAGACTGGCCGAGACAAAGAGCGAGTCCAAGACCCAACATTACTCGCAATGAAAGAATCGAGAGGAGCGGAGGAGAGGTACCCAAGAATGAAAGTTGATACTAAGACCGAGACTCCAGACTCTAAGTTTCGCCCCATTTCCGGTGCTCACACCGTAGAAGTCCCAAACTAAGTACCCACGAAGCAGTATTACACAAAACCGTAAGTCTCCGGGAGGTTGATTAGCGGGGCCATAGAGCTGTTTAATTCGACATCAAAATAAGCTTAAACTCCGCTATAAAGGATTGTGTCCTAGCCGACTGGCCATGGAATCCGCCCTCGATAGAGTCACGAGCCCACACACCTCGCAGGACGACCCTCCCCATATGGAAACCTCCAGAGATGGAGCCTCAAATGCAATGTGGAGCCGGCGGTGCTTAACCTCACCTCACCGTGGTTGGCGGCTAGAGGCTTGAATCACGCACCTGTGCTCAGTCCCATGCTTCCATCAACGAAGTCGAGTACGAGGTCACACAGCCCCAACCTCGCCTACTATTAGAGGCCTAATTCGCCTAGTGTCCACAAAGGACCCAACTGGTGGTCAGGCAGATTGAAGATACATACGAGGCCAAAAGTGAGACGATGGTCCTATATCTCCAAAGGTCTCATTTGCTAAAAGTTTATCGGCTCGCCAAGTACGCCCTGCACGTAGAATACCCGAGCCGACGCCGCAAAACCAGCCACGCTCTTGCAAGAAGATCTCATGGGAGCCACGCCGCCGAATACCCAGCGTAACCCCCATCGTAATCTCGCACAAAAGATGGTGGTCTTCCAGATCCGCGTCGAACTCGGATGGACCCTATTTTGGGGTTATATTAACCACTAACCTACCACGACCCGGTTAAGCGCAAGATAAGAGAAGGTCTTCCGTGTTTACCAATCACAAGGGAAGCCTTACAAGTTTGAGGATCTTCACACCTTTCCTAAAATGCACGCAGAGAAGACACCGAATATAAAGAGAAGTACACAAAGGCATATGTGGGAACCATATCGAGCACGAATCGCTATCGGAAAAATCTCGAGGCGTGATACCACCGCCCACGATACTTAAAGATGATGACCGAGACTTAGTCACAGTCGCAGAATCTCGGCGACGACACCAAACGATCGCCACCCGCCGCAGCTCTGACACTACTGCTCGCCCTTCCAAAGAAGTGGGGTCGGATATATTGGGACCGCCCATCGAGCGCCACGCACCATAATCGGTCGCTAGCGATTATTTCACCGCCGCAGGCAAAGCCCTAGCCAATGCATTACGTAACGTAAGATAAGCAACTTTTGTGTGCGAGTCAATATATGCGTGTTCTAGATCCCAAGAGCCCTAGTATCGATAATGGAAAACAGCTTCGACAACACCAAATTCGTGGATTTTTGTGCCGAGCCTAACAAAATTGTTACTCGTCACCTCAAAGACACCAAGAATCAAACTGACAGACTGAGGTCACCATCGAACCCTTAAAGCTGCCTACTGAGCCGAAGATCTTAAAGGAAGTTGCAGAATACCCCGAGGCAATTATGGGCCCACAGACGACGCAGTCAATGACTGTGAGACCCCATTTGCCCTAGCCTTTGGCACGTGGGCGTGAAATTTCTCGCCGAGGTTGGAATAAAATCTCCCAGAGCCTGAGTTAGCACGGAGGAACAAATGACGAGGCCCCGTCTCGAACTTGAACCCCGATGAAAACGTGAGCAGCTCAACAAATACACGTAAGAGTATCAAAGGAAGACAATTGTGTACTACAAACTGCAGGGTCAGCCCGTATTACATGCCTGGGATTTGTCTAAAAAGCTTCGCCAGCGAAGAATCCAAACGCACGGGAAACTAGGCCCCAATCGAAGGTCCTACATAATAACCCGAGTCAGTCGCATCAGCAATTATGAGCTCCAAACAGAGGGAAAATCTACAACATACATGGAACGCTGAGCACCCGCTGCTTATCAAGAGGCGCCTGGCTTATAATAAAACCTTATCAATTCTTATGTGACTAGTAGGGCACACGCTGCAATTTAGTATCAAGAAGGTATCCGAGAAACATACTAGAATGAGAAAATTCATAAAATAAAAGTCTCTCTTTATTCCAAATGAATCATATTCGCTACAACAGTGGTGTCCTTGATTACATCTCTAAAACACTAATACAAGCAATTGCAAAAAAAAAAAAAAAAAAAAAAATTCGAGACAGCGAGTAAAGACAGAATGTTAAGAGGTGTGGATAGGGAAAAAGAAAAGAGAAAAAAAGATGAGACAAAGGAGAAAGATTAATAAAGAAAAGAGGGTGTGATAGGAAAAAGAAAAGAGAAAAAAGATGGAGACAAGGAGAAAGACGTAAGTTTAAAAGAAGTTAGAATGAGGTGCTGGAATAAGAAAGAAGGAGAAAAGAAAGAGGAAGAAAAGGTAGAAGGAGGAGGAAGAAGATAAAGAAAAACAGAGAGTGCGCGCAAAGGATGCACCTCCCCTTCAACGATTCCCTAGCAAAAGCTAGGAACAACATGACTCCCATGCGGGAGACTAGAAAACACACCCCACATACACGGTTAATCCCGCAAAGGCGATCCAAAGACGTCCGAGGAACTCTAGCGAAGGCAGCCAAACGTCGAGCATCCATCCCAGGAGGACTTCATCCACCTCACGTGGAAAAGCGTAATTCCAAAAGCATAAGATACGTAGGCAACGTGAGCCACCATTTATAAGGAGGTCAAAGCGCCAAAAGTCAATGCAATCGCTCCGCATTCTCCATAAATCGCATAATGACGGTTCGCCACCTTTCGAGGACATGCGAGGCGTCAGCTTCACCAAAGCCCTTGCACACCGAAGTCGCTATGATATAACGCGTTGCTCACTTTGGATCGCAGCTCACCTACTCCGAGACAGCCACGCTCGGGGAGTCGACCGCCGCCAGCTACATCGCACCGGCCCGCCCCGAGCCACGCCGCCCTCACTTTGACGAGCTCACCTACCCGCACAGCCACGCCGCCGTGAGTCGACCAAATTGGGTGCCACCGCCACTTCCCGGCCTTAGCGCCCGAGCCACGCCGCTCACTTTCGACGAGCTCACCTACCCGCACGTGCCACGCCCAGGAGTCGACCGATCAGTTACACGCCACTCGGGCCAATACCGGAGCCACGCTTCACTTTGACGAGCCCACCGCGATAGGCCACGTCGTGAGCTCCACCTCACCAGTTACATCGCCACTCGGCCTTAGCCCCCGGAGCCACGCTGCTCACTTTGACGAGCTCACCTACTCCGCATGTGCCACGCCGCCTCGTGGAGTCGACCAGCCTCAGTTACATCGCCACCGGGGCCTAGCTCGCCACCGCCCACTCCGACAGCCTTCCCATCACACAACATGGACGAGCCCCACTGCATTACTCCACTCGACGAGCTCGCCATCACCATCATGGACGAGCTCTACTTCAATTAGTTATTCGACGGCTCTTCCTATCACACAACATGGACGAGCTCTACTCCACTATTCATTCTGACGAGCTCTTCCCATCACACAACATGGACGAGCTCTACTATTCATTCTGACGAGCTCTTCCCATCACACAACATGGACGAGCTCCATCGCACCATTCATTCTCGACCAGCCTTCCCATCACACAACATGGACGAGCCTTACTTATTCATTCCGACGAGCCTTCCCATTACACAAATACGGACGAGCTCTACTCAGACCACTCATTCCGACGAGCCTCGTGCCATCACTATCATGGACTCCAGCCTACTTCACCATTCATTCCGACGAGCTCTACTATTCATTCCGACGAAGCCTTCCCATCACACAACATGGACGAAGCTCTAACAGACTATTTCCCCATCCCGGCCAGCTCATCCCATCACTGCACGGACGAGCTCTACTTTACATTCGCCCCACGACCCCATCCCATCACTCAAAGATGGACGAGCCTCTACTCAACAGCTTTTACATTGACGAGCCCATCGCACCCGTACGCATCGCCCTTCCTACAAATCATACTTTACGAGGCTCGCCTCAACCCGAATGGACGAGCCCTCTTATTCACATTGACGAAGCCCCTTTCACTGGACTCCAAACAGCTCCGCCTCTTCCCTACTATTTACATCGACGTACTCTTCCCAAAGCAGCTCTACTCGACCACACTCGACGAGCCCCATCACCTCCAAGGATGAGCTTCTCCAAGCGTCACGACTCACCACAAAACCAAAGCACAACACTCCCGCCTGGCCGACGAATGAAGGCCACAGGCCCAAACCGACGAGCTCCACCCACTCCAACCATATAAGTGGGAAACCAAGCCAGTCCAAACAGGATAGTATGCAAAATTTCAAATGATACAATGAATTACCGAGATCATCAACCTAAGTTACACAAATCAGAAAAAGAATAAAGATATCTCATGAACACAAGTTTTCAAAAATGGGTATTTATTGCAGCGAAGGTTATTGCATCAGCCCCAGCCCAACAAAAAGGGAGGGAGAGGTCGACATCATGAAAGCATAAATGAGTACAAGAATTTAGGCATCGATGATGAAGAATGAAATGAGATCCAAAGAGAGTAATGTGCCCCGGAACATCTGTGATCGGAAGACCCTCCGCCTCCTCGTCACTTTGGGAGGTCAAAGTTGAAATCTAGACTGAAAGACGCCCCGAGCCGCTCCGTCAAAAGCAAGCCACCCGGCTTCCACCGAGCACCGGCCTGATCTCGCACCGCTTGATAACCTTCGCCCCTCCGAGCAACCATGCTAACTTGCTTGATGAAGATCTCATACAAGAAATCCACCACATTCGCTGCCAAATACCGCCTTGATAAATTTACAACTTTCAAGACTCTCGACGAGCAATTTCCAAATATCTGCCTTTGAAGCTCACGCTGAATTTCAAGTTGTTTTCTTGGCACTCAAATCACCTAGAATCCCACGTGTACTCCACCTGAAGATCCCGTTGCTCACCCCGGGAGACGATAAGCTCCTCCCTGACCAGCTGAAGTTCACTTTGGGCGGACTGCAGCCCCTCGCGAGTCTCAACCAAGTCATTTTTATGAACTCCAAGCTCACCCTGACCTCCCGCTTCCACCTCACCATAGCCAAGCCACTCGGTTCACCTTCTTTACGCTCTGCCCGAGTACGAGCTGATGAAGTGTGCTTAAGATCAGACTTAAGCCGCTCTATTTCTTCAAACCCATAAGTCACACAGAGTTCCGCAGCCTCGCCCGCCTCGTAAGTGAGAGAAGCCAATTTCGCCTTATAAATCCGCGATTTTCTACATGTTTTTCATTCAATTTGCCTTATCGGCCGCCCTTTCAAATGGGTGGCAACCGCATGTCGACATAGAATAGTGCTCAAAGACAGAATTCATGGAGATAAACACAATTACAGATTTACCAAGCGATTCCCGAAAAGACAAATGACAAGCTTCATCAATCCGCAACCCCTTTCGAGCATCCAACATCGACCCCAGAGAGCGACTGAGAGTGCACCGCGCAGCCCTGACCGAAACAAAGAATCTCATTAGCTTTTGTTTTCAATTTCTCCTTCTTCAACTCCGTTGCCTTCGAGGATGACCTGGCTCACTGGGTCGACTCCATAGCTATTGTGCATAACCGTTAATCCGCTATGTAACGCCTCGCAGATCTCAAACCCGCTTTTACGTGACAGCCTGTGGAGACGAGCAAGATCAAATCTCATGATAAGAACGTCCTCTGCCTCTAACAGAGAAGGAGGTGATGCCCGAGTCCCGAACCTCAATCAGGAGGACGACGCCCGTCTCCAGCCCCGGGCAGAGTTACAGGAAGGAGACGTCCACCTTCTCGCTGAAGCTGACCGAACCGGCCGGTCCTTTTGGGAGGAGTCCAGGCTTTTTCGACACCCCGGCCAAGACGCCGCCCTAAATGAACCAAAATCTCCTCTAGTAGGAGTGGCAGCTATGGGCCCAAAGGAAAACACCCGAGGGTAGAAAGAGTGCTGGGGCCTCAAAACAAAGAGGAACGCAAGTGTGCAACAAATCAAGAACTAGAATGTTCGACTTTATCAGCCCCGCATAGAACGAAGCGTAGCATCTCTCCAACGAGCCACAAAGAAGATCTTCGCTCAGCCGAGGTCAAGACGAACATCCGGAAAGCATAAGGAAAGCTTGCATGTCGGCGTTCGACCGCCTTGCACAAACAAAACCAAGAGGCCGCAAACACTCAATGGCATTATCGTGGCACTCCACGCCCCGGGTACACCTGGGTATCATCCTCACATGAGAATTCATACTCCAAAGGAACCACTAACGAAGAAATATCAGCCTTTCCAGACCGGTGGAAGAAGGAAGGTCCGAGATCACCAGAGAATCTTAACGCCCTGAAAATAAATAAAACCCTCCTGCTGTGAGTGGCCATCGGACCGAAAAAGATGGAGGAACAGAGCCACATCGGGAACGCCAAACCCTCCGTCCTGCACCAATAAACCAACTAAAATACCCAACCATCAATAACCCAGCAAGTATGTTAAATGTTGGAAGAATCCCTTTATGAAGGGATGCAAGGGAAAGCCGAAGGCCGTATTAAAAGCAACTTCAAAAGCAGACCATACTGTGCACCCGAGTATGCAGAAAGGTCAAACATCCGGGGTCCATACGACACCGTGAAGAGGCCTAGAACTCTCGGGAAGAAAGTAGATTCATATGAAGGACCAACCCTACTAGGGCCCATCTTCGGTACGCCGAATGGGCGGCCCCAGGAAGTCCGAATTTTAGGATGATACATTCGATCAGGTTTATCTTCTTTACCTTTACCCAAGGGAAGCGGGAGGAGCCCCTCAGGAGTGCTGTGCTTGTGCCAAACAACCGCCGTAAACATGGAATGCCCCCACTCTCGCCTCGACCGGCCAACGAGGAATCATCGCCATACGCAAAGAGTGGAAGAACAATTCGACCCATGACGTGAAGCAAACAAAGGCAAATGAAATCCGCACGATCGAACTCCTGTGAGCCTCGTCGCATCAATCGAAGAAACACGACAGACCGGACGCCGCGGCCCAGAATGAAAGGAAAGCGCCTTAAAAGGACCCAACACTCAAAACGTATTGCAGAAAACCAGAACTTAAATACAGGAACGCCAAGAAGTATAAAGACAAAAGGGAAGAATTATGAGGCCAAAGGAAGTCAGAACTGGAAAGGTCGACAAGAAATAAGGGAAAACAAAGGGAGTATGAAACATAAGCTGCCAAATTAAGAGCTATCATTAACGCACCACGTATGGCTGCTGCTAGGTTAATTAATCCACATTTAAGGCATTACTCCGGAAATAACAATCGCCGCAGATTAACGATGCACTCTGCCCACGCAAATCGCACACAAGGGTCGGGGCAACTGATGTGGATACAAACGGGCCAGTAATTCATCCGCAAACTAAAGGAGCTGAAGACCATACCCCGTCCCGTGTCCTTACATAGTGTTCTGACAAGAGGTCCACCTTATTGTGCCCAAAAACATGGATTTGAAATAGGGCCCATGGCTTCCACAAATAAACCATATCTTTACAAATAACAGAGATAGAATATTCTCAAAAGACGCCCCGTTGTCCAATCCAAATTCTAGTATAAAGGGAAGGAAAACAAGATCATTGAAGTGATACCAATTAATAAGGAAGGAGGATTACTCCAAATAAAACTCCTTTGACTAATCCATCGCTAAATCTAAGGCTGACCACGCGAGGAAACCTATCCTCCCAAGGGAAGAACCCCTAATCATCGTCCAAATTGGATGAATATCCATTATAAATGTAAGGCCGGTCCAACACGAAAAGGGATGCTACTTCTAAGCAATGGAGGCATCCTCTCTTTTCTCTCAAGGAAGAATCTGACTTTGGCATCGGAGATACTCAGGCAGCCCTCGCGACCTCATTTCTAGTTCTTATTGCGAACGTGCCGCATCCAACCCTGGTGGATCGACATTGCAACAATCCTCCCCAAATTCTCAAGCTGATCCTTCTGGCCACCTCAGTCTCATCCAACGACCCAACACACTCCAGCCCAGCTCCTGCTGAAAAGACGCTATCAATATATATATATATATATATATATATATATATATATATATATATATATATATATATATATATGATTATTTTTGTATTCTTGAATTGAATTAATATTGTTTATATTAAGTTAAACTTTTATTGATATAAGAAATCGGCATCAAAGTTTCCAAAATGAATTTTATTTAAAAGTTGGAGGGTTGATAAAATTGAATTAATGAAATTTGCTCCAAGCCAGAGCTTATTGAAAATTCTCATAAGTTTCTAATTACTATAGAATTCTTTTAAGATAGTACTAATACTTAATGGACATGCACTTATTTTAACATTGTTTTTAACTAACATTGGACACAAGAATATAGACAAGGAAATTAAGGTAATGTTTTTTGTTATATATGTTTATAACTTAACATGTAAAATGTTCTCCTCATTCTCATCCTATATGCAAACCTATCATTTACTCGGACAGATAAAGGATTTGTATGTGATATTCTTATAAGTAGAAAGTCTTATTTTCAAACAAGATATTCAAAGTTGCATATCATTGCATTTTATTTTTATTATTATAATTTTTATTTCTTTAAACTCATAGTCGGAAGTTATGTAAGTCATATTTTATATAATGAAGCTAGAAACTTGTAAATATTTAGTATTTTAGAAAAGTAATATGGTAGCTAGAGATGACAAATTATAGTACACACTACACAGTTATTGTAGATGATGTAGAACAGAGAGGGCCATTATCTCCCTCATTAGAGCTTAGACAGAGTGCTTATATCAATTGGGTGAACATCAGAAGGAGTCTGCGTCTTGAATGCTCTTTGCCCAAATATGACATTCACAGCTTCAGTTGAATGGAATTGATCCCAAAATACATACTCACTCCTGTTCTTGCATGGAGTTGTTGAAGGAAGACATGGATTCGCCTCACCGCAACACCCCATGTCTGTAACTTTAAAATCTGTTTATTCCATGAATATTCATTTTCCAAACATATTCACGAAGATAAAATAACATGGAAATTAATTAAAGTTTAGGATACCAAAATCTTTCAGATCGGCTGATCCAAATTCGTAGACGTTTATATAGGTAAACTTGGCGTCCTTGAAATCTTTAGTAAGTTCATCTACCAGCGATACAAGTTGAGTGTTGAAAAGTCGGACTGCGTCGTTGATCTTCTCAATGCAATTGGAGCCAGGATTTGGCCCAAACGAAGCCAATTCAGCAGGGGTGCAACCTATGCGACCTAATCCTAAAAGAGCCAACTTCCTCGCTCCACCTTGGTATAATGTCTGTGGATTTAGAAGAAAATTTTGTCATTAGTAACATATTGGAGTCAAAGAAATTAAAAGAAAATGGATATACAGAAGACCTGATCATTAACCTTCAATTGCTGAGAATATTGTTCGACCAATACTTTAGCGTATTGACCTGGGGTATACATGTACTGGCGGGTTGTTGGATACGAGTTTGGCATGAAGTAGTTATTGATATAATCATTGCTGCCAATTCCAACAGTAAACAAGCACGTTTTTAGGTATGATGCAGCAGCTGTGTCACTTCCTAGTATCTTGCTGATTTGAGATACTGTAGTTTGGTAATTTTGAAGCTGTTCGTTCATGGAAATATTGTCACCCTAACAAAAAAAAAAAAGAGATTTCTTCTTGTCCAAAATTTACAGGAAACTCACAGTTAATTTGTTGTATATTCTAAAATTTACCAGTTGTCGTCCACTTTCGTCACGGATGCCTGCCGCACCCGATGGATAGTTCACACCTTTGAGCATCTCCTCACCTTTGGCTGTTGCGAAGCGTGGGATGAAACTGTTGAAACCCAGGAGTTGAGCTGTAATCATTGAAAAACTATTCAATTAGCATGAGTTGGGAGTGTTACCGTCAATAATAATAAAAATCACGTCCACTTCATGAAATCAGTTTTTAAAAAAATAGGATTAGAACTGTCGACAATGACCTTTTTAGTCTGGTTTCAATCTAGTTCTATCACTGGTTTAACTCCTGAACTGTGAATCTACAATTTTACCTATTCAACCACTTGTCCGACATTGTATGTGTTAGATATCACTACTATAAAAAACAATGCAGAACAGAATGAGATGAGCATAAAACACGTTTAATGGAAAAACAGTTTTACAGAACCTTAAGCAATATGTGGAGATGCAATTAACACGCTTGCGGGTGAAAATGTGAAAAGAACCGCTTGCATCAAGTCTGCGGCGCTGGACACAATCTCCTTAAGACAATTATTGCCCTCGCAGTGGTGCTTCGAGTCTTTTGCAATTTGTCTCCCAGGATGAAATGATCTTCCAACAGAAGAAAGCACTTCCTGTGTTGGTTGTCGAACCCGAATTGTGTGCAGAACTCAGTCTCTCTCTCAAACGTATGTTGAATATGTGTGTATTTCTATGTATGTATAAATGAGAGAAAGGGTGACCTTATATGGGACTGCCATGACTGCTCAGATGTTCGAAGGGTCATGTATGTTCTACACGCCATGAAGCTTGTATGGTCGTGGTCCTGCTCATGGCTAATCAAACACAGCCGCGTCCGCGTCTGGCCGGGAGGCGACGATCAGTCCAACTGCAAAATGACAAAGGCTTTGATGCCGGGAAGGTGAGTTTTTGTTAAATTCTTCAACCCGAACCAAGTGTATTACGACGGCGGCCGGCGTGTGTGTGTGTGGTGAACCAGCATGGCCAGCCCTCCACAAAAACTCGTGCCCTTTAGCCCAAATCCAACTAAGGTGCCAAGGTATTTATACCCTTAAAGTCTCGTTCCCATCCGATGCGGACATGTTTTCCACAAGCTTAAACCTTTAGTTACCGCTTTTTATAAGACGTTAGAGGCAATTTCAATTCACTCATTCAAGTGGCTTCCGAAAGCAACTAAATATATAAATCTTCATCTCTCGACGGGAGGAGAGCACATTCCCACAAATCTACCAAAAGCTTGTGGGAACTAATGTAAATTTAGTCAAAGATAGCTAAAATATTGTGCTCGTAATTCATTTTTTCCAAATAATCTCTACATGAATGAAATTGACCTGAGATTAATGCAATGACATCGACACCCAAGAGAGGAGAGTTGTTGGAAATTTATGTATATGAGGAAGGTAGCTCTGCCTTGAACTTCCCTTGAAATGCTATCAAGTTACTGGACGATCAAGAACATGATGTCTGAATTGTCTAATCATGTGTAAACTCAGACAACAGCATTCACGCGTTAATACTTCGATTACTGTCTCACTATTGTGTTTACTTTCGGCCCGAACACCTCGGTTTCATGAGTGCTCCAGAGAATGTAGCCTATCATTCTCATAGAACCAATTAGTTGTCACTCACATAGGTGACTTTATGAAGGTATTCTCGCTATACCCCACTTGTCTTTAACAAGATATAAGAATCACAAAGCAAGATTTCACTGCTCAACGTTGTGTATCACTATTCGACAGAGAATATAGGAGATTTGTTCTTTTGTAGTGATCTTCAATGAGTCACACAAACTCGGTTGTCCCTTTGAACCTAGATCTGGGATCTCCAAATAATTTTGTCACTACACTCCGCGACTGCTATGCATAGCTTTAAACCCATTCCTCAATGATTTACTACCGCTTCTTCGTCAAACCTTTCTAACTTGATCCGCAATGTTCTCTTTGACTTTATGTATTCAATGGTCATAACACCATTAGAGAGAAGGTTTACGATATTATGTCTTCGACGAATATGTCGAGACTTACCGTTATATATACGACTGCCTTCCAATCACCGATCACTATCTGCGCAATGAACGCAGACAAGAAAATGCAAGTATTAGAAGATTCTAAGAAATGATCGAAGCCACTCGCTTCACCACTTTATCCAGGTACAACCTCGCATTCCATCGTGATCTAGCAATGCACGTTGTTTAAAAGATCAAGACACCTGCCCACCCACCATGTAAATAGATAGCCACTCGTTGACCTCGAGTCTTCGTGCCTGGATGATCCACTTGTAATCATAGTATCCTCTGCACCGCTGGATATTTTGAGTAGTGCAATCCATAGATTTGGGTGTGTATTTCAAATACCTCAAACCTAACTATTGGGCTCTCCAATGGTCCAACTCGATTACTTGTATCATCCTCAATTTTATCGATGTCGTAAGCTATGTCCTGGATCGGTATGTACACATACATCGTCGCCAATTGCTTGTGCATATTCTGTTGTGAAAGGCTTTTGCCATTATTTTTGGATAGATGTAGATTTATTACTCCGTGTGTTCTCATCGACTACTATCATTTTATAAATTTCAGAATTTTCTCAATGTAATGATTGAGATAATATTAGTCCATAAGATGTTGGAGATCTTATCCCATGTATAACATCAACACCTAAGTCTTTCTATGTCAAACTTATTGTTGAACATTTCCTCGGGTAGTTTTAATGACTTCATTATTGCTACCCATGATGAGTATATCATCAACATAGAGACAACAACACAAACTGAATGCTCTGTTCTAACATATACACATTTGTCAAGAATGCTGATTTTGAATCCATTTGTCATCATTACACTATCAAATTTCTCATGCCACTGCATTGGTGCTTGCTTTAATCCATAAAGGGATTTAACAAGCCGACAAACTTTCTTTCTCGACTGAACAAAGAACCTCTGGTTTGCTCCAATGGTGATTTCTTCATCCGTGTCACCATTTAAGAAAGCCGTTTTTACATCCATTTGATGTATCTCAAGATCGTACAGCCGAATAGCTATTAACATTCTAATAGATGATATTCTTGTTATCAGAATAGGTATCGAAATAGTCCTAAGCTCTCTTTTGCTTGTAACCTGGAGCAACTGGCCATTAGATTTATCATCAGATCCATCCGTCATTTTCACCATTGGTCCAAGGGATTCCCACAGCTTCTTGCAAGATTGAAGGCGCAATACACATTGCAGAGTGCAAAGTTGTCCAGCCATCTGTGAGGTAGTTACGACACAAGAAATCAAAGATGCTTCCATGCTTCCACAACCAACCACTTGCCTGCTGGCCATTTTCCTTCACGCGGAGCATCCTCTTGAAGGAAACCACAATTAAGGTGGTCGTAGAACAACATCTTTTGTTGCCACCTTTGAATTCTCATCTCATTAAATTTTTGGCTTCTCTCCATGACTCATACCATTAGCGCCATAATGTGCATTGAGGAGGCACTATAAATAAATCAGAGTCATTCTATCGAATCGACCTCGTCATATAACAATATATGAAATTAATAAATGATTCAGCCGTTAATAAAACCAAGCCTTTGAATAAAAGTAGCTAATGCTCATGTAAAAACAAAGATCTTAAAATTAACAAATATAATGGCTTAGCCAAATTCTGATCACAAATAAATGTTATTTCAACCAAACAGATTTTCGCTTGGGTGAATAACTTCAATAAACCAATATACCGACTCGTTGGTTAAACCCATATAGAAACTGATATATCAACTTATATATGCAAACTATGGTAAAAGGTGCTGTCCAGATGTAAAAACACAGTGGGCCTCACTATTAGAATACTAGAATCGTAGTTCAAAATCAAAACAGCTTATTGTGAATTCGTATTTTCGAATCGATATCTATATTTGAAATAAAACACCAAATCCAAATATGATTAAAATCTTTATTTAAAATAACATAACCCGGACATCGTTTTTTAACCGGCAAAGCAATAGAACATGTTGTACCGGAATGTAAAAACAGATTACTAGTTTGCGCTTTGCAAACTCGAAAGCAAAACAATTAAACATACAGTGTATAGAAGTATAAAACGTGTAACTGGACAAATGTGGAATGCAGTCAACACAATAAATATACAAACACAATAAACGTTATGGGCAGTGTACTGAAATATAACATAAACAGCATGCTAGTTTTGCCTAAACAACTGTTTGCACTGCATAAATGTAAAAGCTTGCAAACAAAAAAATCTGCAGTTAGAAATTAATATAGCTGCTCATCTGCAATCTAATCAAGTCAAATACACGACTGGAGCATCTATTAAATAAAACCATAAATGAACGCTTTTTTTTTTTTTTTTCTGAAAGAAAACCCAATGCGCAAATAGAGCGTAATATCTATATTTATGTAAAACGAAAAAAAAACCAATTGCCTTAAGATTGTTAGATATTAAGACTATAAAAACAAATGCACGTAATCCAGATGAGCATAAAACACGTTTAATGGAAAAACAACTTTACGTAACCTGCATTATGTGGAGATGCAATTAACATCGCTTAAGGTGAAAACCAAAAAAGAACCTCGTTGTATCAAGTCTGTTTGACACAATCTCCTTAAGACAATTATCGTCAAGTAGCGATGTTTCCCCGAGTCTTTGCAATTTGTCTAGATAAAATGATCTTCCAAATTAAGAAAGCACTGTGGTTGGCCGGGGCCGAACTCGAATCGTGTGCGTAACTCAAATTTCTCAAACATAAGGAATGTGAAATGAGTGAATATGTATGTATTTCTATGTATGTATAAAGGAGAGAAAGGCGTCTTTTATATGTGACTCGTCATTTAACACCGTACAAATATGAAGTTGAAGGTCAGTGTCTGTTCGGCAACAATCATGGGAAGCCGAAGGGTTGTGTCTGTTCGGCAAACAAGGAGCTTGCTACTCAACCCGAACCCACTGTTCAGCGGGCGGGCGACGACGTGCATGTGCACGTGGTGTGGTGAACCAAGCATGAGCTAGGTCCTCCCCTTCCATTAAAACCTGGTGCCCTCGGGGCCCAAACCCAACCATGGGCTGTGTATTTACACTTAAAAGTCTTGTTCTATCCGATGTGGGATACAAGCTTTTCCACAAGCTTAAACCTTAGTTACCGTTTTTTAGGGGTGACGTTTACGTACTTCTAATTCAGTCCTTAATGGTTTTTATAACTAACATAAATTCTCTATCTCCTCATGGAGAGAACATTCCATGTGGAATCAATTTAAAATCTGAATCAATAAAATTTAGCTCAAAGATAGCTAAAATATTGTGCTCAAACCCATTTACAATTTTACCTATTCAACCACTTGTCCGACATTGTATGAAGATTGGACCGGACCAATCAGTCCAACTGTAGACCATGATCTTTCCAGTTTAGTTCCAATTCAGTTCAACCATTGATTTGACTCTTGAACTATGAACCTGTAATTTTACTGATTCAGTTGTTTATCCGATTTTTAAAACATTGAATGAAGATTAGACTGAATAGGCCGGTCCAACCGATGACCACGATCTTTCTGGTCCGGTTTGACAACTAATTCGACTCTTAAAAGTACGAATCGGGTAATTTTTTAAGGTCAAATACTTGTTAGATTTTTAAAACATTGCATGAAGGCATAGCCTAAATATTTTGTGAGTTGTATAGTCATAGTGATGATATATCATAAAATCAGGCAAGGGGTCTTACCAATAACGTCGACCATTGCAGAATCTTCTGGTAGGACCTTGAGGGAAGTCGATTCCATATGGCCGAAAATTTGCTTTTGCAAGTGTCTTGAGGGCATTGTTGCTACCACTGTCCGACAATGAATCGCTAAGTATGAATGAAGTAACAAGGTACTTGTGGATCCCCAATAGTTCCATGTTGCAATTCTGAGAGCAGGAAAAGTGTGGTTTCCTAAATTTTCTGAGTCACTGGATCGTCGAAGTATTAACCTGCCAGCATGTATCTGCAAAACGAACAAGAAAACGGAGGTGGTGCGCCCGCCACCTCTCCGATGCCTAAGTTAGATCAAGGAATTTGGAGAGTGAGAGAGTTAGTCCTTTTCAAGGTGTTGAATGCTGACTTCTTGATGATTCCTTCCTTCCTTTATGGAGGAGGAAGATGATCCGATTTCCATGGAAAGTAGGTGATTTCCTTCCAAATGGAAGGGGAAAGAGGGCGTTCTTTGCGCGCCATGACCTGTTCTTCCTTTTTTGATGGCCAAGTTGGCCGCAACTTATGCCCTAAGAAGTGTTTGACCATCTCCAAAACGGTTATGTGTGTGTGTGTGTGTGTGCGTTGGGGGGGCGTCTTTAAACTGAGAGATCAGCTGGGTAATCATTAGCCAACCATCTTCTTAGAGATGGCTCTCGGCTAGGAGAGGATAAGTCTAGGTGTTGCATCCCATGACCTACCGAAGATGATACTGGGCCCGTCTCGAAGTGCAAAGGTGTTCGGGGCCCGTGAATGGTGTGAGCCGGCTCCTCGGGGCTTCGATACTCCACAATGCCTCTCTTTTTCCACTGGGAGGTTAGTCTTCCTGGGCTGAAAAGAGAACGTTTGTGACTGCTTGGTGTGGGAATGCTGGATCAAGACCGATGTGTTCCAATGTGCGCATTACCGGGGAATTTTCTATTTTCGATGTCACATTTGATGCAGCTATTTAGGGTTCCCTTGAAGCTTGAGGTCTCTATAAAAGGCTTGCAGGGTGATGGATTCCTTTGTGCCATTGGTTGTTGCTGGTTTTTCAACAGGGAGATATGGTTAAGCGTTGCCGGGCATTGTCGGTGTTGTACTTTTTTGATCACTTCATGGAAGAGGCTTATGAAGGGGGCTTGGACGTGATTTTCAACTATGGATCAGGCCGAAGGCCGCAAGGACTGAGAGGGGTGCTCTAATTTGTATTTTGGAGAATATTTTCGAGCCATATGTGCCCCTACTCTCTGGGTGGTTCGGGAACTTGAATGGAAAACCTCGCTCCACCTGGGTGAGGTCTCTTCGATGAACCTATGGAGCTTTTTCTCTACTTTTTTATTTTTTATTTTATTTTTATTTTTTAGGACCTCTTCTTCTTCTTTCTTCTTCTTATTCTTCTTCTTTTTCTTGGCCTATATTGGGTTATGTAATTACCGAAGTGTGATTGCTTTGTTGTAAGCATTTGTTATGTAATTGTTAACGCCTTTTGGCGTAATTAATGAAATTACATTTCGATATTTTGCATACTTCGTTGTATCTATTCTTTTACGCACTGATTCTACCAGAGGCAAAGGACCACTCTCTGGTCATGTCGTGACATTTGATAAAACTTGGAATGGACGGCCCCTAGTTTCTCATGAACATAACATAATCGGGACGTCCAAACCCAACAGCTAGATGGCATGCGGCCCGAAGCTCGCCCATGCTCGCTCAGGCCCTGTAGCTTAAGCGTCGCCGTGATCTCAAATTCGCTCCATAAAGGTGATGAGTCAGCGTTGCATTTAATGCATCCGCAGACGCTAGACGCTTGATATATAGAGAGTCATCATTAGATTTCACCTGTTCCTCTTCTTTCTTCCATCGCCCTGCTTTCTCCTCGCTGAGAGCTTCGGCCGCAGCATATTCGCACATCGTTGCATCAAGCTTCAATTAGGCACTTGTTTTCTCTCCCTTATTTCCGTGTGAACATAGTTTCGCTCTAGGCACGTTTAGTTTAGGTTGTCGACATCGCTTTCAATGACAGTCGTAGGGGGGTGTCCTGGTGGGCATGCTAGAATCGGGTGAATCTTCCCTGGGTCCAATGGGTTCACATACAGTTCTTGTCTTTACCGCCTTAGTACTGTGGACTTAAGGCCGATTTTCATATTTTCGCCTCCTATTATCACACAGATAGCGAGAGGTCAGAAGAGACTTACTAGCCGGGCTTAGGCTAAATGGGGCCTAGCCGAGAGGTCGCTTCTCGCAGCAAAGCATCATCTCTCCCTTCCATGATGAGGTGAGGTCTTATTGTCAAACCCTACGATCACTCTTTAAGTCACGAGGGCCCTAAGCTGAATCTACTATGGGTTGTAATACAACACGTTGTTTTTCACCTAGAGCAACTTGCAAATGCTTCACTTCCCGTGTCGCCTCGGTCAAGCAATTTCAAGACTTCAATGAGCGCCATCTCGCCTATATTCACCCAAACGCCATTCCGGATTTTGACCGGATGCTACGCATCAAACCTTCTTTATCACCGGACCTTCATCAGGGAAGTTTGCTTCGCGACACCTGAGGTCGGGTGCACCCAGTGGCCGACCATCCATAGCCTGGCCCGCAGCCCCTGCAATTGCTGATCGACTCCCCGATTCGCCAAAGTCCGAGGCGAAAGGAGTGATCCTAGTCAGGTTACCTTGGGATGAGACCCTAGGCTCTCCCGACCTTCCGTTTTTTGTAAATTGATCAATGTCTTTCCTAGGTGTGTAGCGTGTGTGGTTTTACACACCTACTTTCTATGTGCGTAGACCTTATTATTGTGTGCTGCTTGTGCAAGGAAAAGCCAGAGGGGTAAATTGGTTAATTGGGTGGAGAAGGTTAGTTTTGAAAAAATTCGGAAGTTGCTGGAGATTTTCGAGAGGGAGCAACATCACGAAGTCCTTCTTACTTTGAAGAATCTGGGTGATTTGAGTCGCAATCCGACTCCCTACAGCGTTCCTGGGCCAGTCTCCGCGCCTCACCCACATAACCTGTGGAAGGGGAGCACATGTCATCAGCAGCACCTTTAAACTTACTCCCGACAACTCATCTCCAAATTAGTGGAACCTGAGACCGAGGATGTACTGGTCGAGAGAATTAGTGATTCGCACTTAGCTCAGGCAACCTTCCTCTGCTAGTGAGGATTCTGGCCCTGCCCCACAAGTATCTAGGCAGGGCGAAAGGGGTAGCCGTTTGGAGCGTCTTCCTTTAACAAGAAAGGGCTCTCGTCCTGCTCCCCAAGCATTGAAGAGAAGGAAGGGGACGCCCGGGCGATAAAAATTTCCTGGGGTCAGAGTGGAAGATTTCGTCCCTTGGGTTCCCTCCATATCCAGTCATCCCCCGGATTGGGAAGAAGAAGAGAAGGACGACGAAATGTCCGACTTGGTTCATAACTTGTCGCCTGTAGTTTTAAGCTGATGTTATTTGCTGGGTGGTCGATGCCATCCCCTGCTGGTCGGGGAGGGCTAGGACGCAGTGTGTATTAGTCATCTCGTGTTCAATTCGAGATGGGTTTGAATGACCAGCCGACTTTGGAAAATGCCACCTTGGTAGAGTCAAGGGAGGCCTCTCCGACCCTCGCAGCGATCCATTTGATCCATCATCCCGAGCGTGCTGCCAAACGTAAAGGCCCCTAAGATACCCGAACGAAAGCAAGAAAAGCCACCACGGCCTCGGACCGGCCACTCTTGAATTGTGATCTTCCCATCTGGGCCCTGGCTCCACCTATGGAGGAGTTTTGTCTCCTGCCACGGAGGGGCCTCCTGTGAGACATTGATCTTTGGAGGCCTTGTACGGTGGGCTAATCACTCCACCAATTATGCTGAGCCGCATTTGGCACTATTACGGATGCCCGTAGCTGTGTGGGCTGAGGGGAGAGGTGAAGAGTATGCTATCTCAGTCCCTTGATGAGTGCCTAAAACACTCATGTCATACCGGCTTCCGTTCTACGTTTTTAGTTTGATTTTATATTTAAATAAGTGCATTTTAGCCCGATATCTGATTTCTGGATCTTGTGTGCATTATAGGGGAAGCGGGTGGTTTTCGAGATCATTTTGCAGCTGAAAAGAAGAAGGAGAAGGAGAAGAAAACAGGTAGCAACGTCACGACGTTCCAGCATTGTGACGTCTCAACGTTGCAACGTCTGGTCAACAGAAGGAAAAGTCAACGAACGTCTCAACGTCGCGACGTCATCACGGTTTCTGCCTTAAATTCATAAAAAGCAAAGGGAACCTAATTTCTAGATCATCGAAGAACGTACGGAGGAGAGCACGAAAAACGAAGCATCAGTGACTGGAGTCATTGGAAAAGACAAACATTTTGTATTTTTCTTTTCTCTTAAATTGTTGATGATTTATAGAATTATGGGTGCAATCAATTCCAATATGTTCTGGGGACTGCTTTGTGGTTTTGTTGAACCCTGTCACAATCGAATAGATTAATGCTTAAACTTATATTATTCAGTTTATTTATGATTTGCATCGATCGTCTCTATATTTGTGGTTTATATTCATGGTGATGTCTGGCCAACATTGACATGATCTTGCTGGGTATCCGATATCGAGAAATACACTCGTGTGGATCCGAATAGAGCCGACCCTGCTAAATTGGTAAATAGAGATATCTTGATTCCGAGAGTGGCAATTAGGTTCAACATTTAGGCGTTTTCTGATATTGGGTCGATAAGTGCAGATGCACCCAACCCTAATGGCGTAGATAGGCCGACATACCTTGGAGAAAGGATATTTTGTAGGCACGATCACCCCGTCATCGAAATCATTACTGGGACCGAATAGCACCTTCTAGATAATAATTCATCAAAGGTAAGTGTGGCACAAACTCTAGCCTATCAAGTTTTTGGCGCCGTTGTCGGGGAGAAGTTTTAGTGTTGATATTGACAAGAGTGCAATTAAATATTACTTTGGAATTTTTTTTTTAATTTTATTTTTCTTATACAAGTGCTTTTAATTTGGTCTTTGTGTTTTGTGTGTGATTGCAGTTAAGGTTACCGTGAGTGTATGCGAAGCCGGGGTCAAGTTGAATTGCATTCGTTTGATCCTGAACCGGAAAGAATCTGACACCGTTTACGCAAAGAACAAAGAGAAGCACAACATAGAAATCTAGCAATCATGCAAAACAATGTAGAGCAAGATCATGGCCAAAAGCAAAACGAGTCGCAAGGGGGTCATAATGGGAATAATGGTAGGACTCAAGCGCCCATGTCGTTTATACAGCCAGATGATCCGTTTATGTTGCTAGAAGAGTTCGCCTTACCACCTACAGTTGTTCAGACGGCTATCCGAAGACCACCAATTTAGGCAAACAACTTCGAGCTAAAGTTAGTGACCTTGCAGATGCTTTAGAACATCCTGTTCCACGATTACAAAGTGAGAATCCGAATATGCACTTGACCAACTTCATCGAAGTATGTGACACAGTAAAGTATAATGGGGTAACTGAAGAGGCACTTAGATTGAGATTGTTCCCGCTCTTACTAGGTGATAGAAGCAAACACCGGCCGACAAGTCGCCCACTGTATTCCATTACTCATGGAATCCACCTAGTGCGTGTCTCGACAAAGTTCTTCCCACTGCTAAATTGCAACAACTAGTGCAAGAGATCAATACTTTTAGACAATCTCGAGAAGAGAACTACAAAGCACGATGATTTCATGAATCGTTACTTATGCCACACCATAGTCGACCGCATGGATGCAAGTCCATACTTTCTATAATGGTCCGAGGGATGTGACCGTATCAGCGATTGATGCCCCCAGAGGAGGTGTGCTAATGAAGAAGACTATGACCAAGCATAAGAAACTCCGGAGGACGCCGCTAATAACACCAACCGCGGGCCTAGTGGACAGATTACACTCGCTGAAAGCCGCGGGGCGCATGCATAACGAGGTTCTCACAACTGCCATCATGTCATGAAGCTTACTAAACAGCTTGGTAGACAACAACGTACCGTGAATGCCATTCAAACCAGCCCATGGGAGTTATGTGAATTCTGTGGAGGACAAAGACAGAGCGTTGGTACGTCACGGACAAGAAACGTTAGAGCATACCTAGTATGTGTCAAGGTTTAACTGTCACACAAAGAGGGCCGTGATGGGAGCAATGCCATCAAACTGTAATCAAGGCCAAGGGTTGCTTAATAATCGACAATCAGAGCACCAAAGTTATGGATGGAGAAATCAAACAACATGCCACAACCTGATTTGTTTAACTAATTTTCAGAAAAAACGGACTTGGAACAAGCCCTACTTCAAATGCTTACTTCTCATACCGACTTCATGAATGAGACAGTATTTAATATGCAACATCGTGCAACTCCAACCGGTCACTAGCATCACAACTAAGAAACTTAGAGGTGTAAATGGGCCAAATGGCTAATGTACTGACTGAGAGGTAGCAAGGTTCCTTGCCGAGCAACTCCGAGGTGAACCCGAGACGAGAAGGTAATGAACATGTAAAAGTTGTCACCTTGAGAAGTGGTAGAGAATTATCAATACCGGGGCAACCACTAGTGATAGGAGAGGTGGAAACTGAGGAGGTAGTCCAGACCAGTCAGAATGACAAGACAGAAAGGGAGCAACCCCAAGAGAAAAAGTCTGTGGGAGAAGAAAATGAGGCTAAGGATTAACCAGCCACGACTGAACCAACTGCCCCAATTTCGTACCCTCAACGCCTAAAGAAGAATAAACTAGACAAGCAGTTCGCAAAGTTTATGGAAGTGTTCAAGAAACTAGACATCAACATTCCGTTTGCTGATGCGTTAGAATAGATGCCCAGTTAAGTTAAATTTATGAAGGATATATTGTCAAAGAAGAGAAGACTGTCGGACTTCGAGACAGTGAATCTCACCGAGGAATGTAGTGCCATCCTTCAGAGGAAGCTGCTATAAAGCCAAAAGACCTGTGGCAGCTTTACTATCCCGTACTAACGGAATTCCATATTTCGAGAGAGCCTTGCAGGTGACCCGGGAGCTAAGATTAATCTCATGCCCTTATCCATATTCGCATGATCGATTAGGCTGCTCGCCCAACCACAAATACACCCCAAGAAAGGTGACAGCCGCCAAAGCATCCAAGGGGGTGATAGAAGACGTTCTGGTAAAGGTAGACAAGTTCATCTTCCCACGCATTTCATCAGGTCGATATGGAAGAAGATAAAGAAATACCCATAATATCGGGTAGACCATCTCTCTAGAACCGGTAGGGTAAATGCATCGATGTGCGAGGGGAGAGTTGAAATTGAGAGGTGGATGACGAGGTCAAGTTCAATGGTTTGAGGCAATGAGACAATCTGAAAAAGAGTGATACATGCTTCATGAGCTAGAAACCGTGAGAGACTATAAAGGTTCAAATCAAAGTGGTCTCATTAACCCTTTCGAGGCTGGGGTCCGGGCATGCAGTGATTCGGGAAATCAAGTGAAGAGGCCGAACAGTATGTGAAATGCATGGACTCCTTATAGCCTAATTGAAGGAAATACTACGAACCTCTATGAAAATACTAAACGCTGTCATTATTTGAACAACCACCCAAGATGGAGCAAAAGCCACTTCCCGTACCCATTCGAGGTATGTTTATCTTTGGAATGCTCCACCTACCAAGAATCATTTCACACACGACAAAGAATGTAAGAAGATAAGCTATTGAGAGTACTGGGTGATCATAAGAATGCGCCTTTGGTCGGGTCTCTCGTCGATTTAAAGGGGATTCGCCTCTATGTGCAGTATCGAATTCTCGCTAAGATGGTCATGTTTCAATGGAAGCACAGATAAGACCGACCTCGACCATGAAAGAAGTAGTCCGCAAGGAAGTACTAAAGTGGCTGGATGCCGGGGTTATATATCCTATCTCGATGCTGCATGGTGAGTCCTGATGTAGTGCCTAAAAGGGAGGAAACAATGTAAAGGGATAAAGATGAGAATAATACATTGCCCTTCTAGAATAGCGTCACAAGTCGAGGATTCAGACGACCATCTGGAATGAATAAGGCTACTCTCGCAAAGACCGCTTCCAACGTCAAGCTTCGATCGTATGTCGATAAAGCAAAGGTGGCATGAATACTACTGTTTCTTGGATGGGTATTCCGGGTATAATCAAATCACTATAGCCCCAGAGGATCAGGAGAAGATGACATTCACATGCCCCTATGGTACATTCGCATTCAAGCGGATGCCCTTTCGGCTGTGCAACGCACTAGGCATATTCCAGCGTTGTATGATGGCCATATTCTCAGATATGATTGAAAAGACAATTGAGGTGTTCATGGATGACTTTTCAGTATTAGGGAACTCCTTTGACAATTGTCCAGCAAACTTGAGATCGGCGCTGATTAGATGTGAGGAAACCAATCTTGTGCTTAATTGGGAGAAGTGCCATTTTATGGTACAAGAAGGTATATCGGGGCACCGGATTTTCGTAAGAGACAGAGGTAGACAAAGCAAAATCGAGGCAATAGAGAAACTACCCCTCCATCATCGGTAAAGGGCATACAAGAAGCTTTCTAGACACGCTGCCCTATAGCGGCTCCCATAGCGATTTTTCGATCAGTAAAGCCTCTTGGTCTAGTTTACTGGTTCAAGGGACACCATTTGATTTTGATGAGTAGTGTGTGCAAGCATTCTCAGTCCTGAAAGATAGATTGGTATCAACCCCTATAGTAGTAACACCAGATTGGGACCTCCCGTTTGAGCTAATGTGCAACGCCAGTGACTATGCACAACGAAGAAAAGTATGAAAAAGTCGACGAGCGTCTCAACGTCGTGATGTCATAGCGGTTTCTGCCTCAAAATCATAAAAAGCAAAGGGGACCTAATTTAGAGATCATCGAAGAACGTACGGAGGAGAGCACGAAAAACAAAGCAATGCTGATCGGAGTTTGTTGGAAAAGACAAATGCTTTGTATTTTTCTTTTCATAAATCGTTGATGATTTATCAATTACGGGTGTAGTCAATTCCAATATGTTTTAGACTGCTTTCTGTGGTTTCTCATGAACCCTGTCACAATTGAATGGATTAATGCTTAAACTTATATTATTCAGTTTATTTATGATTTGAATCGATCGTCTCTATATTTGTAGTTTATATTCATGGTGATGTCTGGCTAACATTGACATGATCTTGCTGGGTATCCGATATCGAGAAATAAGGACTCTTAGGGATCTGAATAGAGCGACCCTCGGTTAAATCGATAAATAGAGATATCTCGATTCCGAGAGTGGCGATTAGGGTTCGAACATTTAGGCATTTCGGAGTATTGGGTCGGGGCAGAGATGCACCCAACCCTACTGGCGAGATAGGCGGATATACCTTGAGAAAGGATATCTCGTAGGCACGATCACCCCGTCATCGAGAAATCATTAATAGATTGAATAGTATTTCCTCTAGATAATAATCCATTAAAGGTGGCAGGGGAGACAACTCTATCTTACAGCAAAACTTGGGCACACCCCGCTTGCCATTTTGCTTCGGGATTTGTCGTCTGAATACGTATGTGGTCTTAGAAGGTCCCAAACCCATGGAAACCTGGGCTCGATCATCACACAACAATAGCCAAACCACACACATCTTAAATTCACCCTGAAATGGGGCGAAACCGTTAGGCCATTACGTGGCTCCTAGGCGAAATACAAGAGAGAGAAAACCCCACTCTCGTAGCGTAGTTTCGGTCCTTGCCATCCGGTTCGCTCCCCGCTCGACGTTGGTTCCTATTCCTTACTTTCTTTCCTTCTCGTCCTTTCTCTTCTTCTTATTTTTTCTTCTCATTTTCTTTCGCCTCTTCCTCGGGCTTTCCCTATCTTTTCTTTCCTTCTTTTTTCTCATTCCTTTCCCTTTCCTTCCTTATGCTCTCCATGAATTGAACTGGAACTCCATTGGAACTGAACTGGACGTCCATATATATAGCCAATCCATGAGCCATTTCACCTCCACATGGCATGCATGCGGCATGCCATGTGTATGACACATGTCACTTCCAAAGCCATACACCAATCCCCTCTCATGCAAATGGACACATAGCTTGCCATGTGTCCTGCATGTTTCTCTCCTGCCAATAGCTCTCAGCCACGTGTCACATGGCATGTGTCCTCATGCCATGTGTCACCCGACACCCGTTGCCTCGAAAAACATGAAATTTTGATAGTCTCGGAATTCGACGAAATTCGACTTGGGTGCTAGATTTCGCAAGACGATTCCAACGGTGAAATTCGTTTCATCATCCAAGATCTAGAAAAATCCCAGCTTTTCCTTCAGGACTATTCCGATAAATTACCGTTTTGCCCTTTTTTGAAAAATTTAAATTTAAATTTTTCACGGGTTTTACACAAATACTACACGTGTTAATTGTGATGTTGAAGATGATCAACAAATGTCACAAAATCCTAATTTTGTGAGTAACACACATGTTAATGAAATTGTTGAACCAAAAACCAAAAAGGCTAAGGCTTTAACCTCTACTGTGTGGAATTTTTTTTTAAAAATTGGGGTGGATAAAGATGACAAAGAAAAATGCAAATGTAAGGCTTTTGAAAAGAATATACTTGTGCAAGTAAATTAGAAACTTCTCACCTATCATAGTCATATTTCTAGATGTCACAAGATACCTAGATTTCATCATGTAGGAGATATGTTAATTGATAGTGAAGGGAAGTTGAAGAAGAGAAAATTTGATCATAAGATGAATCGGGAAATATTGTCTGAATTGATTATAACACATGATTTACCTTTTAGTATTGTTGAGTGGAGGGTGTTTAGAAAATACCAAAATTTTTTGAATGAAGATTGTAGAAATATTTCCAAAAGAATGGCTAAATATGATGTGATGAAGAAATATGAAATTAAAAAAGAAACGTTGAAACAACAATTAGCCAAAATTCATTGTAGAGTGTGTTTGACTTCTGATAGTTGGACTGCATGCACCAATATTAGTTATATCTCCTTGACTGCACATTATGTTGATAAGGATTGAATGTTGAAAAGTAAAATTTTAGCATTTGCTCACATGCAACCTCCACACACTAGGAATGATTTGTCATTGAAGGTACTTGAATTTTTAAAAGATTGGGGAATAGAGAGAAAAATATTTTCTATTACTTTGGATAATGCTATAAAACCCGAGAAAAATTCAATTTTTCTAAAAAAGGGTAAAACGGTAATTTCAGTTAAAAACCGAAAATTCTCTAGATCTCGGATGACGAAACGGATTGCAGATTAAATTAGTCTTCAGAAATCTAGTGACCGAAAAGTTTCGTTGAATTACGAGACAGTCGAGGAATATTTCACGATTTTTCGGGGTGATAAGTCGTCGTGAACGGGGATGAGATTTTTACAAAAATCTCGGAAGTCGAAATAGAAACGGGTTAAGTTCATTTTAAAATAAAGTGAACTAAAAAGAAATAAATTATTTAGGGTAAGCAGTTGAATGAAGCAATATGAACTATGTATTCAAAATGATAATAATAATAATAATAATAATATAATATTATAATAATAATAAAAAGGAAAAAAAAACAACAAAAGGAAAGCCAAACGGCGTGGGAGAGAAGAGAGCGTCAGGAGAGAATTTATTTTATTTTTTCTTTCTGTTCGTTTCTTTTCGAATCACGAATCGGACCGCGAGTTTCGTCGGAATTGAAGGCAAAAGTTGATCATGACGAGGCTGCGGCGTGGACACCAAAATCTTGGAGTTTCGTCAAACTCCACGAGGTAGGGAATTTTCCTATTTGTGTTATTTCTAGCCTAAAGGCCATGTAATGACTTGGGATTGGCTTAGAGGCAATGAAAGGCCGTAAATTTCAGTTCTCAAATTTTTGGATTGAGTATATAAATTTCATGCATTCCATATGCACTGGGGTAACTTAGAAATTAGGTGTGAGTGCATAGTTGAGATCGACACTGTGTTAGGTGTTTGATGGTGTGTCGTGAGTACACGGTTGTGGATCAACACCGCGTAGGGTGTTGATTAGTGTGCTTGATTAATAGGACAATGTCCAAATGAGTCATACGGGTTAAGAAAATGGAAATGGCTCATTGCATTTCATATGCACTGGGGCACCCTAGAACAATAGGAGTGAGTGCATGAGGTGGTTTCTTAAGAGAAGGTGTTAGGAGGGTTGACCAACAATATTATTTATCAGAGTGTGTCCGCTCTGACATCGGGAGGGTTGTCCATATAATATCAATCGTCGAGATCTGCCCGATTATTATACATCGGAGGGGTTGTCCACAAAATAAATTATCGAGTCACATCCACTATTTATATTGGAGGTTGTCCACGGTTAAAAATAAACCTTTGTTTGATGGTTTCATTCATGGCGAGAATGCGTGTTGAGGGAGTGGAGTGAGGAACTTCGAGGTGTATGGGTGTAAGAGACTGCTGATATATCCTTAGTTTTGTATGGGTGTAGAGACTGCGGTATTTGTAGCCCCGAAACCAGGGTGTCCGTTGACTACGTTCGACCAGCGGAGAAACACTCGTGAATGTCGGGTGTTTCGACATCTCTCACGAATCGGGCGAGTCTCCTTTGTACGGGGGCTCTACCCTTAGTACATAACTGTCCCGACACGTCAACGACCACATAGTGTCCAAATGTAAGAGGAGTAAATAATGGCCACTTGGGCTCCTGCATCATCACTCAACCAATATATCCCAACCAAATACATATCTCATAATTCAAGAGTTGATAATTTACTCTTATACAAACATATATCAAAATTCTAAAATTCTAATACATGTATACATAATAAAACCAAAGCCCACGGCCGATTTCTTCATGGCCTCTATGATGGCGTCTCCTCGCGCTCCTGTACTTGAAATAATATAATTCCCTCGGCAAGGGGTGAGCTAAGTAACACAAGTAGTGGAATCACCCTAAATGGGTTACTCTCCACCTAAGTGCATATGCAATGCTCCAATGAAAACACACATTCAAGTACATGCGTGATCCTACTTGAATGTCTACATGATCAACTCACACCCCGAGTCCTCACCGACTCCCTCACACTTGCCTAAGCCACGTATGAGAAAACATCCTTTTTTTTTTAAGAACAATTCTTGTTGCTTTCGAAACTATGCTACCGAAGTATCGGTAAAAATATAGGACTACCCTCCGAGGCGAATGTGTTGGAGAACCTTACGGCTTGATCATGGTCCTCATCAGAAATAATCCCAATTGGGCCGTCTCCCAACGTTCTCAGATTCATCATCACGAAATTCCTTTCCAAAAACGTTTTCGTTTTTCTTTCAATTTTTCATGTCATGCACTCACCTAATTTCTAGGCTACCCCAGTGCATATGAAATGCATTATGCCATTTCACACAATATATACAATTATATCAATTATGCATATATCATCCAATTCACAATTTACACCATGTTCAACAATATCAACCATCACCCAAAATTTGCTCACTTGAGCTAAACCGCAATTCAGTTTCGATGGCCCACCCGCAAATTATGTTCTATATAGTATGACATCATGTTAACACAGCAAGCATTAACCTATTAATTTCTTTAATTAATCAACTCAAACCCACTCACATCAAACAATTCCAATGCCAAAACACATAGACATTTTATGCTCCATTTCATACAAAGCTGGGATGACACGGTCCATGTAGAAGCAAGTGGGTCCGGGCAACCCTCCTCATCGGTTCCTCTTGGTGGAATCGAACTTGCATTGCCATTCCAGGCCTCCTTACCTGAAACACAATTTATTGCATCAAACCCACCTCATGGCAAGTCAAGCGGTGACTACCTTGTCCAAAACGAGATTAAAAATTCCACAACTTGGTCCCATGTTTTGGGACCGATCAAAGCGACCCATCACGGCCTCCCGATCAAGCAGAAACATTATAAAACACTTAAATAAAGTGTAAAACCCAAGTAGGATAAATCCCCTACCTCACGGAGTTTGTCTAAAACTCCTAAAACCAGTGCCCACGCGTAGGCCTCGATGCGTAGAGCAGCTTTCCTTCTTGTCCCGACGAGTTTCGACGGTTGGATCTCCTAGAAACCTAGAGAGAAGTCTCTCTCTCTCTCTAAAACGACATCTCCAGCCACTGTAAGTCCCTTCCTCCTTTTTTCACGTTTTTTTGGTCTTTTGATATTTGAAGAGGATGATACTATTCCTCTTTTTGTCTTTTTCTCATTTAAACAAATTCAATAATGCCCATCATGTCCCCAAGCTTTGGATTTTCGACATTTGGTACTATCTCGGCCGTCCATTTCCATCATTTCTCTACCCATGCACCATGTGTAACACGAGTACATGTTATATGTGACTTTTGTCACGTCAGATTTCGTTTTCCGGCACCCGTTACTCGATGTCTCGAAAAATGTACCAACTCCGACTGTCTCGAAATTCGACGTGCTAGCTAGATTTCTCGAGACGATTCCAACGGTGAAATCCGTTTCATCATCCGAGATCTAGAGAATAAATTTTGGATTTTTAACCGAAATTACGATTTTACCCTTTTTGAGAAAATTAGATTTTCTCGGGTCTTGCAATCTCCCCTCCTTAAAAGGAATTTCGTCCCGAAATTCTAGACAATCACATCACTCACATGCATATGCAACGTGCACTCTACCATGCATGTAAACTCGTTATTTAATTATTAAACGACTAATCACGTACCTTCATCCTAAATAAGAAGGGATATGGCCGCATCGTGTCCCTCAGCTCCACGTGGACTCCTCCACTCCATAGTCTTGCCATAGCACCCTCGCCTAGCCTCAGCCTTTGTCTTGTGTCGCAAAACGATCCCGACTATCCTAAATACCTGCTGGTCCCTCTCGAAGGTCCCATCGGAGTGTCGGCCTCAATCTATCCCCATTCCACTACATGAAATTTGGATACGTACTTAACAGGAGCATGGACGTGTTAAAAACACCTCGTGGACACACGAGATCTTTGGGCGATAAAGCTGGCTGATGCGTAGCAGTGCCTATCCTCTCGAGTATCTCAGGTAATGAACCTTGTGATACTCGCTTACCAAACCTGACCACTTATCTCTTAGGCATCATCTTCAAGAAAACGTGATCACAAACCTCGAACTTTAAGGGTCGACGTCGCACATCAGCATCGCTCTTCTGCCGGCTCTGAGCCATGAGAAGACGATGTCGTATCAAGCTCACCTTTTCGGAGGTGTCTCTAATCAGATCAAGACCAGTGATGGAGCTCTCTCCCACCTCGGTCCAACATAACGGTGATCTACATGGCCTCCCATACAATGCCTTATACGGTGCCATCTGTATACTCGCCTGATAACTGTGGTTGTAGGCGAATTCCACTAAGGGCAAATGCTCTTCCCAACTACCCTTATGAACCAAGACGCATGCTCGTAGCATGTCCTTTAACGCCTGTATATAATCCGCACAACGTGTAACCCTACACAACTCCTTCTTGGTGTGTAAACGCTAACCTTCTCAAGGTCACAATCGCTGACAATCCAATGGACCGTCAACCTAGTCCATGTCATGAATGACATCCATATCGACCCGCAATAGGCTCAACAACACCCGATGCAATTTCAAAGGGTTATCAAATCTTGAGTCACTCTCTCGACTCCCTATCACCTAACTCTAAGTCACATTGATAACCCATGTTCGTATGTTTTCATCTCGAGTCACTCCAGAGCTCGATCTTAACTCTAAGTCCATGTGATAACTTGACCGTGTGTTTTCATCTCGGGCAACATAACTCTTCGGCTTACACTTCGAGCCTCTTACATTCACATAGAAATTTGGGATATCTCCACGGGTCTCTTACACCCACACAGAAATTTCGGATAACACCACGGGTCTCTTACACCCACACAGAAATTTGGGATAGCTCCCCTGGTCTCTTACACCCTCACAGAAATTTGGGCCGTCTCCCCGGGTCTCTTATACCCACACAGAAATTCGGAATACCTCCCCGGGTCTCTTACACCCACACAAAAATTCGGGATATCTCCTCGAGTCTCTTACACCCACCACGAAGTCGGGATATCTCACGGGTCGAATACACCTAACTCAGGGCTTCTCACCTTAGGGGATTAAGGTCCCGCCTTTGCTGCCTACGCTTTGTCAGATTTCTCTTCGTTTCTGATTCGAACTATGAGTCTTCATTGGACGTAATCCAAAGACAAACTCAATCCACACTCACCAAGAGTGGTGAATGACCATACCGTGCAACCACATCAGGCTCGGCCCATCGATGTCATAAAATTGCACATGCGCAATAATCTGTGTGACACCCCGATCAGGGTCCACTTGAAATGAGTCTTGGGGATCTCTAACTCACAATCGACCTATTCGGTCAACTCTCACCCCTACACCCCTAGGGAAGAACATCCACATACGGTTCTCTAAAGGCCTCGACCTCTAAGCCCCAGATCTACCATAAGATGCATTAATGAATGGAATATGATGCATCGATTTAACGCCACTCCAATTTAACAAGTGCATGATGGCTTGATACCTTGCATATCAGAGGCTAATCCCGAGCCTTCCGAGTCTACGTACCACAAGATCTTTGCCTCTGAGACAATCTCGCCTCATATGCCGGGTGCGACGAAATAACATATAGTGCGCCTGCTGACTAGAGTCCGACTGTGAGTCCTGTACGACCTCGACCCACACTCTACGGCCCCTCACGGCCCCTGTCTTTGCCAAAGGTGCTCGTACTTACCAGCGAAAGCGGTTCCTCGAGGCCGTACTAGGGTGTGAAGGAATGAGAGCCCCATGTCTCTCTGATTCTCGGCTAATTGGGACTGCCGTGTGCTAGGATCCTTGTCTGCGGGGGCAATCCGTCTCACAATGCCCGGGTTGTCGGCGGGAAGTAACATATCCGCTGCCTGCCCGACTAAATGCCCAATCTTGGCCACAGTCACGAGAAGGCTCGTGTGAAGCAAAAGTCTTCTACCTCTTCCCCGAACTGGAAGAAGGCTGATCCTCCCTCTTGCTACCAACACACTTCATCCAGGAGTGCCAGGCATCCTCGTGTCTCTCACATGGTCGGGGCCCGAGTCAAGCCATGGAGTCCATGTCCCCGTAGGCGAAGTCGATTACGCCCCGAATGGACAACTTATTGTTCTCGAATCTTCTAACCTTGGCCATGTCCATGGCAGCGTAGTCATCGGCCAACGAGCGCTCAGGTGAATCTATCACGATACTCCATCACATTCATTGTCCCCTAGCCTGGCTCTAGGAACTCTTGAGCCTTCGCATGCCTCGCAATATCCGGAAAATACTTACCCATGAACAGCTCCTGGAACTCTGCCCATGTCATTGCCTCTAGGTCTCTAGAGGTCTTTTGCATTCCACCGTACTTGGGCCTCACCCACCCCAGGTAGGCAACGGCTAGTCTAATCCCCAGTCGTGTCGGAGGGTAATCTCCATAGCCTCTAACACCTTCTCAACCCCTGTGAATGTCGGAGGATGATGTACCATAAACCTCTGGAGGTTACTAGGACCTCCCTGACTACTTGTTGCATTAGTCGGTGTAATAGCATTCTTGTGATACCCACCACCACCTCGCCAAAAGCCTGGCGGTCAAACAGCGAGTGGTGCACGACCCGGTACCGTGGAGACGCCCTCGTACCTCGTCCTCGACTAGCCATCTACACAGTTCAAATGACAGTTCAATTTCAATGCAGTATCTCTACGGCTCAAACACAGCCCGAGACACTATTCACACCCAGGAAACAGTTCATATACTATGTCCCTGCATTTATATGCAATGCGAGACAACTAATTCACCTGTTAAATCATTTTTATCCACAAATTTTTTTTTTTTTTCCGAAAATTTCATTTTTTCCAAAATTTTGTCCCATTTTATTTTGATTTGATTTGATTTGATTTTATTTAATTAAATTTTTTTTTTCATTTCCATCAATAGCCTTCCTTGCTACTTCTACATGCAGTAGCTTAAATACTGCATCCATACAACTCAATAATTTTATGAGTTCAACTTTAAAATTTATTAAAATTTTATTTCATTATCCTATAACCCAAATAAAATTTATTCAATTTTATTTCATTTTATTTTCTTTGTTCGGTTGTTTGTAAACTTCACAAAAATTTTCGACACACCAAGTGCTAATTGTCTAAGCACCCAATTCACACAACACATTCAACAATTCATCAATTCACATGATCACACACACAAAACACATAGGTGTTCTAGTTTTGTCTGTGCCTTTCTAGACTAATCTCATTACCTAAAAGCCTAACAATCGAACCACACCTAGTGGTGATGTTCTTACACGACTATGGCCTAAGCCCAAGCCCTCAAGCCCTAGGTATTCGTATACCTAAGCTTTGATACCAAGCTGTGACGCCCTAAAACCAGAGTGTCCGTTGACTACCCATCAACCCGCGGAAACACTCGTGAATGTCGGAGTGACGGAGCATCTCTAATCGAGGCGAGTCTCAGCATGCGGGGCTCTGCTAGTACACAACCTATCGACACATCCAGCGACCACATAGGGTCTAAATGAGGTAAATATGTGGCCACTTGAGCCCCTGCATCATCACTCGACCAATATATGACGAATACATATCTGTGGATTTGAAGTTGATAACAAAATTACTCTTGCCCTAAACACTATATCAAAATTCTAAATTAATACATGTATACATAATAAAACCAAGCCACAACCGGCTTTCTTCGCCGGCCTCTATGATGAGCCGTCTCTCGTCTGCGCTCACGTACTTGAAATGACCATAATTCCCTCGGCGAGTGACTGTGCCAGTGGTGGAATCACCCCAAATGGGTTACTCTCACCCAGTGCCTTGCTCACATAAATGCTCGATGAAAACACACATTCTGTACATACGTGATCCTGCTTGAATGTCTGCAGTCAGCCTGCACCACAGAGGTCCTCATTGGAGCTCCTCACACTTGCCTAAGCCACGTATGAGAAAACATATATTTTTTTTTAAGAACAATTCTTGTTGTTTTCGAAACTATGCTACCGAAGTATCGGTAAAAATATGGGGACTACCTCGAGGCGAATGTGGAGAACCTTCGAAGCTTGATCATGGTCCTCATCAGAAATGATGCATTGGACGTCTCCCAACCCCATTCAGGAAATTCATCTTGTGAAATTCCTTTCAAACGTTTCGTTTTCTTTCAATTTTCATATCATGCACTCACCTAATTTAGGCTACCCAGTGCATATGAAATGCATTATGCCATTTCACACAACTTATATACAATTATATCAATTATGCATATATCATCGAATTCTGAATTTACACCACATGTAATTCAACAATATCAACCATCACCAAAATTTGCTCATAGGCTAAACACAGTCGGATTTCCAATGGCCCACGCCCGTAATTATATTCTATATAATTATGGCATCATGTTAACACATCAAGCATTAACCTATTAATTTCTTTGATTAATCAACTCAAGCCACTTACATCAAACAATTCCAATACTTAAAACACGCGAGGACATTTATGCTCGATTTCATACAAGCTGGGGGTATTTTACGGTCCATGTAACAAGTGGGTTTGTCCCACCAGTATCCACTCCTCTACATCGGTTTTTCTTGGTACGGAATTGAACTTGCATAGCCATTCGGCCTCATACACACAAAACACAATTTGCCCATAAACCCTCTAGCCGTCCAAACGGTGACTGCATTGTCAAAATGAGATTACAAAATTTCCCTGACTCGGTCCCGTGTTTTGGGGCGGAGTGCTTTCGGCCTGTCCAGCCAAAGCGTTATAAAACACTTAAATAAGTGTAAAACCCAAGTAGGATAAATCCCCTACCTCACGGAGTTTGTCTAAAACTCATAAAACCGATTCCCACGCGTGACCTCGTGCATTAGAGCGGCTTTCCTTCTTGTCAGACGAGGTTTCGTGATTTGGATCGCCCGAGAGGCTGAAGTCTCTCTCTCTAAGCGAAATCTCCAGCCAGCTGTAAGTCCCTTCCTCCTTTTTCACATTTTTTTTTGGTCTTCTGATATTTGAAGAGGATGACACTATTCCTCTTTTTGTCTTTCTCCATTAAACAAATTCAATAATGCCCATCATGTCCCGAGCTTTTGGATTTTTCGACATTTGGCACTATCTCGGAGTCAATTTCCATCATTTCTCTACCCATGCACCATGTGTGTAACATGAGTACATGTTATATGTGACTTTGTCACATTAGATTTCATTTTCACACGTTACTCGTGCCTCGAAAAGCATTACCAACCATTTGTCTCGAATTGTGAAATTCGACGTGCTAGCTAGATTTTGCGAGACGATTCCAACGGTGAAATCCGTTTCATCATCCGAGATCTAGAGAATAAATTTTGGATTTTTAACCGAAATTACGATTTTTCCCTTTTTGAGAAAATTATATTTTCTCAAGTCTTACAGTATCACCCGAAAAGTTATGTTGCCCAAAGAAGACACATGGTCATGTTTATCACATAAACCTCGGGTTGTGTGATAAGAGTCGGGATTGACTTGGGATTTGTTGCTCATTGACACTTGCATTGGGTAATGAAGCCGGTGAGGCTCGATACTTGGGTCATTGGTAATACCAGTGACAGTTGTCACAGTTGGCGTATGCATGTGAGACGAGTCGGTGAGTGACTCGGGATATATTACTCAATGACATATTGAGTGATGGAGCTGGCGAGCTTGGTACATGGGGCATGGTGAGTCGAGTCTCATTCATGGCATGTAGACATTCGGGTGAACATGTGTATTGCACTTGGATGTGTGTTTGATTATCTGACCGTTGCATGTGTACTTAGGTGGGAGTAGCCATGTAGGAGATTATCCTCTTGGGCTTTGCTCCTCCGTCATTAGGACCCCCTTTCGGAATTATAGGTCGAGTGTGACATTTGACCCGCATTGGGAGCAGTACATATGAAGAAACGACTTATTGGCTTTGATTTGTATAACATGTATTAGAATGTGGTAATTTTAATATATGTTTGTATAAGGAAATAATTTATTAACTCTTGAACTATTGTAGATAGTTGATGTATTTGGGATATATTTTGTAATTATTGATGCGGGGGCCCGAGTGGCCATTATATTACTCGCATGTGAACTGTGGTCATTGTGAAGCTGTTTGGGACACATCATTTGTATTTTGGGTAGAGCTCTCGTACTAAGGGACTTTGCGATTTTTACGTGGTATGTCGGGTAGGTTACCCCGAACATCATGATGTCGCGGGTTGGCCAGGTTGTCCAACGAACACCCAGGTTTTGGGGCTTCCGCGACTTGAGTATTGTATCAGGCTAAGGTAAACGATTACCTTGGGAGCTCGGTGGGTGTAGTTATAAGTTTAGTTCTGATACCAGCTTCACAGCTTGGTATCAGAGCTAAGGTAAACGATTACCTTGGGAGCTCGGTGGGTGTATTTATAAGTATGGTTATGATACCAGCTTCACAGCTTGGTATCAGAGCTAAGGTATACGATTACCTGTAGCGTGCTGGGCATGGGCCTAGGATATGGAGTTGTAGTGTAGTGCCTGGTTTTGATTACATGGCGCTTGATGTCTGATACCAGCTTCACAGCTTGGTATCAGAGCTAAGGTAAATGATTACCTTGGGAGCTCGGTGGGTGTAGTTATAAGTGTAGTCACGTCTGGGAACGCGGAACGGTATCGGGCGTGGAAACTATCACGACCTCACACAGGAGGACCCAGGGACATGGGCTTAGGCCATTGCTATTGCGGTGAAATTGATACTAGCTTCATAGCTTGGTATCGGAGTTTAGGTACACGAATACCTAGGAGTTTATGGGACGAGTTTAGACCACTGCATGCATGGTGTGTTTCGTGTTGTGTTCGGATATGTGTTCCATGTTTGTCATTGTGTGATTGTGTGTTACACATTGCGTGGAAAACTTATACACTGTATGATGTATATAGGAAATGTGATTGCGTGGGAAAATTATATGCATGGCATAATGTATATAGGAAAAAGTGGAATGCTAAGGTTAGGAACTATAACCTTAGGGGTTCGGAAAATGAAATGAACCTGAAAGTGTTGAATTTTATTGAAATAAATAAAAGGAGTGGTTGGCAAGTAGCACCACTTGAAGCGATGAGCAGATTCAGTTCATGGTTGTTAAGTCTATTAGTAATTGACATGTGCATCACTAGTTAGACTGAAATGGATTTAAATAAAGTTTGTTGCCATTTGACATGTGTAGATGGAAAGTCGAGGCCGAGGACATAGAGGTCGTCCACGAGGTGCTAGCCAAGCACCACCAGTATTTGACCAACAGGCCTTTGCTAAGGTTGTTGGGGTTGCGGCTCTTGCCGTTGCACGGGGCTAGTGCGGCTGAGTGATCGGGGAGGTCCAGGGTAACCTCAGGAGATTTAAGTCACATCTATCCTCAGAGACGTTTACGAGGGGAGGGGATCCGACAGTGGCAGACCATTGGTTCCGGAAGATTGAGAAGGTATTGGAGGCTATATTGCAACCCGATGCGTTAAGATTAAATTTGGCGTGTTCCAGAAAGGAGTGGTCAATGTGTGAGGCTGAGTTAAAACCTACAGGGATTTGAGACAATGGCTTGAGGCGCGAGTTCCCGCATCAGGCTGCTTTATGAGAGCAAGTATTTTCACAGCCTTATACATGCTAAGGCCCAAGAGTTCTAGATAAGCCGGAAAGCGTTTACGATGGCGATGATGGAGTGCGTAGCTGGAATTCAGCGAATGACTGCGTTTTGGTGATGATATGTGACCCGCGGATATGGCGAGTCGGAAGACGAGGGTGAATTTGGTGTCCGATGAAAGCAAACCAATGACGCCGCCTACCACAAAGTTCCATGGACTTTCTATGGCTCGGGACAGCTGCAATACATAGAGAGAGATGGATGAGCGCCTGAGGCATTCGAGATCACGGTGCGCGGTGGGAGAAAGGAGAGGATCGAGTCTTCTTGAGTTTGAGCTTAGAAAATTAAGGCCTCTAGGAAAAGCCATTGTATGGGAAAATTCTCCTCTAGGATCTAGGGTGAGAGTTGGTCAGATATGGTAGACATATCGGGTTTTGATGTCATTCTTGACATGGATGAGTTGACAACCCATCGGGTTGTCAATGATTGTGACCTGAGGCGGGTTATCATACCCGACACGGTCTTGGAGTTGTAGAAGGTAGCATATGCATGTGAGTGATGCGTATGTCGGTGAATTCCGGGGACGAAATTCTGTTAAGGGGGGGTGAGGAGGAGAATGTAAACAGAAAAATTCAATTTTTACGAGAAAAATCGTAAAGCAGTAATTCCCGGTTGAAAGCGAAATTCTCTAGGTCTCGGATATGTGTGTGAAATGGATTGCGCCGTTAAATTCGTCTCGCAAAATCTAGTGACTGAAAGTTTCGTCCTAGTGCGAAGACGGTCGAGAATATTTTACGATTTTTACGGGTGATAAGTCGTCGGTGACTTGAGGGATGAGATTTTACGAAAATCTCGGAAGTCGAGAAATGGCTTGGAGTTAAGTTCATTTAAAATAAGTGAAGCGCGAAAGAAATAAATTGTTAACGGGGTAAACGGACTAGAATGAAACAATATGAACTATGTATTCAAAATGATAATAATAATAATAATAATAATAAAAAGGAAAAAAAAAACAACAAAAGGAAAGCCAAATGGCGTGGGAGAGAAGAGAGCATCAGGAGAGAATTTATTTTATTTTTTCTTTCTCTTTGTTTCTTTCTCAGATCTACGAAAATCGGACGGTAGGTTTTCGTCGGGACTGAAGGCAAAGTTGATCTACGCGAAGAGAGCTACGCGTGGACACCAAAATCTTGGAGTTTCGGTCGAGCTACGAGGTAGGGAATTTTATAACGTGTTATTTTAACTAAAGGCCGTGTATTGGCTTGAAGGGATTGGCTTAAGCGGAAGTGAGCCGTAAATTCCAGTTCTCAAATTTTTGGATTGAGTATATAAATTTTTAGAAATTTTCGGGATTGTTTTCGGTTGATCAGGGCTTAATTCGGGATTGTTTTGAGCCGGTTCGAGCTGAATTTCGAGACGCTATTTTAGGCAGTCATGAATTTTCAAAACTATTTTGAGCGATCCGGTTGTGTTGAGTTAAATTTTATTCAGGGGCCGATGTCTTCGGGTTTTGTGGTGTGTTTTGGTATCACGATATTCGGTGATGAACCGTGAAGGGACGAAGGTGCCACATTTTATAGATGCGAGATTTGGGTAGATTTTATTGTGTTAATGCTTAGTAAATGTATGGTTGAGTGATTGAAATGAATTCGCTGCGTGTTTGTTAATTAGCTAATGTGAGCTAATTTTGGTGTAATTGATTATTGAGGAAATTGCACCCAACATGTTTTATGTGATTTAATTATGTTAATATATATGCATGTGAATATATTAGCATAAATGTGTTGGAGTGGCATCATGCATTCCATATGCCTTTGAGGAGGTGGCTTCAGAAGTAGGTGTGAGTGCATAGTTAGGATCAACAACGTGTTAGGTGTTTGATGGTGTGTCGTGAAGTACACGGTTGTGGATCGCTTACCCGCGTAGGGTGTTGATTAGTGGAAGCGATTGAATAAGACAACGTCGAATGGTCGCACGGGTTAAGAAAATGGAAATGGCTCATTGCATTTCATATGCACTGGGGCACCCTAGAACAATAGGAGTGAGTGCATGAGGTGGTTTCTTGAGAAAATTGTTCGGAGGGTTGACCAACAATATTATTTATCGAGTGTGTCTCACTTTACAACATCGGAGGGTTGTCCATATATTATCAATCGTTGGTGCGCCCAATTGATATACATCGGAGGAGTTGTCACTTAAAATAGATTACTTCGAAGTCTTTCCACTATTTATATCGGAGGATTGTCCACGGTTAAAAACAAATACCTTTGTTTGGAAATGGTTTTCATTCATGGCAGAATGCATGTTTGAGGGAGTCAGTGAGAACTCGAGGTGTATGGGTGTAAGAGACCTACGGTATCACCCGAAAAGTTATGTTGCCCAAAGAAGACACACGGTCATGTTTATCACATAAACTTCGGGTTGTGTGATAGGAGTCGGGATTGGCTTGAGATTTGTTGCCCATTGACATTTGCATTGGGTAATGGAGCCGGTGAGGGCTCGATACTTGGGTCATTAGTAACACCGGTGGCCGGGTTATCACCGATTAGGCGTATGCATGTGAGAGAAAAGTCGATTGAGTGACTCAGGATATATTATCGATGACATATTGAGGTGATGGAGCCAGCGAAACTGGACACATGGGCATGGTGGTGAGTCTCATTCATGGCATGTAGACATTCGAATTGAACATGTGTATGTTGGACTTGGATGTGTGTTTGATTATGCGACCATTGCATGTACTTAGGTGGGGGAGTAGCCCTTGTGAAGATTATCACTCTTGGGCTTTGCTCTTCCCGTCGTGAGACCCCCTTCCCGAGGTCTGGTCGGGGTGAGACAATCGGCTAGCGTCGGGACAGCACATATGAAGAAAGTCGACTTGTGGCTTTGATTTTTGTATAACATGTATTTAGAATGTAAGTAATTTTAATATATGTTTGTATAAAATATTTACATTAACTCTTGAACTATTGTAGATAGTTGATGCTGGCCCAGGATATATTTTGTGAGTATTGATCGATTAGCCCCGAGTGGCCATTATTTTACTCGCATGTTGACCCTGTATGGTCATTGTGAACTGTTTGGGATAGGTTTTGTATTTGGGTAGAGCTCCGTTACAAAGGAAGGAGAAGGAGACTTTGCCCGATTTTAGTAAGATGTCGAGATTTAGGTTGCAGAGCATCCACAATGCCGCGGTTTGACGGGTTGTCAATGGACACCCTGGTTTTTGGGATTCACAAATGCATCTTCGAATGATCACATGCAAAACATCTTGAAGGAACACTTATGCTTGTCAAATAGCTTGTTACTCAATGGAGGGTTATTTCATATTAGATGTTCTACACATATTTTAATTAAACCTTATTGTTTAAGATGGTTTGAAGGTTGCTAGTGATACATTGCACAAAATTCGGCAAAGTGTGCATTATGTAAGGGCAACAGAAAGTAGGATGAAACAATTCTCTCGATGTGTTGAACAAGTTGGTGGCATGTTTCATCCACCTTGATTTGTGTATTAAGAGCACGCCTAGTAACAAGAAGTTCACCTTCCTCAGCATATGCTTTCCCATCATCACCACTAACATCTTCCAAAGGTGGCATATCATCACTATCATTCTCACTTGCGGTCTCCAATTCCCCATTGTCTTTCACCCTTTTGTTTGGACATTGTGAAGCAGTATAACCTAAACCCAAACATTTGAAACATTTAATGTCACGATTACGATTGACTTGGGTTTCAAATTTACCTTTATCCTTGGTAGAGTCATCTTCCTTGCTCTTAGAAGTCTCGGTTTTGGACTTGGAAATAGCCTTGTCATGTGTTCGATAACGCACTTCAATTTCCATGGAGTGGCCCGAAGAATACTTTTCTTTGGTCCCTTCCTTTTCCGCGCCTTTCCACCTTCGCAGCCACTTTATGCACCATGTCCTCCAACTCCACATAATGTGTAACTCCACCACATTAGCAATGTTCCACGATTGAGCCATTGAAAACCTTGCCATTGTAGCCTCCTGAACGATCCTCCTCAACATTAGCTCTAATCATAGCAACCTCCATCTCCTTGTGATAATCCTCCACACTCTTTGAACCTTGTGTCAGACTTTGGAACCTTTGGAAAAGATCCCTATGATTATGGCCAGGTATGAATCTTCTTCTCATGAGAGCCTTTAAATCATTCCAAGTATCAATAGGCCTCTCGTAATTCCTCCTTTTGCTGGTCACTAATTGATCCCACCAAACAAGTGCATAGTCTTGGAACTCAACAACTGCTAGCCTTACCCTATTTTCCTTTGAATAGTTGTGGCAATCAAAGATCAACTCAATCTTCTTTTCCCACCCTAAATATGCCTCTGGATAATTTCTACCTTGGAAAGGTGGTATTGTCATTTTGATGCTCCCAAGGTTCCCGTCTACCCTATCTTTGCCCAATAAGTTTCTTCTAAGCCCCCTTTCATGCCTAAGATGTCCACCTCTACCCATATCAGCTCCAATAGCATAATCCTCCTCATCATCCCCAAGGACTAACTCATATTCTTCATCAAATTCAGCCAATGGTTCATGAGCACGCCTTTGTTGCCTCCTAACATTAGGACCTCTTCGCGGTTGACCCCTTTGTAAATTGGCTATGGTAGCATCTTGTGTATCCATTCTATCCCTGATTTCATTAAACATGATGTTTAGCCGCTCAAACTGTTGGTGCATGGCTTGCATTGTGAATGCACCATTATTCTCTATTCCCTGGTTTCCACCTTCGTTGGACATATTTTGAATACCTGCAAGAACAATGTTAGTAATAAAACCTCACACACCCCCTTACGTGTTTACACTCGAAGAATGACACTCCACTTGTGTTTCACTATTTCTGGATTTTTCCTGAAACCGATCTCACACACTCTAGCCTTTTACCAATCTTGTTTTCACTCTCAAGTTCTTTAAGAACTAGCTGAACTCATACAATTCCACAAACCAATGTTTAGTCCAACCACCAAAAAAAAAATCAAGAAACAAGAATAAGCGAAACAAGTGTTATGGTTCCCAGAAGACACGAAACAAGTAAAGATCACTAGGGGCGAGAACAAATCGACAAAGAACTAGAAATTAATTCAACCTTTAAACTTAATTTCCTTTCTTTTTTTTTTCTTTTTTTTTTTTAACTACGAGCTCTGATAGCTGCCAAAAGCCAGAAAGCCCAGTATTGAACGAAAAATGAAGAACAAAATAATCGAAATGTAGGAAACCCAAAAAATGACCCAAAAAGAAGATCTAGGGTTTACACTATAATCTGAAAATGAAAAGTACCGAAATAACGATGAATAGTATCGAAATGAAGGAAAAAAAAAGAAAAAGATAGAAGACCTAATTTGCAACCTAAGCTCTTATACCAAAGGACGTGAACCCGCAAGGGAAAACCCTTTTGAACCCACAATCTGAATTGGTCTTCAAACCCTAAGAAAGAAAAAAAAAAAACCAAGTAATAGATAAATACCTTGACCCAATGATCAACAAGGAACAAAGAACCAAAGGTTTGAAAGAATCTAAACCCGTTGAAAACTTGTCCAAAGGACCCGCTGAAATCTTGCTTCAGGAACCCAATGAAAACTCGTTTCAAGAACTCAGATTTGATGGGTGAACACCACAAAGAATTGTTTATTTGATAGGTTCAAAAGTTCATTAAAAAACAAGAGGAGAAAACTCAACTCTCTCAATCTGAAAATTTTCAGAATATCAATCATCAAAGTTGTTTTTTTCAATAGCATAATGTCCTATTTATATGACCCTTGGACTAACCCTAATTAACTAGGCTAAGAGTTAAGCAAAAAACAAGCCCAAGTTCGGCCATCCCAACAAAATACAAATATGGGTTTAGTTTCATGAAAATCAGCCCCCATTAATTAAAATAAAGAAATAGTTCATTGATTAAATTGCCCGGCTCCAGTTCGAGTTAGCTGGCTCTTCGAGTTGCTTCAATTAGATTAATTAAGGCTACTCCCTCCTTATTGAAGCCCATCTTGAAAGTAGAAGTCTTGTTAACTAGGTGTCCAAATTCGGCCCAAATAGACTGCACTAGCCCAGCCATTGCTTCCTTGATCTTCTTAGCTCTTGACCTTGTAATTGGTCCATCTGGAACATTTAAGGGATAGTGAATAGTAACTTCGCCAATCGATCCACCAAAGGACTCATCATATTCATTTGGTCATTTGATTGGATTTTGAAGAATTTGATTGCCAAGAAGCTAACAATATTAGAAAATCTCAACTTGATATTTATTTAGAGGAACCAAGAATTTCCTTCTCGGGAAATTTTGATGTGTTGGGTTATTGGAGAGATAGAAGCAATATATTTTGTGATCTTGTAAAGATGGCTTGTGATGTTATAAACATTCCAATAACTACTGTAGCATCGGAATCCGCTTTTAGTATTGGATCTCGTGTTTTAAGTAAGTATAGAAGTTCTATGTTGGATGAAACAGTTCAAGCTCTTATATTCACATGTAATTGGTTGCTTAGTTTTGTTGGTAAGATTAACATTTTTTATTAAGGATTTATAATGAAGCATTTCCTTTGTACAATTACCTATTAACTTATGCTAATTTTAATTAATAGATGATGATGATGACTCAACAAGCATCGAGGATGAACATCTTTCTAATGTGGAGTCACATGTTATTGTTAGAGATAATGAGGATGAGGATGAAGATGAAGATTAGAGGCATATGAGACTCCATTTGATACTTTGAATTTGTTTTTTCAAAGATGTTATTAAGTTGTTACTTTATTATTTTGGTACTATTTACCTAGTTAGTTTGATACATAATTTGGTTATAAAAATGCTCTATCATTATTCATTTATTTAAATTTGTTTACTATTATTATTATATATTTATATATTATTTATTTTTATTTGAAGAATTTTAAAATTTGTGAAATTATTTTTTTAACATTTTTTTATAACATTTTGACCTGTTTTGGCTCGTAACCCGCATGGGTTGGGTTGGGATGACTGAAAGCTAACCGGAATAGAAATGAGCCAGATTAGCCCGACCTGTTTTGACCCATGGCTCGAATGGGCTGGCCCAAAATGGGTTAGGCTGACCCGTTTACTAGCTCCATTGAAGATGTAAATTATCCCAAAAAGGGTAGGTCAAGGAAGTCCCTTTCCCATTTATACATTAATTATTCCTCATTTTTTGTCCCATTGATTATCTCAAATCAAATTGAAAGAGAGAGAGAGAGAAAACAACTATATATATATATATATTAATTATTTATTGTAGATCATATAGAAAAGGGTACATGGACATAAACTAGTTGTTCCAATAAATGAACCAACAATAAGAACCATGTATATATAGTTACTTAATTAGAGAGTGCTGAATTCAACCTCCTCTAAGTGTCACCGGATGATTGAGTAATACTATGACTGCACAGCACAGCCACATCCTTCATTAGAGGTTAGCCAGGGTGTTTATATCAATGGGGGACACATCAGATGGAGTCGATGACTTGTATGCTCTTGCCGCCAAGTTGACATTTACAGCTTCGGTTGGGTGGAACTCATCAAAAAACACGAACTCTCTCCTGTTCGAGCATGGAGTTGCTGATGGTGCACAACCAGTACGCCCACCACAGCACCCCGAATCCGTAACCTTGAATCGTGTAAAGAATTAATCGTCACTGAGTTAAGATAAGAGGAATTCATACTTATATAGTATCAAGAACTTTCTCTCTTAAAAGTTGCGGGATATATACCAGCTGCTTTTGGATCCCCGGATCCAATACCAAAGATGTTTATATAGGTGAATTTCGAATCGGTGAACTCGGTATTGAGATCATTCACTAGAGACTTAAGCTTGTCATTGAAAAGCTGTACTGCACTATTGATATTGTCCACGCAGGTCCCCTTAGGAGGAAAAAATGCAGCCAATTCCGCAGGAGCGCAGCCTATTAAACCGAGTCCAAAGAGGGCTACCTTCCTTGCTCCAAACTCGTGTAAGGTCTATGCATTAACAAACATGGATTGCATTAATGTTATGATTAAAAAGAAGGAAAATGAAAGGAAAATATAACCAACCTTCAACTGCAATGAATATTGAGCAATAAGGGCTTTAGCATATTGCTCCGGTGTAAATTCCTTGCTATTTGAGTGCAAATTCGGCTTAAAAGTAGTTATTGATATAATCGTTACTACCAATTCCGACCGTGAATACGCACTTACTTAGTTGGTCTTTAGCTGCTGCCGCACCTAGTAATGTCGCAATTTGGGCCACTGTAAGTTGGTAATGTATCAACTGTCTGGTAAGTGTAATCCTATCACCCTGCCAATACAAAGAAAAAATATATTGATCCTGTTATTGACATGCAGTTATAAAAGAATTTGTTTTATAAATATTCAATCATATATATATACCAAATGCTGTCCAGTCTCATGTCGAATCCCAGCTGCACCGGATGCATAATTCACTCCTTGGAGTACATCCTTACCCGTTGCAGTTACAAAGGATGGGATGAAACCGTGGAAACTAAGTTCGGCTGTTCAAGAAGATAATAAGAGAATATCAGTATAATTGATGGGATAATACATAAAATCTAAATATTTATTTAAATAAAAACTTAGGGGGGTTTTTTTTTTTTTGGCTGAATAGAAGAAACCAAAATTTTAGGGCGACTTAGTTCTTTGTTTTTGTTTCCAAAAAGCAAAGAAACAGAGAGCTTGTTAAATTAAGAGAACAAGAACAGTTCTCAATGAACACCAAAATAATAGTTTCTTGGTTTTCAAAAATTGTTCTTAAGAACAGTTTTAAAAAACAAGAACCAAACATGTCCTTAGTAACTACTATTCAACCAGTTTTTGCTGAATAGAACACTAAAAATTTTGGTTTTTTCAATTCAGCCAAAAAACAAATAGCAACTTAAGAAAAAGAAATATTTGGTGAAAAACATCAAATATATCTAGGGCCTATTTGGTGACTGTTTAACCAAATAACCCTTAGAAAAAAAAGGCAAGAAAGCTTACAGATAAAATCCACGATTGTTCGACCATTGGTAAACCTTCCGGTAGGGCCTAGGGGAAAGTCAATTCCATAAGGCTTGAAATTGGCTTTGGCCTTGGTTACAAGTAAGTTATTGTTCCCACTGTCTGATAAAGAGTCCCCAAAAATGAAGTAACAAGGTACTTGGGGTGCCCCGTCAACCTCATGTTGACAGTTGGAGAGCAGCAAAGTCAGAAATACCGACCACCATATCTTCTGATGAGTAGAAGCCATTGATAAAGATAATGTATAATGATGAAGGATGGAAGGAAGTATAAAGACAGAAGGAGGATGAATATAGACTTTAATTTGAGGATATGAATGGTGAGTATCTATTTATATATATATATATATATATATATATATATATACTGTATATATATATATATATATACAGAGAGAGAGAAGAGACATATGGTACATGCACGTAGTGAGAGAGCTGGAAAAGGATGTAGATTCATGGATATACATTTCATTATCCCATAAAATAAAATTTTCCAATGACATTGTATGTGGTAGCCCTCCTTTGAATGCTCCTTGATTAAGGGTAAATTATACGTATCCACTATTATTCTTGACAATAAAAACATTGGTTTTATGAAAACCAAAACACATTGGATTTTGATTTTTCTTTCATTTTCACATTGCAGTATGATTTAAGAAAACTTTCTTTCATATATATTCAATATATTTATGAACAATGTAATAACTCATGCATGCGATCCTAATTTTTTGAAAAAGGAAGTAGATTCACGAATATATACTTCATTATGAAAACCAAAACATATTAGATTTTAATTTTTCTTTCCTTCCATGTTGCTGTATGATCTAAGAAAATTTTATTTAATATATATTTATTAAAAATTTAATAACTTAAGCATGCAATCCTAATTTCTTATCCGAATACAGATTTTCTAAAAGGAAGTAGATTCATGAATATATACTTCATTGTCCCATAAATAAAAATTTCCAATCGCATTTATGTGCATGGTAGCCCTTTTTTTGAATGCTACATGATTAAGGGACGGTTAGTTCTAGATAATAAAAATAATCGCTTTTATTAAAACCAAAACATATTCGATTTTGATTTTTCTTTGCTGTGACGTTGCAGTATGATACAAAGTTGAAAATGATTTTTTTTCATTTTAATTTTATAAAAAAATTAAGATGAAAAACAAGTTAGAAATTGATGTTTACAAAATTTTGCTTTAAAAACTTGCAAACTATTTTTTAAAAAAAATGAAAGAAAAAGAAAATAGGAAATAAAAAAACATATAAAAGCTTTTAAAAGGAACATCAATATTATAAATGTAATAGATATATAAATGTAGATCCCAAATTTGTGATGGTATTAGATTTATCTTAATTAATTTATTGTAATTTATTGGATTTGATTTTTTATAGAATAATAAGCATCAACTTTTTTTTTCTTTTTTGGGGAAGGAAAGTTTGTTTTTTTTTCTTAAAGAAAAAGAGGGGAATAAGATGAGGAGAAAATTTAACAGGAGGAGCAAGGTTGAAGAGTGGAAATTAGGGGGGAGAAGATTGAAAGGTGGTTGGCATACGGGATGAAGAACTTTTCCTACGGGTACCCAACGTCCTTTAACATTTTCCTATCATTGCGGTATTTGATTATTATATTATTAAAATTAATATCATAATTATTATTTTGGAAAGTTTTCCTTGATATTTTGGAATCAAAACACCTATGAGATATACTTGTTATGAGGATGCATATCATGGATGTTTGGTTTGCAACAAATCTGGATGGGTTGGTTTGCACTCATGTCATGGATAATGTGTTGAGGATTCTATTGATCTTTAGAGGCATAGGAGATTGTAAATGGTGATCTTTGGGTGTTGTGTTTTTTATTAAATTTTCTTTTTTGATGAAACTAAAGCTAGTGGATGAGTGATCATTGATGCTGGACATAGCTTTTTTTACCTTTTTATTCAATACTTTGCCATGCTCATTAATTATATTTTGATTTTATTAAGTTCTGAATAGATTCATTCAAATTCTTGATCGACTGCCTTTAGTTCATCCCATTTCATTATACTCTACTCTACTGTAATCATAAGTTTCTGTAGTTCAATTAATTTTTTAAGAATTCTATTTAGATTGAATAATGAATAAATTTATTTTATTTAGTTGTTAATTCCACGTTTGTACAATTTTTCCATGTAATTAGGCGTGTTTGTACCAATTTTTGCCATGTAATTTAGGCTATGTTTTTATCAATTTTTGCCATGTAATTTAGGCTATGGGTTTGTGCATTTAATTATTACGGTACTTTGTTTTCGTATTTATACTTGATTCATATTTTCCTCAAAGTTCTTCTATTATTATTTTTATCCTATTCATTACCTTTGGAGGTTCTGTTGCTCTGAATCTCGGGTTAATAAATAATAATACTAATTAAAATGTATGGTTTAAACTCATAATCTTGGGTTTAGAAGACTCCACTACTCCCTTACTTGTAAGGGATTTTTAAGACCTTCATGAAAGGTTAGCACAACGAAAAAACAAAAACTTTGTGCTTGATCCCTTCCATGGATCTCTTGGATCATCAAAATAAAGTAACAAGAGCACAATAGAGAAGAAAGGTGATACCTTTATGAAGTTCGGAACTCCGTTTGAGTAGGTCCGATGAGGATGACTTTCAAGGATGTTGGTATGCAAGAAAATGGACGATGCAAGTGTAGCAGCACCTCCAATGGTGATCCACCACTACAAGAAAATTGGGATATGGTAACACATTTTTTCTCTTTTTCTTCCTTTTTACTGTGTATGAGAATCCTTAGGGCCTACTTGTATGGGAAAATGAGACCACCCTTGGAACCAACTTTCTGGGAAACCTAAAAATTTGTGTTATGAGATATAAACATGAAATATCTTCACAGAGTTCATGGAGATGCCTCTGGCATATCCTCTTTCTTCTTCATGCGTAGGAGCCTAATTAAGGTCATTCTATGCCTTGAAGAGCCAATGACAAAAAACAGAAAAAAAGAAATCAATATTTGAGTAGTGTTCTTGATTGGAAAGAAGGTCTAAGAGATTTGATGGGGGCGATATGATTGCCTTTAAGTATTGTGGATGAAAGATAGACTAAATCTTGAGGGTGTTCCTGAAAAAAAAAAAAAAATGCTAAGGTGTTTGTTTGTCCATGCATACGCATATGAGCCTTCCTTTGCTAGGAATGTTGTAGTGATCTTCATGAGGCGATTCTAGTTTTTCGCCCATACATATATGATTTCTAGCCATGCATGGCTATGTGAAAGATAAGCCATTACATGAAGGCCCGATTGAATTCCCTTTATTTGTATCTTTATCCTATTGGGACTTCACACATTATAATTTCGGCCAATGGAAAAAAAACATGTTCAAAGCCATGGAGAAAGGAGTTTAGACTTGGGCTAGCTTCCTTGCATAGATCTTGTATACATCAATATTATTTGATTATTAAAACAATGTAAAAAATTAAACGTTTGTGATATCAATCTACTACGACATCACCTACTAAATAAAATCCCTTCAACAGTTCAACTTTAATACCAGAAGCAGAATAATTGCAATGGTAATCAAGTAAAGTTAATCAATCATTTAGGCCTCAGTAGAGATGCCAAAAACATTAACATATTATTATTTGTCACAAGAGAATAGGCTTTATCACCCTTCTCACAAGAGAATAGGCCACAGTTGAAGTTTTTTTCTTTGATGTGAGCATGCACTTCTTTCATATAGTCTCATTTCTTCTGCTGTTCATTTCTTTGGTTCTCATAACATCAATTGTCTTTTATGCGAAGACTGAATTTACAAACCACACTTAGCAGTTAACATGAAGATCTTTGCTACTCACATATGGTTATGATGCTCCAAGCAAAGCCACCAACAAGGGCGTCTGTTGCTTGCCAAAATGGTCTTCTTGTTGTGGTGGAAAGAAAGAAAAAGAAGAAGACAACAAGCCTAAATGCGAACTAAAAGAGAAATTCTAGTAAGACGAGATCTTGTTGGAGGGACAGGAATACACAATGTGCCTGGAGGAATATTGAAGGTAAATATTTTGCTTTCCGTAAGAGGTGTTCAACAATTTAGCCACCCAATTGGTAGTTTTCGCACTAACTTATGCAGCACTGAAATTTGTTAGTTGGTCTAGATTAACCATATTGTAACTCCAACAAGCGGAATTTATCGAGTTATTTGTAGTCTCTGCAGAAGAATTTAGGAAATAATTTTCATTCTTATGCTAGAAATGCTAATTCTAGTTAAGCAACTAAAGGAAAATTTTCTAGTCATTGTCAATTTTACTTTTTTGGAGAGTTATTTCTGATACTGGTTTCTCTATAGCTCAATCATGATGTATATTGCTCATCAGTCTTTCTTTACTAGTCTTGGTAAGGTCTGCAGTATTGAAAGTTAAATGTAAGCTCTATCAATACGGCGAAGTGGAAAGAAGTTTAGACCGGTCTGCTTTATTTTTTCCTCTACTACGCTAGAATGGTGGCACACTAAAAGTGTGAGCCCGACGTCACGCCTTAAGGAAGCCATTCATGTGATTAGCTGTGGCTATGAAGATAAAACAGAGTGGGTAAAGGAGGTACATATAGCATCTTCTGGGTCTTCTAGAACTTTTTTGTCTTATGTTGTTGACAAATTCTGATTTGAGTTGCAGGTATCAAAGAGAAGAAGCAAAAATCCAAGCTTGGGTGAATCTACATTAATCTTGAGGCAAGAAGCTCAGTCAAGAAAGATTGAGGCAAGAACATTCTTACCAACTTCCATCAATTATTAACATTTTTCATGTTCATAAACAGCATAACATTAATCTTGTTTTCTTTTCCATTTCTAGAGATTTTACAAAACTTAATTACCTCAAGGGTTGTAAGTTCTCATTGTGATTCTATTTATCATTCAACTAGTTGGTCTGAAATGACTGCAAGGGTTGGAATTTGAGCTATTCCTCACATTTATACATATTTTATCTTGGTCGAAAATTTGAAGCCTGTATTAAAGCCTATATATTTAAAGATTCAGAGCCTAATGGTTGGAGCCAAAGTGAATTCATGGAGCAACAACAAGATTGGGAAATGGGTTTGATGGAAGCTTTTTGTGACAAGTACATGGAGGAAGCAAGGGAGGTTTCTGATCAGATAGCTGAAAATATAGAGTTTGTAAGAAAGGAAAGCCCAGGAGAAGTTTAGGAAGCTTCTAAGATGGTTGATAAAGACTCTGGACCAATTGTTAAGGTGTTTTGAAAAAAGATCTGATGAATACTGATTCCATTTCCAAATATGAACAAGAATAGGATGATGGAAATGAAGAAGTTGAGGAAGGATGATGGAAATGGAAAATACGAACATTTGACCCAGCAAGAAATGTTGTAATAAAGCCTATATTTTGTAATAAAGCCTTATTGCAGTTAATAATATATCTCATGCTAGTTTTCTTCTAAAAAATTTGAGAGATTGATGGGTAAGTTGCACATGGGACCTCGTTCATATTGAATGTTGGTTTTAATCAGAATTCATATAAGTCATGTCTTCCAAAAAAAAAAAAAAAAAAAAAAGGACTAAAGTCGCGGCCAAATACAAACCCCGGCTATAGATTCCATATAGCCAGGATTGTAGACGACCTCGGCTATAAAGTCTAAATAGCCACGACCAAAAGTGACCCTAGCTATAAAGACCTTATAGCGGCAGCCTTTACAAAGCTGCGGCTAAACACAAGCATTATAGTCGTATCCTTGGGCTTCCACGAGTCCATACGATTTATCCACACCCCCTACAGTCATGACATGCCACGGTTTCCCTCATCCCCAGCTTTATTATATAGCTGCATTACATATTACCTATAGCCAGGGTCATTGACTGCGGCTATAGGCTCTCCTCCTTGTAGTGCACAAAAAAGCATGAAGAAGAAAACCACCTAGGGAGGCAGGTGAAGAAAGAGAAAGGTGTTAGCCAATACTCAAGCTTCTAGAGGGAAGAACCAAGGGAGGGGAGAAACGTTTTCTCCTACTCTCTCTCAAGGTGACGATTGGATCATCAATTAGGGCTCTGATTCGTGGCTTATATATAAGCATGAAAGTGGTAAAAGACTAGAGTAACCGTCATTAACGGGCTTTAGGTCTATATGCAAGCCCAAAGCCTCTTATACCAATCCAAATGGTCCTGAAATTCATCCAATCCCGAGATGGTACAATTCCCTACCATCCTAGTTCAATTTGGATCGCATCCAAATCACTTTCCCTCAAATTGGATCCAATCCAAGTCCCTTTTACTTCTTCTTCACTCCTTTTAAGTGTGTGATCCATTCGGTTTTCAATTATGTTGGCCACTTGAATGTTGATCCATCCCCAGGACTAGCTAGCGCGGCCTTCCACTCAAAGCTCAGTAATCCTGATCATAGCGTTGAGTTTTAGTATGTTAGGTTGTTGTGGTATTCGGGTTTAGAGTCGGTTCTTTGCTTGGGGATAGCGAAGCTAAGTTTGAGGTGTGATGAGTGCCTAACACTCATGTCATACACAACGTGCGTTCTACGTTTTTAGTTCGATTTTTACTATTTAAATAAGCAGCATTTATAGCCCGATATCTGATTTACGGATCTTTATTATTGCATTACGAGAAGCGGGTATTTTGGGATCATTTGGAGCTGAAAGAAGGAAGAAAGCGATGACAAGCGTCGCGACATTCGTCAAATGGCGTCTCAGCGTCGCGACGTTTGGTCAGCCAGATGAAAAATTCGGCCAATGACGTCTCAAGCGTCGCGGCGCGTCATGCGGTTTGCCTGAAATCGCAAAAAGCAAGGGGACCTAATTTGAGATCATCGAAGGCGTACGGAGGAAACCGCAGAAAAACAAAGCGATGGTGAGTCATTGGAAAAAACGATCGTTTTGTATTTTTCTTTTTAATCGTAAGCATTGATGATTTATTGAATTATGGGTGCGATCCCAGTTCCAATATGTTTAAATCGGATTTCTAGGGTTTTGTTGAACCACTGTCACAATTGAATGGATTAATGCTTAAACTTATATATTATTCAGTTTATTTATGATTTGCATCGGTGTCTATATTTGTGGTTTTATATTCAGCAGTGTCGCTGACGATGACATGATCTTCTTGAATTATCAGATATCAGTAAGGACTCGAGGGATCTAAATGGGCGACCCTCGGTTAAATCGGTAAACAGAGATATCCCGATTCCTAGAGTGGTGATTAGGGTTCGAACATTTAGGCGTTTCAGAGTATTGGGTGGGCGAGATACCTTGACCAAATGGCGAGATAGGCGGATATACCTTGAGAGAAAGGATATCTCGTGAGCGCAGTCACCCTAGTCGTAATCATTAATGGCGAATAGTGAACCCTAGATAATATTAATCCATCAGGTGGCGGGGGGGCGAATCCACACATCAAGTTTTTGGCGCCGTTGTCGGGGAGAAGTTTTAGTGTTGATTATTTTGCTTATACAAGTGCTTTTAATTTGGTCTTTGTGTTTTATGTGTGATTGCAGTTAAGGTTACTGTGAGTGTATCTTGTGAGTCAGGATGAACTACATCCGTTTGATCTGATAGGAAAGAACCTTACCGTTCTGTGAAGCAAAAGAAGCACAACATAGAAATCTAGCAATCATGCAGAACAATGTAGAGCAAGATCATGGCCAAGAGCAAAACGAGGACTTAGGCGCCCATTGTGATCCATTAATAAATAACTCTTCCTACGTAATCATACTTATTCTTTTTCCGAACCCACACTAGGTTAGTTATAGTAACCACAGTGTTCTTGATTTCTATACACATTCTATCATGCATATATTCCACAAACCTGATACATCTCGAGTGGAACATATGGGAACACCTGAAAGCAATCAATGCACACGATCTGCGTGTTCTAACCTCCTTACTAATCCTAATTATTCCACATACCTAAACCCGGATACCACGTCTTGCGTTGATATCGAATTACCGAGCACTAGGTAATCACAGGCCAAAGCTCAAAATTTGTGATGCTTGTGCCAAACAGGAGCTACGGTGTCGCGCCTGACTACATCTGTTAGTGCGTGTGTCCACAGACCCACGCATGACAAGCCTTAGGTAATCGCATACCTAAACTCTGATACCAAGCTGTGACACCTCAAAAACCGGGGGTTCGTATACTTAGATACCATGCTGTGACACTTAAAAATCCGGGGGTTCGGTTGACAACTCGTCAACCCTCGAAATATTTGTGGTCGCCTTTCTATATATTTTTCTTACAAATATAAAAAATCTTATAATATTTTACAAGAGTTTGATGTCACAAACTACTTTACACTTTTACATGCGAAATATATTAAAATGAGATTGTTCTAATATATTTTACAAATACTCTCAAGGCCTGGCAGGCCTTCTTCGTGCCTCACGAGACCTTGAAGGAGCGCGGAGTCTTCTCATGCACTTGAAAGGGTGGTCCCACGGCCGGGGTGAAGCGAAGCCCGATAGATATATCTCTACCCGAGGCTACTCCCACTTTAAGAGCAACATGCAATGCGATACATACAATCTGCGCATTCAAGTACCTATACCTCTTTATTTTGAATGTTTACACGTCATGAATGTGGTATGCCCTCATGACTCAAATCCTAGAGTCCTCACTTGACTCCCTCACACTGCATATGCCAAAGTATGAAAAAGCGAGTCAGGGCATCCGCCCACGACCCCTTTTCCAAAACCAGCTTTTGTTTTGTAATTCTCGACACATTGGATACCCCCAATGCCTACTTATTTCCTTACCGAGTACTGTGTGTTTTGCATTTGTGGGCCGCGGGATTTAGGAGGTTCTCACCACAGACACCGCAGCCTACTCTGACATTATGTTTTATTCAAAAGCGATTAGACGGTCTCCGATAACCCACTTTATTTCAAAAGCGTTGGATAATCTCAGATAAACTTTTTTTATTATTCGAAAACGATGGGCAGTCTCCATTAAGCGTTTTTATTGAGGCATTGGGCGATCTCAGATAAGCGTTTTATTAAAAACAATGGGCGATCTCAATTATCCTTTATTTAAGCGTTAGACGATCTCGAATGCATGTTTATTAAAAAAGCGATTAGACGTCTTAGATAGGCGTTTATTCAAAAACATTGGAAATGCACCTGTGAGACTCCATTGGATGTAGTCCAAAATATCGAGCCCACCATTAAACACCAAACACAGTGTCGATTTACCATGGTGGAACACAACTTCTGAGTGTCGACCCCGACCATTACCTTTCAGCGACTCGACATGATGTCTGGGTGCATAAATGCGAGTACATATGTCATTGCATGCCATTTCATCTCCTACATGTACGCTATGTGTCACATGCATAATATCTATTACTACATGTCAGAGTGTCATGGATAAATTATATTTAATACATATAATTATTCCCATTTTTATCTTCTGAATATATCACGTAATTTCACACATTCAACATATTTATTCCAATTTATAGCAACACACATTAGCCATTCTAGGCCATAAATTGATAATGCTGTGTGAAATAATCTAGACTTAGTCCAGAAAGTCTAGCTTATTTCAAGACCACACAAATCATTCTACAAGGAATTCCACACTTTCGAGTAGACGCGACCAGAAGCATTTGAGGAGTGCATGTCGGTTAAGCGAGTTAGGAGCAGACGGACCATTCCTCAACTATTCGTGACCCAGCCCAATTTTTAGCCTTGGGTTTAGCTGAGCAATTTATCATATTAAATTCTAGACTCAACGAGCTTTCTGTAGAGTCTAAGAACGCGCGAATTTGAGTTCGGAGGAGAAAGTTATGGCCATCCGAAGTTTACATGGTTGGTTCGCAATGGTGTGCGGAAATTTGGGCACACCCTCGTTTTCCATTCTGCTTGGGATTTTGTCGTCCCGGAACACAGTATGTGGTCTCGGATAGTCCCGAAACCTAGTGAAACCGGTCTTTGACCGTCACATAATAATAGCCAAACCACACACATCTTAAATTCGCCCTGAAATGGGGCGAAACCATTAGGCCATTACGTGGCTCCTAGGCGTAAAATAACCGATATAGGAGGAAACCTACCTCTCGTAGCGCAATTTTGGGTCCTTTGCCATCTGGTTCTGCTCCCTACGCGACGTTGGTTCCGGTTTCCCTCCTCCTTTCCTTTCTTTCCTTCTTTCCTTTCTCTTTTCTTCTTATTTTTCTTCCTCATTTTCTTTTCTTCCTTCCTTCTGGCTTTCCCTCTCTTTTCTTTCCTTCTTTTCTCTCATTCCTTTCCCTTTCCTTCTTGATGCTCTCCATGAACTGAACTGGAACTCCACTAGAACTGAACTGGACGTCCATATATATAGCCAATCCATGAGCCATTTCACCTCCACATGGCATGCATGCGGCATGCCATGTGTGTGACCTGTCACTTCGACCATACACCAATCCCCTCTCATGTACAAATGGACACATAACTACCATGTGTCTGCATGTTCTCTCTGCCACTAGCTCTCTGCCACGTGTCACATGGCATGTGTCCTCATGCCATGTGTCACCCGATACCTGTTGCCTCGAAAAACATGAAATTTCGATAGTCTCGGAATTCGACGAAATTCGACTTGAGTCTTAGATTTATGAACTGATTCAACGGTGAAATCCATTTCATCATCCAAGATCTAGAAAAATCCCAGCTTTTCCTTCAGGACTATTCCGATAAATTACCGTTTTGCCCTTTTCTGAAAAATTTAAATGTAAATTTTTCATGGGTTTTACACAAATACTACACGTGTTAATTGTGATGTTGAAGATGATTAACAAATGTCACAAAATCCTAATTTTGTGAGTAACACACATGTTAATGAAATTGTTGAACCAAAAACCAAAGGCGAGGCTTTAACCTCTGCTTGTATTGAGGAATTTTTTTGTAAAGGGTAGGTGGATAAAAGATGACAAGAAAATGCAAATGTAAGGCTTACAGAAAGAATATGGCAATGCCGAAATGAAATTAGGAACTTCTCACCTATCATAGTCATATTTCTAGATGTCACAAGATACCTAGATTTCATCATGTAGGAGATATGTTAATTGATAGTGAAGGGAAGTTGAAGAAGAAAGGGTGACCATAAGATGAATCGGAAATATTAATGCGAATTGATTATAACCACGTGGTTACCTTTTAGTATTGTCGAGTGGAGGTGTTTAGAAAATACCAAAATTTTTGAATGAAGATTGTAAATATTTCAAAAGAATGGCTAAATATGATGTGATGAAGAAATATGAAATTAAAAGAAAAGTTCAAACAACAATTGCAATTCATTGTAGAGTGTGTTTGACTTCTGATTGTTGGACTGCATACACCAATATTAGTTATATCTCTTTGACTGCACATTATGTTGATAAGGATTGGATGTTGAAAAGTAAAATTTTAGCATTTTCTCACATGCAACCTCCACACACTAGGAATGATTTGTCATTGAAGGTACTTGAATTTTTAAAAGATTGGGGAATAGAGAGAAAAATATTTTCTATTACTTTGGATAATGCATCTTCGAATGATCACATGCAAAACATCTTGAAGGAACACTTATGCTTGTCAAATAAACATTTACTCGATGAAGTTATTTCATATTAGATGTTCTACACATATTTTAATTAAACCTTATTGTTTAGATGGTTTTGAAAGGTTGCTCAGGTGATACATTGCACAAAAATTAGGCAAAGTCATGCATTATGTAGGAACCTTGAAAACAGGATGGAAACAATTCTCTCGATGTGTTGAACAAGTTGGTGGTCTGTTTCATCCACCTTGATTTGTGTATTAAGAGCATGCCTAGTAACAAGAAGTTCACCTTCCTCAGCATATGCTTTCCCATCTTCACCACTAACATCTTCCAGGTGGCGTATCATCCATATCATTCTCATGCGGTCTCGATTCCCATTGTCTTTACGTAATCATCACCCTTTTGTTTGGACATTGTGAAGCAATATGACCTAAACCCAAACATTTGAAACATTTAATGTCACTAATACGATTGACTTGGGTTTCAAATTTACCTTTATGCTTGGCAGAGTCATCTTCCTTGCTCTTGGAAGTCTCGGTTTTGGACTTGGAAATAGCCTTGTCATGTGTTTCATTGATGCCCCACTTCGATTTCCATGTAGGGTAAAGCCCAGAAAAATGCTGCTGGTCCCTTCCTTTTCAGCGCTCCCACCTTCATATGCATATGCACCATGTCCTCCAACTCCACATAATGTTGTAACTCCACCACATTAGCAATGTTCCGATTCAAACCATTCAAAAACCTTGCCATTGTAGCCTCCCGATCCTCCTCAACATTAGCTCTAATCATAGCAACCTCCATCTCCTTGTGATAATCTTCCACACTCTTTGAACCTTGTGTCAGACTTTGGAGCCTTTGGAAAAGATCCCTATGATAATGGCCAGGTATGAATCTTCTTCTCATGAGAGCCTTTAAATCATCCCAAGTATCAATAGGCCTCTCGTAATTCCTCCTCTTGCTGATCCTTGGTGATCCCACCAAACAAATTTTGTAGTCTTGGAACTTCGACAAGCTGTAGCTTTACCTATTTTCCTTTGAATAGTTGTATGGCAATCAAAGATCCAACTCGATCTTCTTTTCCCGCTAAATATGCCTACGGATAATTTCTACCTTGGAAGGTGGTATTTTCATTTTGATGCTCCCAAGGTTCCGTCTACCCTATCTTTACCAATGAGTTTCTTCTAAGCCCCCTTTTCTGTACCTAAGATGTCCATACGCCCGTATCAGCTCGATAGCATAATCATCCTCATCATCCGTAAGGACTAACTCATATTCTTCATCAAATTCAGCCAATGGTTCATGAGCACGCCTTTGTTGCCTCCTAACATTAGGACCTCTTCGCGGTTGACCCCTTTGTAAATTGGCTATGCTAGCATCTTGTGTATACATTCTATCCCTGATTTCATTAATCATGATGTTTAGCCGCTCAAACTGTTGGTGCATGGCTTGCATTGTGAATGCACCATCTGTCTCTATTCCTTGGTTTCCACCTTCGTTGGACATATTTTGAATACCTGTAGGAGCAACGTTAGTAATAAAACCTCACACACTCCCTTATGTGTTTACACTCAAAGGATGACACTCCACTCGTGTTTCACTCTTTTGGCTTTTCTGGCCGTCTCACACACACTCAGCCTTTTACCACTCTTGTTTTCACTCAAGTTCTTTAGAACTAGTGAACTCAAACAATTCCACAAACCAATGGTTAGTCCAACCACCAAAGAAAAATCAAGAAACAAGAATAAGCGAAACAAGTGTTATGGTTCCCAGAAGACACGAAACAAGTAAAGATCACTAAGGCGAACAAATCAATGAAGAAGTACTCAGTCATTCAACCTTTAAGCTATTTTCCTTTCTTTTCCTTTTTTTTTTTTTTTTGCTGAGCTACGGTAACATCGAAATGAAAGCCCAAATGTTCCAACGAAAAGCAGAAAGAACAAAATAATCGAAATGTAGGAAACCCAAAAAGAAGATCTAGGGTTTACACTATAATCTGAAAATGAAAACTATCGAAATAACGATGAATAGTACCGAAATGAAGGAAAAAAAAGAAAAAGATAGGAACGTTTACAACCTAGCTCGTGCAAATGACATGAACCCGAGAAAACCCTTTGAACCCACCAATCGGAATTAGTGCTTTAAACCTAAGAAAGAAAAAAAAGTAATAGATAAATACCTTGACCCAATGATCAACAAGGAACAAAGAACCAAAGGTCTGAAAGAATCTAAACCAGTTGAAAACTTGTCCAAAGGAGCCGCTGAAATCTTGCTTTAGGAACCCAATGAAAACTTGTTTCAAGAACTCAGATTTGATGGGTGAGCGCCCTGAAAGAATTGTTTGCTGATAGGTTCAAAGTTCATTAAAAAACAAGAGGAGAAAACTCGACTCTCTCAATATGAAGAATTTTGAATATCAATCATCAAAAGTTGTTTTTAGTATATAATGTCTTGCCTTGTGACCCTTGGACTAACCTAATTAACTAGGCTAGAATTAATCGAAAACAAACCCAGTTCGACGGCTAACAAAATACAAATATGGGTTTAGTTTCATGAAAATCAGACCCCATTAATTAAAATAAATAAATAGTTCAGCCCAATTAAATTGCCTAGCTCCAAGTTCCAAGTTAGCCCAACTCTTCAGTTTCTTCAATTAGATTAATTAAGGCTACTCCCTCCTTATTGAAGCCTATCTTGAAAGTAGAAGTCTTGTTAACTGGGTGTCCAAATTCGGCCCAAGTAGACTGCACTAGCCCAACCATTGATTCCTTGATCTTCTTAGCTCTTGACCTTGTAATTGGTCCATCTGGAACATTTAAGAGATAGTGAATAGTAACTTTGCCAATCGATCCACCAGAGGACCAATCATATTCATTTGGTCATTTGATCGGATTTTGAAGAACTTAGTTACTGGTAACAATAGTAGAAAATCTGACTTGATATTTATTTAGAGGAGCGAGAATTTCCTTCTCGGGAAATTTTGATGTGTTGGGTTATTGGAGAGATGGGACAATATATTTGGTGATCTTGTAAAGATGGCTTGTGATGTGTTAAACATTCCAATAACTACTGTAGCATCGGAATCCGCTTTTAGTATTGGATCTCGTGTTTTAAGTAAGTATAGAAGTTCTATGTTGGATGAAACAGTTCAAGCTCTCATGTTCACATGTAATTGGTTGCTTAGTTTTGTTGGTATGATTAACTTTTTTTATTTATTAAGGATTTATAATGAAGCATTTCCTTTGTACAATTACCTATTAACTTATGCTAAATTTAATTAAAAGATGATGATGATGACTCAACAAGCATCGAGGATGAACATTTTTATAATGTGGAGTCACATGTTATTGTTAGAGATAATGAGGATGAGGATGAAGATTAATTTGATACTTTGAATTTGTTTTTTCAAAGATGTTATTAAGTTGTAACTTTATTATTTTGGTACTATTTACCTAGTTAGTTTGATACTTAATTTGGTTATAAAAACGCTCTATCATTATTCATTTATTTAAATTTGTTTACTATTATTATTATATATTTATATATTGTTATTTTATTTGAAGAATTTTAAAATTTGTGAAATTATTTTTTAACATTTTTATAACATTTTGACTGTTTTGGCGCGTAACATGGGTTGAGTTGAGATATTGAAAACTAGCAGGAATAGAAATGGCCGAGATTAGCGCCACTGTTTTGACTATGGCTCGAATGGGCTGGCCCAAAATGAGTTAAATTTGACCTTAAGTTTTACTAGCTCCATTGAAGATGTAAATTATCCCAAAAAGGGTAGGTCAAGGAAGTCCCTTTCCCATTTATACATTAATTATTCTCATTTTTATCCCATTGATTATCTCAAATCAAATTGAAAGAGAGAGAGAGAGAAAACAACTATATATATATATTAATTATTTATTGTAGATCATATAGAAAAGGGTACATGGACATAAACTAGTTGTTCCAATAAATGAACCAACAATAAGAACCATGTATATATAGTTGTAATTAGATAGTGCTGAATTCAACCTCCTCTAAGTGTCTTGGATGATTGAGTAAATACTGACTGCTGCTAGCCATCCTTCATTAGAGGTTAGCCAGGTGTTTATATCAATGGGGGACACATCAGATGGAGTCGATAGCTTGTATGCTCTTGCCGCCAGGATTGACATTTACAGCTTCGGTTGGGTGGAACTCATCAAAAACACAGGCTCTCTCCTGTTCGAGCATGGAGTTGCTGATGGTGCACCAACCAGTACGCCCTACAACACTGAATCGTAACCTTGAATCCTGTAAAGAATTACCCGTCACTGAGTTAAGATAAGAGGAATTCATACTTATATAGTATCAAGAACTTTCTCTCTTAAAAGTTGCAGGATATATACCAGCTGCTTTTGGATCCCCGGATCCAATACCAAAGATGTTTATATAGGTGAATTCCGAATCGGTGAACTTCATTGAGATCATTCACTAGAGACTTAAGCTTGTCATTGAAAAGCTGTACTGCACTATTGATATTATTTTGGGTCCCCTTAGGAGGGAAAATGCAGCCAATTCCGCAAGGAGCAGCCTATTAAACCCGAGTCCAAGAGGGCTACCTTCCTTGCTCCAAACTCGTATAAGGTCTATGCATTAACAAACATATGGAGATGCATTAATGTTATGATTAAAAGAAGGAAAATAGAAAGAAGAAATATAACCAACCCAACTGCAATGAATATTGAGCAATAAGGGCTTTTGCCTGTGCTCAGTGTATTCACTTGCTTGTTGGGTACAAATTCGGCAGAAGTAGTTATTGATATAATCGTTACTACCAATTCCGACCGTGAATACGCACTTGCCAAATTGGTCTTTAGCTGCTGCCGCACCATAGTAATGTCACCAATTTGGGCCACTGTAAGTTGGTAATGCCCATCAACTGCCTGGTAAGTGTAAATCCTATCACCCTGCCAATACAAAAGAAAAAATATATTGATCCTGTTATTGACATGCACGGTTATAAAAATTTGTTTTTATAAATATTCAATCATATATATATACCAAATGCTGTCCAAGTCTCATGTCGAATCCCAGCTGCACCGGATTGCATAATTCACTCCCTTGGAATTTTATCCTTACCCGTTACTGATTTACAAAGGATGGGATGAAACCGTGGAAACCCAGAAGTTCGGCTGTTCAAGAAGATAATAAGAGAATATCAGTATAATTGATGGGATAATACATAAAATCTAAATATTTATTTAAATAAAAACTTAGGGGGGCTTTTTTTTTTTTTTTGGCTGAATAGAAGAGCAAAAATTTTAGGGCCTTAGTTACTGTTTTTACATTTTAAAAAGCAAAGAAACAAAGAGCTATTAAATTAAGAGAAACGAAGCAGTTCTCAATGAGCAAAATAATAGTTTCTTGGTTTTCAAATTGTTCTTAAACGATTTAAAACAGGCAAGCTGTAATCCTTAGTAACTACTATTCAACCAGTTTTTGCTGAATAGAACACTAAAAATTTTGGTTTTTTCAATTCAGCCAAAAAACAAATAGCAACTTAAGAAAAAGAAATATTTGGTGAAAAAACATCAAATATATCTAGGGCCTATTTGGTGACTGTTTAACCAAATAACCCTTAGAAAAAAAAGGCAAGAAAGCTTACAGATAAAATCCACGATTGTTCGACCATTGGTAAACCTTCCGGTAGGGCCTAGGGGAAAGTCAATTCCATAAGGCTTGAAATTGGCTTTGGCCTTGGTTACAAGTAAGTGTATTGTTCCACTGTCTGATAAGAGTCCCCAAAAATAAATGGCTCGAGTGCCAAGGTGCCCGTCAACCTCATGTTGACAGTTGGAAACAACAGTCAAAATAAACCACCATATCTTCCTGATGGTAAAAGCGGTGATAAAGATAATGTATAATGATGAAGGATGGAAGGAAGTATAAGACGAGGGATGAATGGAGCTGTTTGAGGATATGAATGGGTGAAATTATCAACCATATATATAGAGAGAGAGAGAAGAGACATATGGTATATGCACGTAGTGAGAGAGCTGTAAAAGGATGTATATTCATGAATATACATTTCATTGTCCCATAAAATAAAATTTTCCAATCACATTGTATGTGGTAGCCCTCCTTTGAATGCTCCTTGATTAAGGGTAAATTATACGTATCCACTATTATTCTTGTTAATAAATACATTGGTTTTATGAAAACCAAAACACATTGGATTTTGATTTTTCTTTCTTTTCACATTGGAGTATGATTTAAGAAAACTTTCTTTCATATATATTTAATATATTTATGAACAATGTAATAACTCATGCATGCGATCCTAATTTTTTCTAAAAGGAAGTAGATTCACGAATATATAATTCATTATGGAAACCAAAACATATTAGATTTTAATTTTTCTTTCCTTCCATGTTGCAGTATGATTTAAGAAAATTTTATTTAATATATATTTATGAAAAATTTAATAACTTAAGCATACAATCCTAATTTCTTATCTAATACAAGATTTTCTAAAAGTGGATTCATGAATATATACTTCATTGTCCATAAATAAAATTTCAAATCACATTTATGTGCATGTAGCCCTTTATTAGATATACTTGTTAGGGATGGTTAGTTCTAGATAATAAAAAAAACCACTTTTATGAAACCAAAACTTATTCGATTTTGATTTTTCTTTCCTGTGGCATTGCAGTATGATACAATGTTGAAAATGATTTTTTTTTTCATTTTAATTTTATAAAAAAATTAGGATAAAAAAAAAGTTAGAAATTGATGTTTACAAAATTTTCTTTAAAAAGTTGCACACTATTTTTTAAAAGAAATGAAAGAAAAAGAAAATAGGAAATAAAAAACATATAAAAAGCTTTTAAAGGAACATCAGTATTATAAATGTAATAGATATATAATTGATCCCAAATTTGTGATGGTATTAGATTTATCTCATTAATTTATTGTAATTTATTGGATTTGATTACAAAGAATAATAGAATCAACTTTTTCTTTTTGAGGAAGAAAAGTTTGGTTTTTCTTAAAAGAATAAGATGAGAGGGAGAGAGGAGGAGAAAATTTAAAAGGATAAAATTTAGGTGGGAGAAGATTGAAGGGTGGTTGGCATACAGGTTGAAGAACTTTTCCTTCGGGTACCCAACGACCTTTAACATTTTCCTATCATTGCGGTATTTGATTATTATATTATTAAAATTAATATCATAATTATTACTTTGGAGCGTTTTCCTTGATATTTTGGAATCAAACACCTATGAGAGATACTTGTTATGAGCATGCATATCATGGATGTTTGGTTTGCAACAAATCTGGATGGGTTGGTTTGCACTCATATCATGGATAATGTGTTGAGGATTCTAATAATCTTTAAGTATATAAATTATAAATGGTGATCTTTGGGTGTTGTGTTTTTTATTAAATTTTCTTTTTTGATGAAACTAAAGCTAGTGGATGAGTGATCATTGATGCTGGACATAACTTTTTTTTACCTTTTTTTGTTCAATACTTTGCATGCTAATTTAATTATATTTTAGTTTTATTAAGTTCTAGATAGATTTATTCAATTCTTGATCGACTGCCTTTAGTTCATCCCATTTCATTATACTCTACTCTACTGTAATCATAAGTTTCTGTAGTTCAATTAATTTTTTAAGAATTCTATTTAGATTGAATAATGAATAAATTTATTTTATTTAGTTGTTAATTCCACGTTTGTGCCAATTTTTTCCATGTAATTTAGACTGTGTTTGTACCAATTTTTGCCATGTAATTTAGGCTATGTTTTTATCAATTTTTGCCATGTAAATTAGGCTATGGGTTTGTGCATTTAATTATTACGGTACTTTGTTTTCGTATTTATACTTGATTCATATTTTCCCCAAAGTTCTTCTATTATTATTTTTATCCTATTCATTACCTTTGGAGGTTCTGTTGCTCTGAATCTCGGGTTAATAAACCTTAATAATAATTAAAATAATGGGTTTAAACTCTATATATCTGGAGTTTAAAGACAAGCGCTCTACTCCCTTACTTGTAAAGGGATTTTAAATTTCACTTCATGAAGGTTAGCACAACGAAAAAACAAAAACTTTGTGCTTGATCCCTTCCATGGATCTCTTGGGTCATCAAAATCAAGTAACAAGAGCACAATAGAGAAGAAAGGTGATACCTTTATGAAGTTCGGAACTCCATTTGAGTAGGCCAATGAGGATGACCTTCAAGGATGTTGGTATGCAAGAAAATGGATGATGCAAATGCAGCAGCACCTCCAATGGTGATCCACCACTACAAGAAAATTGGGATATGAGCATTTATTTTTCTCTCTTTCTTCCCTTTTCTGCGTATTATGAGAATCCTTAGAACTTTGCCCATCGGAGAAATGAGACCACCCTTGGAACGACTTCTTTGGGAAACCACAAGAGATTTGTGTTATGAGATATAAACATGAAATATCTTCACAGAGTTCATGGAGATCACCTCTAGCATGTCCTCTTTCTTTAAGCTACATGCTTCAAAGGAGCCTAGTGGAGTCATTCTATGGCACTGAGAAGAACAACAAAAAATAGAAAAAAAGAAATCAATATTTGAGTAGTGTTCTTGATTGGAAAAAAGGTCTAAGAGATTTGATGGGGGCGATATGATTGCCTTTAAGCATTGTGGATGAAAGACAGACTAGAAATGTCGAGGTGTTCCCTCAAAAAAAAAAATGCTAAGGTGTTTGTTTGTCCATGCATACGCATATGACACTGCCTTTTGCTAGGAATGTTGTAATGATCTTCACTTGAAAGTGATTCTAGTTTTAGCCCATACATATATGATTTCTAGCCATGCACAACTATGTAGAAAGATAAGCCATTACATGAAAGGCCAATTGAATTCCACTGTTGTATCTTTATCCTATTATTGGGACTTCACATTATAATTTCGATAATGGAAAAAACATGTTCAAAGCCATGGAGAAGGTTTAGACTTGGGCTAGCTAGCTGCATAGTCTTGTATACATCAATGTTGTTGGATTAACTAAAATAAAGTAGTAAAAAATTAAGAAGCCGATTTTGTGATATCAAATCTACCTTTTTGACATCACCTACTAAATAAAATCCCTTCAACAATTCAACTTTAATACCCGAAGCAGAATAATTGCAATGATAATCATGTAAAGTTAATCAATCATTTAGGCCTCAGTAGAGATGCCAAAAACATTAACATATTATTATTTGTCATAAGAGAATAGGCTTTATCACCCTTCTCACAAGAGAATAGGCCACAGTTGAAGTTTTTTTCTTTGATGTGAGCATGCACTTCTTTCATATAGTCTTATTTCTTATAACATTTCATTTCTTTGGTTCTCCATAACATCGATTGTCTTTTATGCAAAAGATTAATTTTAAACCACACTTTGCGATTAACATGAAGGTCTTTACTACTCACATATGGTTATGATGCTCCCGAGCAGAAAGAAGCCACCAACAAGGACGTGCAGCGCTTTGCCAAAATGGTGTTCTTTGTTGTGGTGGAAAGAAGAAAAAGAAAGAACTAACAAACCCCAAATCTGAACTAAGAAGAGAAATTCTAGTAAAACGAGATCTTTGGAGGACAGGTACTTGTGTGCCTTAGAAGGTATTGAAGGTAAATATTTTGCTTTCTGAAAGAGGTGTTCAACAATTTAGCCACCCAATTGGTAGTTTTCACACTAACTTATGCAGCACTGAAATTTGTTAGTTGGTCTAGATTAACCATATTACTTAACTCCAACTTAAACCAAATTTATCCAAGTTGGCTGTAGTCTCTGTAGAAGAATTTAGGAAATAATTTTCATTCTTTTGCTGGAAATGCTAATTTTAGTTAAGCAACTAAAGGAAAATTTTCTAGTCATTCACACCTTTTGGAGACTTATTTTTTTATCTTGGGTTTCTACATGGCTTAATCATGATGTATATTGCTCATCAGTCTTTTCTTTTGCCAATTAACTTGGTAAGGTGCAGGTATTGAAAGTTAAAATGTGGCTCTCATGTCGAGCGAAGCTAGAAAAGTTTAGAATGATCCTTTTTATTTTTGCCTCTACTACGCTAGAAGAATGGTGGCACCTTAAAAGTGTGTTGACATCCTGTAAGGAAGCCATTCATGTGATTAGGCGTGGCTATGAAGATAAAACGAGTGGGTAAAGGAGGGTATATAGGCGTCTTGGGTCTTCTAGAACTTTTTGTATTATGTTGTTGACAGTCGATTTGAGTTCAATTATCAAAGAGAAGAAGCAAAAATCAAGCTTGGGGTGAATCACACATTAATCTTGAGGCCCGGAAGCAGTCGAGAAAGATTGAGGCGAGACATTCTTACCAACTTCCATCAATTATTAACATTTTTCATGTTCATAAACAGCATAACATTAATCTTGTTTTCTTTTCCATTTCTAGGGATTTTACAAAACTTAATTACCTCAATGGTTGTAAGTTCCCATTGTGATTCTATTTATCATTCAACTAGTTGGTCTGAAATGACTGCAAGGGTTGGCATTTGAGCTATTCCTCACATTTATACATATTTTATCTTGGCAGGAAATCTAAAGCCTGTATATTTAAAGATTTAGAGCCTAATGGTTGGAGCCAAAGTGAATTCATGGAGCAACAACAGGCTTGGGAAATGGGTTTGATGGACGTTGTTTTTGACAAGTACATGGAGGAAGAAAGGGAGGTTTTTGATCAGATAGTTGAAAATATGGAGTTTGTAGAGAAAACTGCAGAGAAGTTTGAAGCTTTACAAGATGATTTGATAAAGACTCCTGGACCAGCTGTTCCGGGTGTTTCGGAAAAAGATATGATGAACACTGTTTCCATTTCCAAATATGAATAAGAAAAGGATGATGGAAATGAAGAAGTAGTAGCAGAAGAAGTTAAGGAAGGATGATGGAAATGGAAAATACGATCATTTGACCTAGCAAGAAATGTTGTAATAAAGCCTATATTTTGTAATAAAGCCTATATTTTGTAATAAAGCCTTATTGCAGTTAATAATATATCTCATGTTAGTTTTCTTCTGAAAAATTTGAGAGATTGATGGGTAAGTTGCACATGGGACCTCGTTCATATTGAATGTTGGTTTTAATCAGAATTCATAGAAGTCGTGTCTTTAAAAAAAAAAATGGGACTATAGTCGAGGCCAAATACAAACCCCGGCTATAGATTCCATATATCCAGGATTGTAGACGACCCCGGCTATAAAGTCTATATAGCCATGGCCAAAAGTGATCCTAGCTATAAAGACCTTATAGCGGCGACCTTCCTTGCGACTAAACACAAACATTCTCATCGCAATCATAGGCTTCCATGAGTCCACATGCGATTTGTCCGCACCCTGCAGGTCATGACATGCCGGTTTCCCTTACCCCCGGCTATATTATATGAACTGAATTACATATTACCTATAGCCCGGGGGTCATTATTTGGTATGAGCTCTCCTCCTTGTAGTGCCTGAAGCATGAAAGAAGAAAACCACTAGGGAGCGGGTGAAGAAAGAGAAAGGTGTTGCTTGATACTTTCGAGCCACAGAGGGGAAGAGCAGGGAGGGAGAAATGTTTTCTCCTACTCTCTCTCAAGGTGACGATTGGATCATCAATTAGGGCTCTGATTCGTGACTTATATATAAGCATGAAAGTGGTAAAAGACTAAATACTTAGATCATTCGCAGACTTTGGGCAGGTCTATATCATGACCAAGCCTCTTATACCAATCGAATGGTCTGAAATTCATCGATCCGAGATGGTACAATTCCACTACCAATCTAGTTCCAGTTTAAGATCGCATCGAATCACTTTCCCTTAACTTGGATCCAATCCAAGTTCCTTTTACTTCTTCTTCACTCCTTTTAAGTGTGTGATCCATTCGGTTTTCAATTATGTTGGACACTTGAATCAACTCTTTGATTCGAACAAGTAATGAGTGGTAACTAGCAACACATCACTACGCCCAATTGATAGGAAGAGTCAATGGTTTGACTGCAAACCTTTCCATATGCAATATATTGTACAACGCTTTCCTTTCACTCTACACTATACTCTACATGGTTCAGAGCATGGACTATGCATTAGCTCCCACTAGACTCGCTACACCACACCTAGCTCAAGTGTATTTATCTTGTCTTTGAGATCCATTACTCGTAAAGCTTGCCATTGAAGACTCTCTTCATGTCGTTTATACTTTGGTTAGAGATTCCGAGTAATGATCATTACAAGAGGCCTAGGGTATACCCTCCTTCTATTAGGAGTGGTGAATCCTCTATTGGCTACTCAATTACCTTCGATTATCTCAAGCTGTACCAAATCATCATCCTATGAGCAACCTCTCAGAGGGAACAAGGATCGAAATCAAAGTACAGATTCAACATCCAAAATATCCTTGACCATCTCAAGTCTAAGGACGCTTGCACCATTGCTATGATCAGACTATCATAATCCATATGATTGTCTCACGGTAGGTCTCCATACTTAGCTACTCTTATCAAGCATCCAAATGCTAACTTTAATCATCATTATGATTACAGTTTAGGAGATCTAATGCTTGATCCAATCAATAAGTATAGCATGTGCTAGTCTATCCGGATCAACAATGTCTAGTCTCGTTGATCCTATGACTAGGAATCATTTAGATACTAACTTAAGATCACATCATGATTTTCTTCATGCTATGTTATGTATCATAGATCGCTATCAATTTAAAGTATGAACGATTAGATTACTGAAAATACGTTTTATTAATTAATATAAGTTGTACAATAAGTGTTAAAGGTGATTATTAAAATAGTAATAATAATAATTATTAGGAGTATTATTAGTATAATAATAATTATTGTTATTAGTATTGTTCTAATTACTATTATTATTGTTATTATTATTACTATTCTTATTATTGTTATTATTATTATTATTATTATTATTATTATTATTATTTATCTTCTATAAATTTCCCTTTATCATTAAAAACCCTATTTTCCTTTGTTCTAGTATTTATCTTTGATTACACCTTTCATAAAATTAAAATCAATTAAATTTTATAAAACTTAATCTTATCTTTTTAAATCTCAAGAAAAAAATAAAAAATAAAAAAATAAGTATTTTTTTAAATCTTATAAATTATAAATTGTTATTATTATTATTATTATTATTATTATTATTATTATTATTATTTATCTTCTGATTAATTAAATTTCCCTTTATGATTAAAAACCATACTTTCCTTTTGTTATAGTATTTATTTTTTATTACACCTCTCTTAATTAATATGTTATTTTGAAGCAAATTAAAAGCTAAAAAATGAACTTGAGTAGGTAAGGGAAGGAGGAGAAGACCAATAACATCACGATGGTTCCACCATTACAAAACCTTCCAGTACAGCCATTGAGGAAGTCTATTCCGTTTGGTGGGAAATTGGCTTTTGCCAAAGTCACAAGGTCGTTGTTATTGCCTCCATCAGACAATGAATCACCAAAAATGAAGTAAAAGGGAATTGAGCTTCTCCATTAAAACAGAGTCGTTGGGGGTTTGAAAGAAGAATTATCTGAACAAATAATGCCCAACATTTATTATCTTATGATCGCAAGACATTGAAGAATAAACAAACATCACTGAGAGGAAAAGGCTTAAGGATATGGTGTCAATTAGGAAATGGAAAGCAAATAGAAGATGTAAATTATCCCAGGAAGGGTAGGTGAAGGAAGTCTCTTTCCCATTTGTACATTAATTATTCCTCATTTTTTGGCCCATTGATTATCTCAAATCCAATTAAAAGCTTGTTTGGTAGTGGTTAAGGATAATTGTTTTCACTTTTCAAAGAGAGAGAGAAAACAACTATATATATATATATATTAATTATTTATTGTAGATTATATAGAAAAGGGTACATGGACGTAAACTAGCTAGTTGTTCCAATAAATGAACCAACAATAAGAACCATGTATATATAGTTACTTAATTAGAGAGTGCTGGATTCAACCTCCTCTAAGTGTCACCGGATGATTGAGTAATACTATGACTGCACAGCACAGCCACATCCTTCATTAGAGGTTAGCCAGGGTGTTTATATCAATGGGGGACACATCAGATGGAGTCTGACTTGTATGCTCTTGCCATAAGTTGGCATTTTACAGCTTCGGTTGGGTGGAACTCATCAAAAAACACGAACTCTCTCCTGTTAGAGCATGGAGTTGCTGATGGTGCACAACCAGTACGCCCACCACAGCACCACGAATCTGTAACCTTGAATCCTGTAAAGAATCAACCGTCACTGAGTTAATAAGAGGAATTCATACTTATATAGTATCAAGAACTTTCTCTTTTAAAAGTTGCGGGATATATACCAGCTGCTTTTGGATCCCCGGATCCAATACCAAAGATGTTTATATAGGTGAATTTCGAATCGGTGAACTCGGTATTGAGATCATTCACTAGAGACTTAAGCTTGTCATTGAAAAGCTGTACTGCACTATTGATATTGTCCAGCAGGTCCCCTTAGGAGGGGAAAATGCAGCCAATTCAGCAGGAGCGCAGCCTATTAAACCGAGTCCAAAGAGGGCTACCTTCCTTGCTCCAAACTCGTGTAAGATCTATGCATTAACAAACATGAAATGCATTAATGTTATGATCAAAAAGAAGGAAAATGAAAGGAAAATATAACCAACCTTCAACTGCAATGAATATTGAGCAATAAGGGCTTTAGCATATTGCTCCGGTGTAAATTCTTGCTTGTTGGGGACAAATTCGGCAAGAAGTAGTTATTGATATAATCGTTACTGCAATTCCGACCGTGAATACGCTACTTAGTTGGTCTGCAGCTGCCTTGCCTGTCTAGTAATGTCGCAATTTGGGCCACAGTAAGTTGGTAATTTATCAACTGTCTGGTAAGTGTAATCCTATCACCCTGCCAATACAAGGAAAAAATATATTGATCCTGTTATTGACATGCAGTTATAAAAGAATTTGTTTTATAAATATTCAATCATATATATATAACAAATGCTGTCCAGTCTCATCTCGAATCCCATCTGCACCGGATGCATAATTCACTCCTTGGAGTACATCCTTACCCGTTGCAGTTACAAAGGATGGGATGAAACAAAGTAAACCCTGCAGTTCGGCTATTTAAAGAAGATAATAAGAGAATATCAGATAATTGATGGGATAATACATAAAATCTAAATATTTATTTAAATTAAAACTTAGGCGGCTTTGTTTTTTGGCTGAATAGAAGAAACCAAAATTTTTAGGGCCAACTTGGTTACTGTTTTTAAAAAATTGTTTTTATGTTTTCAAAAACAAAAAGGACAAGGAAAACATTAAATTAAGAGAAGAAGAACAGTTTTCAAAAAACACCAAAATAATAGTTTCTTGGTTTTCAAAAATTATTCTTAAAAAAACAGGAACCAAACACGTCCTTAGTAACTTCTATTCAACCAGTTTTTGTTGAATAGAAAACTAAAAATTTTGGTTTTCTTCAATCAGCCAAAAAACAAATAGCAACTTAAAAAAAAAATATTTGGTTAAAAGACATCAAATATATCTAGGGCCTATTAGGTTACTATTTAACCAAATAACCCTTAGAAAAAAAAGGCAAGAAAGCTTACAGATAAAATCCACGATTGTTCAACCATTGGTAAACCTTCCGGCAGGGCCTAGGGGAAAGTCAATTCCATAAGGCTTGAAATTGGCTTTGGCCTTGGTTACAAGTAAGTTATTACTCCCACTGTCTGATAATGAGTCCCCAAAAATGAAGTAACAAGGTACTTGGGGTGCCCCGTCAACCTCATGTTGACAGTTGGAGAGCAGCAAAGTCAGAAATACTGACGTTCATATCTTCTGATGAGTAGAAGCCATTGATAATTAAACAAGAAGGATAATGTATAATGATGAAGGATGGAAGTAAGTATAAGACGAGGGATGAATGGAGCTGTTTGAGGATATGAATGGGTGAAATTATCAAATATATATATATATATATAGAGAGAGAGAAGAGACATATGGTACATGCACGTAGTGAGAGAGCTGTAAAAGGAAGTAGATTCATGAATATATATTTCATTATCCCATAAAATAAAATTTTCCAATCACATTGTATGTGGTAGCCCTCCTTTGAATGCTCCTTGATTAAGGGTAAATTATACGTATCCACTATTATTCTTGACAATAAAAACATTGGTTTTATGTAAACCAAAACACATTCGATTTTGATTTTTCTTTCCTTTCACATTGCAGTATGATTTAAGAAAACTTTCTTTCATACTATATTTAATATAATTTATGAACAATGTAAATAACTCATGCATGCGATCTAATTTTCTAAAGGAAGTAGAGTCACGAATATATACTTCATTATGAAAACCAAAACATATTAGATTTTAATTTTTCTTTCCTTCCATGTTGCAGTATGATTTAAAATTTTATTAATATATATTTATGAACAATTTAATAGCAAGCATGCAATCCTAATTGCTTATCCTATTACGGATTTTCTTAAAGGAAGTAGATTCATGAATATATACTTCATTGTCCCATAAATAAAAATTTCCAATCGCATTCATGTGCATGGTAGCCCTTTTCTGAATGCTACTTGATTAAGGGACGGTTAGTTCTAGATAATAAAAAGAAATCGCATTTATGAAAACCAAAACATATTCGATTTTGATTTTTCTTTCCTATGACATTGCAGTATGATACAAAGTTGAAAATGATTTTTTTTCATTTTCATTTTATAAAAAAAGTAAGATGAACAAAAAAAGTTAGAAATTGATGTTTACAAAATTTTCTTTAATAAGTTGCAAACTATTTTTAAAAGAAATGAAAGAAAAAGGAAATAGGAAATAAAAAAACATATAAAAGCTTTTAAAAGGAACATCAATATTGTAAAACCCAGGAAAATTAGAAATTTTTAAAAATGGTAAAATGATCTTAATAATAATAAATTGTCATACTGGTTCAGGGAAGATTATAAAATTCTCTAGATCTGGATGACCATGAACCCAGCCCGTTAAGTCGTCTCGAAATCTAGTGACTCGGAAAAATTTAGTCGAATTACGAGACAATCGGAGAATTTTTATGAGTTTTGGGTGATAAGTGTAGTGACTCCGATGGCAAAGATTTTCACGAAATTTACGAAGTCGGAAATGGCTTGAGCTAAGTTCATTTTAAAATAAATTGAGCGAAATAAATAAATTGTTCAGAAGTGAAGCATACCCAAATGAGAGATGGACACATAAGCAAAAAAGAAGATAAAGTCAAGGAAAATATGAGGAAGAAAGAAAATGGCAGGAGAGAGAAGAAAGAAAGGAAAAAAAATCTCGCTTCTCTCTAAGATCCTACGAAATCGGACCGTGGAGTTTCGTCGAACAAGGCAAAGTTAATCCACGCATCGCAAGCTACGTGTGGGTACAAAAATCTTGGAGTTTAGTCAAACTCACGGGTAGGGGTATTTTCGTGGGTTCTTAGCTAAGAGTCATTTAATGGCTTGGGGTTTTTTTAGGGGCCATGAAGGCCAAAAATTTCAGTCCCAAAATTTTTGGACTGAGTGTAGAAATTTTGTAAGAATTTTTGGGACTGTTTTCGAACAATCCAGGCTAAATTTTCGGGATTGTTTTCGGATAGTCTAGGCGAATTTTGGGGCCCATTTGGGCAGTCAGTGATTACAGGGCTTTGTTTTTGGCTGAGTCTCGGGTGAGTTTGGGTTTGGTTTTAATCCTAGGACTGATGTCTTCGGGTGGTTTTGGTATCACGATTATACGGTGTCGAACCATAAAGGGACCAAGAGGTGTCCTATTTTATGTGGGTCCGAGATTTGGGCCATTTTGTGTGTTATTGTTGGAAAAAAAATAAATAACATGTTGTTGCGTGTAAAAATCATGTTAATATGTGCTTGTGTGATGTATCAACATGGAAATGGTGATGAATGAAAATTATATATAGGAAATATAATTATTCGAAATTTATAAATGTTGCATGTAGCTCTTATTATGCATGTAGTATGACGCGCTTGTAACATACTTGAATGGCATATACGCATTTCATATGCAGGGACATCTGACATATTGGGTGTGTGTGCATGGGTATGGTCATCCATCGCCGATTGTTGATGGTACTTAGTGAACTTCAGTGATACTTTGGACTGACGTCCGATAAATGTCTATTTGTTTAAAATATAAAAAGAAATATAAATAATGTGTGTTGGGCGGAGCAAGAAGGGGACCGTTAATCCCCTCAGGTAAAATTCCTGGAACATGGGTATAAGAGACTCGCGGTGTGATCTGAAAAGTTTTGTATGGGTGTAAGAGATTCACGGCGTAAGCCGAAAAGTTCTGTTGCCCAAAGAAGACACAAGGTCATGGTTATCACATGGACTTCGAGTTTATGATAGGAGTTGGGATTGACTCGGGATTAGTTGTCGATAACTTGCATTGGAGCGTGGTGGCCAGAATGGGGCTCCCGATATGTATGTGTGTTGGCACTGCTGTCACACTTGTAGGAGATTATCACTACTGGGCATTGCTTACCCTGGTCGCGACCGCACCCCGGTCTGAAGTTTATGGGGAGGCAGTTGCTCAGATGGTGTGGTGTGAAGATTAGGCCTTGGCCTTGTGATACTTTAATAAGTAGCACATGTAAGAATTAATAATTAAATTATTTTGGACTATTGTAAATAGTGGGTATGTATTATCGTAAGAGAATTCGATCGGACTCTTGTAATTTGTGATTAAGCGTTTTATTTTCATATTTTAGATTTAAATGTGAATGAATGGGTCCTAGTAAAGGGATGTATATATTGGGATATGGACAGATGGATCTTGTGGGCTCAATACTACTTCTATTGAAACCCTGGATGGGTTAGGATTATATTGTTATTCAGGTTGTATGTTGGGTAGAGCTCCCCGAACAAAGGAGGCTTTGCCATATTTTTTTTGAAAATATGGATCCTGATAAATGGGACACAACAATGTGGTATTCCGTCACCAAATCCACAGACTCGCGTTGACGGAGTCGTCAATAGGACCCTAGATTTGGGGCGGCCACAAATTTGCACTGAGCTTAGGGTAAACAATTACCTAGGGAGCTCGAAGTGGTATCCACAAGTATGGTCCCGATACTAGCTCATCTGCTATGTATCAGCGAGCCCAGGTACAAGAGTACCGAGGGCTGACGTAGTACGGGTCTAGATCATGCATTGTCAGAAGCCGCGTTTGAAGTAATATGTCGTGATATGTGTAGATTTGCATGAATAATATGCATGGTAGATTGTAACGCCCCGTCCCGAGAAGGTGTACGGTACATGTAACTGTAGGGGCACATATGAGCACCAAGTGCCATTGTAGTATTTTCGGAAGTTATATATGAAATGATAAATTTAGTGAACCCGGAAATTGGTAAAAGAATAAGGGTAAAGTTGTAATTTCCAAAAATGATATGAAAACCATAATTTGAGAAGATGAGATGCTAAAAATAAAAATTACAAAAGTTGAAGTGCAAATATTAAGGGATTGAGGACCTATGTGTAATTAAGGCATAAATGATAGTATATAAAGGCCATGAGACAAACCAAAATTCATTTTTGGTCTCATTTTGTTAGGGCAAAACGTGGAGAAGAGAGAATAGAGCAAGGAAGAGAAGAGGAAGAAGAGGAAGAAGGAGAAGGAGAAGAAAGGGAAGAAAATTAGGTATGGAATCATGTGTAATTTGGGTTTTTGGATTTCTAGGGTTTTGGTATGGAGATTAGTTGCTCCTTGTTCTAGGGTTTTGTGGAGAGATCACATTAACCCTAGAATTCTTGAAGTTTTGTGGGGAAAAACCCTAGTTGGTGTAAAATAAACATGGAATCCTCCTATTTATATGATTTTATATGGATTGGTGGACCTTGGGTTGAATTCTTAAGATTTTCACCTATTTGGTTATATGAGGTTCCAAACCACCAATTCAAGTGTTATGGAGTGGTTTTGGATGAATTCCATGTTGATTCTTGAGGTATTATGGATTAGAGAAGTTGTATGAAGAAAATTGGTACCAAAAGATGCAAAATTAGCATTTCTAGGCAAAAATTTCGAGGGCTATGACGCAGATTGAAAACAAGGTGGTACCCGCACCACCATACGTAGCTTCAACCCATCTCCAAGATACCAACAGCCGCTGCATTCCGCACCACCCACACACGCGCCCTGGCACGGCAGACCCAACAGAGCATATCAGCATTCTCCACACTCACTTCAAAATGCCCGTGACGGTGTAGTTTTTGCATATTTAAGCCCAAAATCGTACACCGTTAGTATAGGAACCTTACTAAATGATTAAGAGAGGTTCAAAGAAGATTGGAACTCAATGAAAAATGTAGCATACCTCGCCGCCAAGGCGAAGCGATATTCGTTGAGTGTGACTAAGTGCTATGAAGTAAGTTAAGTTTACGTTATACATAGGCGATTAATGTGTTCGCCGTATTCGTTGAGTGTAGGCTAAAAGCAAAGGCGGGAAAGTGGTGGAGTTGTGCTCAAGTTTTGGTAAACAAAATGTGAGTATTCTAAACCTATTTTTCAAATACTAGTGTACTATTATAAACTGTTTTACATTGGTATTTAATGGTTTTGATTGTAAACCATATTTGAAAAGCAAGCAAATGGTTTTGATTTTAAACCATATGTGAAAAGCAAGCAAGTAATGGTTTTGATTTATTCAACCATACTTTTAAAAAGCAAGCAATGGTTTTGAATTATCAAACCATATTCAAAGCAAACAATGGTTTTGAATTATTAAACCATGTTTCAAGCAAGCAAGCAAGCAAAAAGAATATTTTCGAAAACAGGCCTAACTAAAATCCCTAGTTTTAAGCAAGCATACTGGTTAGAGGTATTCCGTATGTGCACGGTGGTGTTAGGATATCATACATGCATTTTAGATTTGCCTGGTCGGCAAACTTAGGTCATGCATCATGGCATTTTAAAGGAGACCGTGGCACGATCGAGTATATGTGGTTAACGCTGCTAACTAAATTATGATGGAGACCTAGGTCAACTGCACCATATTTACCTAAAAAGGTGAAGTGAAGTGTGCCCAGCCCTTCACCTAGGTGAGCGGACTCCAGTCCAGCCCACCGGCACGCCGATGCCCAGCTCCCGCGGTTCACTAGTGGCACAAGAAACTGGTTGATGATTTAAGCATGTTTATACAAACCTTTGAAAATCAACTAATTAGTGTACCTGGGCCGAGCCCAAGCTCCCGTGTTTGTTTTAAGCAAACTGGCCGTTGAGCCTAGGGCTCCGGCTTATTTCAAGACAGCGGCTGGTTTCCAGCTCCCGTGGTGATTTTAAAGGAACCCGAGCCCATGCCCCGCTTTTATTTTAGCAAACTGCTGAGCCTGTGCTCCTGCTTTTATTTTAGCATGCTGGGCTGAGCCCAGTTCTCGTATTTATAAAAAGTTTTATAAACTTTTAAAGCAAGCAAGGTAAAGCAAGCAAGCAAAAGATTTGAGAAAAGTTTTATAAACTTTTAAAGCAAGCAAGCAAAAGATTTGAGAAAAGTTTTATAAACTTTTAAAGCAGAGCAAGGTAAAGCAAGCAAGCAAGAGATTTGAGAAAAGTTTTAGAAACTTTAAAGTAAGCAAGCAAGGCTTCCGGAAAATATCTTCGTAAAAGAGTTTTTGCGCTTTGAGATGTTTTCTCGAAAAAACAAAACATTTTATAAAGCATACACTCACTGAGCTCGTTTAGCTCATTATTTTCCTGTTTTAAAAACTATTTTCCAGGTATAGGCACTTCGGACGCTGGAGCATATTAGGATTCTCCTGACTTTAGTATTAGTGTTGTAATTAATAATGTTTTGTAAGGATATACTTTGAATTTGTATAGTGGAAGCATATGTATGTATATAGTGTAATTTTGTGGAAATGTGTGAGCCTGGGGCTCTTTTGAAAGGATATTGCTGGTTGTCATATTTGGAAAAAGTGTAAATTGTGTGTACAGGATTTGGAAGATGTCCTTATTGCAGCTGATATGTTGCCGAGATTTTTACTAAACTATAAGTTGGAAAAAGGAAAAAATTTTATAGGTGTTTTTAGCAAGCAATACGGCCGTTTCACAGAATTCCTTATCGTGAGGCACTAGATAGATTGTGATGTCGCACTCCACTTAGGTGAAGAAGGTATAGAAGAGCATAAGTTGGTATAACCTAAGGCTTGAGGAGAAATGATCCTAACACAAGTTGGTAAGAGAGCAGAGTCTTAGGAAACCTATGTTATTAATCATCGAAGTTTTCGTTATACACAATTTACACTATTGGCAACCATGCATTTTCAAACTCAAAGTACATACATATGAGGTGATTCAAAGTACTAAACAGTTGATATTTTTGCAAATACAGCACTATGTCAGGAAGAGGACGTAGAGGTCGTCCTAGGAGAGTCATTCCAAATGGCTTCCGAGCATCCCAGAAGACTGAGATGAGCATTTGTTGTCCCACTACCGCTCTATGAATCGTACCAAAGAACAGTCACCGGACCATCCGGGCCACTCAGAGGGTGCGAGACCTAAAATCTTAATTTTCTCGAAAATGGCAAAATCGTAATTTTGCTAAAAATCCTGAATTTTTCTAGATCTTGGATGACGGAACGAACTTCACCGTTGGAATCGTCTCGCAAAATCTATCTACCACGTCGAATTTATCCGAATTCCGAGACAGTCGGAATTTGCACGTTTTTCGAGGCACCGGGTATCGGGTGCCATAAAACGACATGTAATGTAACAAAAGTCACCCATAACATGTACTCATGTAACACATGTTGCATGAGTAGAGAGATTATGGAAATGGACGACTGAGATTGTGCCATGTGTCAAAATCCAAGAGAAGGGACATGGATGACATTTTTTGAATTCTTAATGATAATGAGACAAAAACCTGAATAGTGTCATCTCCTTCTTCTATTAAGGGCCAAAACGTGAGGGAGGAAAAGAAAGGAGATGCAAAGTATCGGAAGCAAGGAACAACATCGATAATTACGATATATCTGGGTGACTTGATTTCACGGAAATATTGGAAAATATCGGCGAATATTTTGACAAAAATATCGATAATGCAAAATTAACAAAGATACTTGAAATTCATGGAAATACTTTGTCGAACTATAAAAATGCATAAATAAGAAATATACACTGGCTGGGCATAATATTCATTATAATTTATCGAGAAATTACATCACAATAGCCATTTAAAATAAAAATGAAGACCGATGTGGCTCCATTACATTATTCGACGTAAGGAATCCCATCTCGATAGAAGACAATATTCATACCAAGACATGGTGTTGTAACACATTGATTGTAACTTCGAACATGCCACATAAATATGTTGACTCCTACCCACAACCTTCCATGGATAGGAAATCTCTGTGGTTCACCCACATACCGCTTGAAATTTTTGCATTTGATATGGAATTTGGATGGCATTTAGGATCATGAGGATAGTTAACTATTCCATATTCTTCACCAATAGAACCTGAAGGATGTGAAGAAGGCTGACCATAACTCATTGTATAAGGAGGAAATATGTTGCCCTCATTCGATGAATCACTGAATTGAGTTCCAATACTCATGGACTCAAAACTGGCCGAGAACGAATCCTCATTGTATGGTGTCATCCTTCGTTGTCTTCCTCTATGTGGCTTTCCAATGGCTCTAATACCTAGCCTAACTCTCCTAGACTCGTGGTCTTCATCTTGTGTAGCATGAGTGAAATCATCTTCACCGGTGAATGGGCTCAATGGATATTGACTTTGTCAGGATCCGCAATATCCCACCATCATTTCCGAAGATCACTACCACTACCGGGGTCCCCTCCCCGAGCCATCATAACCTCGTGAGTAGAAGTACCAAGAAAACTTAGTCCGGCTACTATGTTCAACACTTGAATTAAAAAAGGGTCGAGAAGTAATAAAGTGGTTGAAATGAGTCCATCGCGGTCTTGACTAAAACTTCACTATGAACTTCTTCGCATAAAACCCGGGCCAACATTAACACCCGCTTCTCGAACATGTACAAAGAATTCGTGGATCAGATTTCCATCTTCATCATCTAAATGGAGAGGCTCCAACCCATCGGAATAGTCGATTATCTTCTCTTCTTCACCAAACTCACCTGAAATTTCTAGTAAATCGAGAAAATTATTTTTTAGCAACTTTATCTGCCTCGCCTCCATATCACGAATCTTTAGCTTTCATGTTGTAATAACAAACCAATTGTTGAGCCTAGGATAAGCAAGCCGATTTTGTTTGGTATGAATTGTGAGCAAATGTGCTCCAATTTCTTTCACAAGCTGAAGATGATGCGGTTTGCGAAAGAACCTTAAGGCCAAACCCTTAATGTCGAGCATGATTTATACTGTAAAACCACCATTCATTGCACAATTACTTATATTCAATATATAATAATAAAATAGTTATAAAATTTACTTATAATGAGAATTAACACTCACTGTGAACCATTTTGATCTCGACGCTATTGTCATTCGATCACCAAATCCTTTTTTTGCATCACTAATAGTATAAGCCGTGAATTCAAAATGTCAAAAAATCTAAAAATAAAAATTAATCAAAGAAATTGAATCAATTAATTAGAAACTCATTAATTTTACCTCAAGCTCCAAAATTTTAGAAAGGCCTTCAACATTAGGATCTAATTTAGAAAAAACATCATGAACAACTCAAGTAGCCTCAGTGGTCAGGAACCAACTTCGCCAGTCCAGATTGGAAAATTTGGATTTAGATAGTATGTCGCACAAGATCGAGAATTTAAGATGTGATAATAATATAAAACATAAAATTATTAAAGGTGAATATCTAGCTAAGAGGATATTAATTAGTTACCCGTCAGATGAAGAGGATGCTTAAGAGTTCTATCGCAACGACCATGATGATAAGTTTCACTCCACTTTAGCTAGTCGATCTAAATTCCGCTTCATCAACCGAATCAACTCGTACAAATGGCATGGTCAGATCGACTGTAGATCAACAATGCGGTTAATCGGTGCATGGGCCCTCAAGGACGCACACTAGCTTCTCCACCTTCTCCCAATATTGATGATCAAACATGAGTCTTTCGACTTCATGCCCAACTACAGTCCGACTAAGCTTGTGAGATGACCATTCATTACTAATAAAGACTTTCTTCAAATCAACCCTCTTTTTTAGAAGACTGTCAAGGGCAATATAGTTTGTTGCAAATCTTTTTGCTCCAAGACGCACGATATCTCCACCACATACCTGTCGTATTTTTGTAAGCAACCAACCATGATTGTAAATGAAGTTGGTTATCTTTCGACCATTCCCGATCAACTGAGCAACACTATCCCTTTTACCAATGTCTTCAAACATTAAATCAATGCAAAGGTGCCGTATATAGCCCAATACATTGTATTTCTTCATCAACAACTTTCCGCTTCACAAAAATGCCGATCCATTATCCGCTACAATTTGAACCACATTTGCTTCTCCAACTTCCTTTGATAATGTCTCAACAAACCATATATGTATTCGTTGTCTTTAATCTTATCCGACGATCGTATTCGAGGAAAATCAGGCTTCAATATAATACTATGAAATTAATTATGCTCAATTTAGCTGGCCCATTCCATCCATCGCATATAATCAGACATCCATATGTCTCCTATCCGCCTTGCAAGTTGACATAAGCCCATGTCTTTACACTTACTTCCAAGTACTCGCTTTTGATTTCATACTTCGTGATGGTGGTTCATGCCCATCCCTACATTAAGGCACAATCTGAAAGTCAGAATTAAAACATATTTCATATGGAGATAATAATGTCATTATTAAAACATATTTCATATGGAGATCATAATGTAAAACATATTATATAATTAGACAAACCTGCTTGTTGTGCACCAAAAATCATGTTCTTAAAATGGTGTGTTCGCTTTTTGAGGTGGAACACTTTCATATATGAAGAACTTGCTAATTAATCGTCCCATTGTTTCTTTGATTAAACCACCTTTGAACATATTTTTTAGGCTTTTTTGTTTTATGTACCGAAGACTTGTATATAATGATGGTGAATTGAAGTGATGGATCCGCATGCCAAACACTTTGTGATCTAGATATGTCTCTGATGGATCACCTGGTTGTGAAGACTCGCCTATTGCAATTACGCAAAAAATAAAATCAACTTACATTATTTTATACATAATTATGTGAAAAAATGAATTAGGTATAAAGATTTACCAAATTTTCTTTTGCCTCTCATAAATCCTGCAACCCGATCTCCGGCTCCATTCACTAGCTGATGCACGTATCGGCTTCGATATTCATCTCGCCTATCGAGGTGCATGTCACCCGATACATATGCACATCCTCATCACCCTCCTCTTCTCATCATCATCAATGAAACCGTGATGTTTTCCTCCCATCAGGCTCAGAATTCAACTCGAATTTCTTCTATATCACCGCTTTTTACGCTACTTTTACCTTTATGTTCTAAAAGTTGCTTCATTTCTTGCTTACTTCCGCGCACATTCGACACTTCTTAGTATTTGAATGGGGATCCGTATGCGACATGAAACTTTGGGTTTAGTAATTCCACCACTTTACGCTTAAACCACAATAATTACAAATTGTTCCATTTAAATGTCCCTCCAAAGGTGCGCAATACCTCCATGCAGGATCTTGACCTCCACTTCCACTAGTCATTCTATAAACACATGTGATTTTATTGAAAATAAAATTCGAATCAGTGTGATCTTTGTATATGATATCATTATAATAACATTATATATATGTAATTTAACATAAAAGTAAGACTTAAGTTTCTAACATGATATCTAAATTTTTAATAATATCATTAAGATGTTCAAGAAGATCTAAATTTCAACATTAAATATGTCTAAGATATAAGTTTCAAACATTATATAAGTATAACTAAAATTAATGTAAGTAATATGTTTCAAATTAATAAATAGTAGATGTTTAATATCTAAGTTTCAAACATTATAAAATTATAGTATAAAAAATGTTTGAAACATTATATAACTAAAATAACTATTATAAATAAATAATATAATTAATTAACTAAAAATTATATTATCAAATGAAACTAAAATAAAACTATAGTATAAAATAAGATTATAGTATAAAAAAATGTTTGAAACATTATATAACTAAATAACTATTATAAATAAATAATATAATTAATTAACTAAAATTATATTATCAAATGAAACTAAAATAAAACTATAGTATAAAAATAAGATTATAGTATAAAATGTTTGAAACATTATATAACTAAAATAACTATTAGTAAATAAATAATATAATTAATTAACTAAAAATTATATTATCAAATGAAATCCATAATAAAACTATAGTATAAAAAATAAGATTATAGTATAAAAATGTTTGAAACATTATATAACTAAAATAACTATTAAGTAAATAAATAATATAATTAATTAAATTAAAAATTATATTATCAAATGAAACTATAATAAAACTATAGTATAAAAATAAGATTATAGTATAAAAAATGTTTGAAACATTATATGTAACTAAAAAATAACTATTAAGTAAATAAATAATATAATTAATTAACTAAAAATTATATTATCAACAAATATAATAAAACTATAGTATAAAATAAGATTATAGTATAAAAAAATGTTTGAAACATTATATAACTAAAATAACTATTAAGTAAATAAATAATATAATTAATTAACTAAAAATTATATTATCAAATGAAAATATAATAAAACTATAGTATAAAATAAGATTATAGTATAAAAATGTTTGAAACATTATATAACTAAAATAACTATTAAGTAAATAAATAATATAATTAATTAACTAAAATTATATTATCAAATGAAATTATAATAAAACTATAGTATAAAAATAAGATTATAGTATAAAATGTTTGGAAACATTATATAACTAAAATAACTATTAAGTAAATAAATAATATAATTAATTAACTAAAAATTATATTATCAAATGAAACTATAATAAAACTATAGTATAAAATAAGATTATAGTATAAAAATGTTTGAAACATTATATAACTAAAATAATTATTATAAATAAATAATATAATTAATTAACTAAAAATTATATTATCAAAATGAAACTAAAATAAAACTATAGTATGTAAATATAGATTATAGTATAAAAATGTTTGAAACATTATATAACTAAAACAAGATTATAGTAAATAACTAAGTTTGAAACATTATATAACTAAAATAACTATTAACTAAATAACTAATATAAATTAATTAACTAAAATTATACTATAGTATTATCAAATTATAAAAATAAAATAAAACTATAGTATAAAATATTTATTATAAACTACTTCAACACCAAAATAAAAACTAAATAACATGGGTGCATAAAAACAAAATTAATGAATAGAAAGAAACATACCTTAATTCACAAAGATCTTCCAAAATTAGGATAAAGAACAAAGAAAAAAATTATTTGAGAGTGAAATGGAGCTTAGATGCGGATGGATGAGTTTGTAATGAAAGTGTATGATTTTAGGGTATTTTATAGAATTTTGAGTCAAAATAGCCATTGATTGTCAAAACCGTTGTGATTTATTTCTAACCGTTGGATTTGATTTTGGTTCAAATATAACCATTGGATCATCATATATCCGTTAGAAATCATTCTGGACCGTTATATCAAGCTTCAGATTTAAAATCAACCGTTGGATAAAAAATATAGCCGTTGGATTTTTCAAAAAAGGCGGACAAAATCTGGACCGTCAAATCAAAAACAGAAAAATATCTAAGGGCCAGGATAATTTAGGAAAAATCGCCGAAAAAGTGCCAAAAAATCGGCGATTTTTTGAATTTATTGCCGATAAATCGACGAAAATGTCGGCCCGGACGCGCCTCCCAGGCGCGTGTAAATCAATTGCCGAAAAATCGGCAAAAAATCGACATTTTCCGAAAAATCGGCGATTTTTCCCGATTTTTCTCCGATTTTTTTACTTCCGATTTTTCCTTCCCAAATCGACATTCCAACTCCAAACTAAACCGATTTTTTCACGAAAAATCTAAGAAAAAAAAAACGATTTTTGGTCCCGGGCCGGGAAGCCGAGTGGTTCGTGATTTTTAGAGAGAGAGTAAGCCACTTCTCTCTAAGATTCCGGGCGATCGGACAGTCGGATTTCTTCGGAGAAAGAAGAAAAGTTGTTTTACGCGGTGAGGGCAACGCTATGGGCACCAGGCTTTCAGGAGTCACAAACTCCGCGGAGGTAGGGTTTTATCCTACTCGAAGCACTTTGCTTAAGTGTTTTAAATGCTTCGAGGCATGATTAAGGTCGTGAGTGCCGTTGATCTGGCCCCAAATTCGAACCGAAGTGTGGAAATTTTGCAGTTTACTGATAAATTCGCATACCCACGAACCGCTTGGGTCGCAAGTAGTGATAATTTATGCTATAAATTGTGTGTTTGTGTGTATGATACCGAAATTTAATTATGGATTTCGGTTCACAAGTGGAACCGGTCGGGTGAGTGGGTCGTGGAACAAGAAACCGAGGGTTTTACTGTTCACGAAATATTTTTGTGAGAAAATGTGCTTGGATGGGTTAATTATATGTTTTAATTAACTATATGTTTGTTAATTAGCCCATATGAGCTAATTTTTGGTGTAATGGATTAAGTTGAATGGAAATTAATAGGTTAATGCATAAGCTTGATGTATTAACTTGATGTCACAATTATATGGAATATAATTATGTGTGTAGACATTTGGAAATGGATTAGTGATTAGCTCAAGGAGTTAATTTGGGTGATGGTTGACCAAAAATTGTATATTGGTGTAAATTATGTTGAAATTACATAACATGTTGTATGTGATTTAAATATGTTAATATATATATGTATGCGAATATAATAGCATGAATGATATGAAATGGCATAATGTATTTCTATATGCACCGATAACCTAGAAATTAGGTGTGAGCGCATTTACATGAATTTTCGAAAACGAACACGATTGGCGGTGCGAATTTCATAGGATGATTTTTCCGGAGAATGGTGTTGAGAGATAGTCCAACAAATCATTTCGGATGGGGACCATGACTGTTTCGGAAAGTTCTCCAACACATTCGCCTCGGAGGGTAGTCCCATATTTTTACCGAAACTCAGTAGTGTATTTTCAAGAACAACAAGTTTTGTTTTGAAAATGGTATTTTTCTCATACATGGCTTAGGAAAGTGTGAGGAGTCAGAGGACCTGCACATGGTTCGAGGTATGTAGACATTCAAGTAAAGATCACGATTTACTTGGAGTGTGTATTTAAATTGATCATTGTATTATGCACTTAGCGGAGTAACCCATTTAGTGATTCCACTATCGGGCATAACTCCACCTCGCCGAGGAATATTTTTCAGTACAGTGGAGCAAGCCGAGAAGACTACTTCATTTTAGAGGCCATTTTGAAGAAAGCTTCGTTGTGGCTTTGATGTTTTGGGATAATATGTATTAGAATTGTAGATTTTAATATGTATTTGGTATTAAGAGTAATGAAATAACTCTCGACTATTGGAATATAATTGGGTATATGTTTGATGAGGTTTGATGTGGGGCCTGCGGCCATTTTTACTGTGTAATGGTCTCGTAATACGAGACATATAGATTTTCCGTAGGTTGACAGGGGTAGTCACCTGACACCCCGGTTCTCAAGGCCACACGAGACAGAGCTCTGTGTTTATAAATACCTAGAGCTTAGTGTTGATAAGTTAGGTAAACGATTACCTAGGGCTTGGGGGACTTGGGCTTAGGCCATGGTCAAAAGGTGTAAGAACATCACCACTTGGTGGCTCAATGTTAGAGTTTAGGTACGCGATTACCTGGTGGTCACAGACAGAATAGAACACCGCATGTACGTGTTTTATGTGCGATCATGTGATTGTGCGATGAATTGTTTGTGTTATGAATCAGGATTGATTTCAGGTGTTGGGTAAGTAACACATAGGAAAATTTTTTTTTTTCAACAATGTGGTTAGTGTGAGAACAAAGAGGTTTAGAAATCTTTTTGTGAAACTGTCCGTAAATAAACAAATATATATATATATATATGATGAGAAGAAATTTTCAAAGCTGTTATAAACCGAAGAATTAAATAAAATAAATTTGCCAATTTATTCGGGGTGTAATCAAGAATGAGAAAAATGGATATATTTTTTTGGGTGTTTCCATTAGCAAGTGTGAAAAAAACGTGAAAAAACAAAAAGAATGGCAATCACTCGGGCTACCTGATTTTAAGAGGGCACCGGGTCACGAGCATGCCCATCGATCAGCGATACGCGAGGCCGAAGGTGGCCCGTTCGGGAGAGGTGCAAAGGTCACGAAACAAATTTGTATCATGACCGAGGCGCCTGATGTGCAAGGGAACTGCTGCGATACAAAGCTCAGATCATGACCAAGGAGTGCTTCGAGGCAGATGTCAGCAACATGTGGCCACCACTACAGGCTCATGCGTGGCACATACACGAAGACTACAAGTAAGGGCGTCGCATTAATCGCGTTTCCAGCTCCCAACACCCGCCTGGCCAGTGGTTTGGCGACATCGCTGCGGGCGCCTGTTTTAATACGTACCCAAAGGAGCACCATGCTGCTACCAGCGCACCATGCGCCATTCGGGTCACCGGCCGCGGCCTGTGCACTCCAGCCTAGTTTCGGGGTTCGCACCGCTTCAATCACCGTCACGACCGCTCGCTGCAAAGTCTAAATTCTTTTTTTTTTTTTTCAAAATCAAATAAAATCAACAAAATGAGATAAAATTTTTAAATGAAATTTTCAAAATTGCACTTGCTGATAAAAAATGATCTCATATATGAATTAGTTGTTCATATCACATGAATGTGTAGATTTAGTCTATGAACTATTTTCTGTGTATGAATAGTGTCTTAGGGTCAGGTTTATGCCTAGAGATACGTATTGGAATTTAACTCGCCATTTGAACTCAGGGAGATGGCTAGTCGAGGCGAGACACAGAGGGCGTCCATGGGTACCGGTCAGCACCACCGCATTTGATCGTGAGGCCTTTGTTGAGGTCAGAGAGACATGATCGGCACTATTGTGCAGCTAGTGCAGCAGTAGTCGTGGAGGTCCTCAGGAACCTCCAGGTTTAGCACATCATCCTGCCAGGATTCACTGTGGGGAGAAGATCCGATGGTGGCGCATCATTGGTTCATGCAAATGAGAAGGTGTTGAGGCTACGAGATTACCGACAAGACCAGAATTAGTCAAGTCGCTGCCTCAATCCAGAGGCGAGGCCCAAGATGTTGAAATCGGGCAAAGACCTCTAGAGATCTAGAGGCAATGACTTGGGCAGGGTTCCATGATCTTTTCATGGGTAAGTATTTTCCAGATACTACGAGACATGCGAAGGCTCAAGAGTTCCTAGAGCTGAAGCAGGGGACGATGACTGTGATGGAGTATGTGGCTGGATTCACGGAGCTAGCCCGTTTTGTTGATGATTACGTGGTCACGGACATGGCCAAGGTTAGGAGATTCGAGAATGGGCTGAAGTTGTCTATTCGAGGTAGGATTGTAGGACTTCGCCTACGCGATATGGACTCATGGCCTGGACGACCTCACCATGCAGAGATCATGATTCGGAACGGATGCGAGTGCTAGTGTAAAGAGGAATGTGAAACCCCGAGAAAATCCAATTTTTCTCAAAAAGGGCAAAATCGTAATTTCGGTAAAAATCCAAAATTTTTCTAGATCTCGGATGACAAAACGGATTTCACCGTTGGAATCGTCTCATGAAATCTAGCTACCACGTCGACCTCATCGACCCGAGACAAATAATTTAACGTTTTCGAGGCATCTGTATCGAGTGTCAGAAACGACATGTGATGTGAAAAAAGTCACCTATAACATGTACTCATGTGACATATATTGCATGAGTAGAGAGAAGATGGAAATGGACGGCCGAGATAGTGCCAAATGTCGAAAATGCCAAGCTTAGGGGCATGATAGGCATTATGTGAATAGTTTAAATGATAATAGGACAAAATTATCAATAGTGTCGTCTCCTTCTTCAAAAAGAAAGGAGAAAACGTGCAGGGAGAAACGAAAACTTACAGTAGCTTAGGTTTTTGATTTTTAGTGAGAGAGAGTGTGACTTCTCTCTAAGATTCCGGGAGATCGAACCGTCGGATTTCTTCGGGCCAAGAAGGAAAGTAGTTCTACGCTAAGAGGGCAACGTGTAGGTACCGGTTTCTTGGAGTTTTGACAAACTCCGTGAGGTAGGGGTTTTATCCTACTTGAGTTTCACTTTGTTTAAGTGTTTTGTGGATGATTCTAAGACTGAGGCCTCAACCGTCGCTTTCTGATTGGTCCTAAATTCAACCTAGGAAGTTTTAGAAACCCATGTGGGACAACCGTGACGTCTACCATCGCTTGGGTTTTTAATGGTATAAATTATGCTATAGATTGTATTGTGGTGTGTATGAGGTCGGAATGGCTATGAAAATCGGGTTCACCAAGTGGAACCGATGTCGATGATCAGTCGTGAATTAAAGAACTCGAGGGTTTCATTGTTCACGCCGAACAAGGTTCACAAAATAATTTTGTGAGAAAACGTGTTCGTCAGCAATCAACTCGAATTGCTCGTGTTTGTTAATTAGCCCATGAGCTAATTCTTGGTGTAATGGATTGAGAATTCACATAACATGCTTGTGTGATTTAAATGTAAATATATGCATGACGATATATTGTATGTGTTATATAAATCGCTATGAAATTAAGATACCGCATTTCATATGCACCGGTAACCTAAATTAAAGGCATTTATTATGAATTTTCTGAAAAACGAACATGGTTGCGAAAGGAATTTCACAGGATGATTTTCCGTAGAATGGTGTTGGGAGATGGTCCTACAATTACACGTCGGAGGAGCCCATATATTGTTTGGAAGGTTCTCCAACATATTTTCCTTAGAGGGTAGTCCCATATTTTTACCGACACTTCGGTAGTATATTTTCGAGAACAACAAGTTTTGTTTTGAAAATATTGTTTTCTCATACATGGCTTAGGCAACTGTGAGGGAGTCGTTGAGACTCTGACATGGTTGGGTCATTTAGACATTCAAGTAGGATCACGATTTACTTGAATGTGTGTTTACATCGAGCATTGCATATGCACTTAGGTGGGAGTAACCTATTTAGATGATTCCAATTATCGGGCATTAGCTCACTCCCGCTGTCGAGGGAATATTATTTTCAGGTATAGGGAGCGTTCGAGGAGACGATTCAGTTTAGAGGCTGATTTTGAAGAAAGCCGGGTTGTGGCTTTGATGGTTTTATGTTGTATGACATGTATTAGAATTCTAGAATCTTAATATATGTTTAAAGTAATAGTGAATTATTAACTCTTGAGCTATGGAAGGCAGTTGATGTGTATATTGATGAGTATTGTCAGAGGGCCCAAGTGGCCGCTTTTAATTAGCGTATATGTCTTATGATATTGCTCAGACAGGTTATGTACTTTGGATAGAGCTCCCACAAAGGAGACTCCCGTCTCTATTTTTCAGGAACAGTGCCTGCCACCGACATTCACGAAGTATTCCACGGGTCGACGGGTTGTCAACGACACCCCGGTTCGGGGGCGCCACACCTTGCATCGAGCTAGGTATACGAGTACCCAGTATTGGGAGTCGGGCTGCGCCATCGCCTTATGGTGGTGTAAGAACATCACCACTCGGTGTGGCTCGATGTAAGGTTAGGTATGAGATTACCTAGGAAGGCATAGGACAAAACTAAAACACTGCATGTGTTTTATTTGTGATCATGTGATTGTTTGATGAATGGTGTGTATACTATGATGTATGTGTTGTGATTAGTTTGTGTGCTTAGTGATTAGTACATAGGGTGTTGGAAAATTTGTGGGAGTTTTACAGTGTGTAAAACTGGAAAAAGAAAATAAATAAAATAAAATTTAATAAATTTATTTGGTTTATTGGAGAATGAAAAAAAAATGAGTAAAATAAATTTTAATAAATTTATTTGATGTACTGGAAAAGGAAAAAAAAAATTTATGTATAAGTATTTTTGTATTTTTCTAGTAGCAGGTGTGAAAAAAAAATGTATGAGAAAACGAAAAAAAAATGGTGCAGAACTGATTTGGGCTACTGCCTAATAAATTGTATTGTGACCTAGCCTTGTAGACAACAAAGTGTATTGCAACAAGGGGCTGCTGGGAAAGTGTATTGCAATAGGGGAGTGTATTGCAATAGGCGCTTTGGTCGGGAGTTGGTCGAATACGGCGTGGGATATTGCACGACCGTAAGGTCGTTGAGGCGTGCATTGTATTGGCGACACAAGGCGCAGCAGTACACGATACTGCCATGTAGCGCTGGGCTGGGCACTCTCACACGACATCTACCGGGCACTCTGCCACGACACGGCGCGATTACCTACCGGCCGAAGCGCCACGACACTCCGCACACCTCGTGCGCCCTGGGTGCACCCCAGCGCAAGCTGGGCCAAGTTGGATGCATTGTGCACCTGACTCAGTTTTGACCCAGTTTTTGACTCAGTACACTGTTTCTGAGTCACGGTTTGGACACTGTTCATGAACACTATTCATGAACATTGTTCACAAAATTTTTTTGAAAAAAATGAAATACAAATTTTTAAAAATGAAATTTTCAAAAATAAAATTTTTGTTAATAAAAATGATCTGATATGTTGAATTAGTTGGCTTGCATTCCTTATGAATGCAGGGACTTAGAATATGAAATGTTTTTAGTGTATGAATAGTGTCTTGGGGCTGTGTTTATGCCTTAGAGATACTGCATTGGATTTAACTGCCATTTGACTTGTGTGATGGTTAACAGGCGCAGGACGTAGAGGGCGCTCCACGAGGTACTGGTCGCACCACCACGCTTGATCAATGTGCCTTGTAGAGGCTGTAGGTATTGCGGCGGTTACTATCGCATAGGCTGGTATATCAGGTAGTCAAGGAGGTCCAAGTAACCTCTAGAGGTTTAGGGCACATCATCCTCCGACATTCACAGGGGGGGAGATCCACGGTATGCACTGGTTCATGCACGAGAAGGTGTTAGAGGTTATGGAGATTACCGACGCCACTGATTAGACTAGCTATGCCCACTGTGAGGTTGAGGACTTTAGAAAGATGATGGGAAATTCTTCCCTAGGATGTAGGGTGAGAGTTGGTCAAATGTGTCGAGATCGTGAGTCGTGTGGATCTCAAAGTGATTCTCGCTTCATGGTGGACCCAGGTGTTGGGACGATTGGTGTTTATGTCATTCTCGACATGGATAAGTTGATGCCTACTCCAAGTTGTCAAGATTTTGAGAACTTAGCCGTTGTCATACCCTACAATTTGTCTCGAGTTAAGAATATGCACATGGTCGATGCATGTGTGTGTGGAATTTCTGACAAAATCTTTTAAGGAGGAGAATGAAACCCCGAAAATCCAATTTTTCAAAATGGCAAAATCATACCGATAAAAATCCGAAATTTTTCTAGATCTCGGATGATGAACCGATTTCACCGTTGAATCGCCTCTCACAAATCTAGCTACCACATCAAATTTCGCTTAATTCCGAGATAGTCGAATTTGCACGCTTCGAGGCATCGGGCATCTAAAAATGTAAAACGACATATGATGTGACAAAAGTCACCTATAATATGTACTCATGTGACATATATTGCATGAGTAGAGAGTGGATGGAAATGAACGGCCGAGATAGTGCCAAATGTCGAAAATCCAAGCTTAGGGACATGATAGGCATTATGTGAATAGTTTAAATGATAATAGGACAAAATTATCACTAGTGTCGTCTCCTTCTTCAAAAAGAAAGGAGAAAACGTGCAGGGAGAAACGAAAACTTATAGTAGCTTAGGTTTTTGATTTTTAGTGAGAGAGAGTGTGAGTGTGACTTCTCTCTAAGATTCCGGGAGATCGAACCGTCGGATTTCTTCTGGCTAAGAAGGAAAGTCGTTCTACGCGGCGAGGGCAACGCGTAGGTACCGGTTTCTTGGAGTTTCGACAAACTCCGTGAGGTAGGGGTTTTATCCTACTTGAGTTTCACTTTGTTTATGTTTCGTGGATCTGGGCTTGGCCTGAGGCCTGAACGGTTGTCGATCGTGTCCCAAATCTTGGAACCGAGGTGTGGAAGTTTTAGAAACCCATGTGGACAGTCCGTGACTGTCCACGGACTGTTTGGGTTGTTAATGGTATAAATTGTGCTATAAATAGTATTGTGGTGTGTATGAGGCCATAATGGCTATGAAAATCGGGTTCACCAAGTGGAACCGATGTTGGATGATTGGTCATGAATGTGAACTGAGGGTTTGACCGTCATGAATAAAGGTTCACTAAATAATTTCAGGAGAAAACGTTTGGTCAGAGTAATTCAAATCGAATTGCTCGTGTTTGTTAATTAGCCCATGTGAGCTAATTTTTGGTGTAATGGATTGAAAATTCACATAACATGCTTTGTGTGATTTAAATTATGTAAATATATGCATGATGATATATTTGCATGTGTTATATAAATTGTGTTGAAATTGCATACTGCATTTATACGACCGGGTAACTCTAGAAATTAGATGTGTGTGCATGACATGAATTTCTTCGAAAAATGAACACGGTCGAGAAAGGAATTTCACAGATGATTTTTGTGAGAATGGTAAGCCGAGATGGTCCTATAATTACACGTCGGAGGAGCCCATGTATTGTTTGGAAGGTTCTCCAACACATTTGCCTCGGAGGGTAGTCCCATATTTTTACCGACACTTCGATAGTATATTTTCGAGAACAACAAGTTTTGTTTTGAAACTGATGTTTTCTCATACATGGCTTAGGAAACTATGAGGGAGTCGGTGAGGACTCGGGACATGGGTTGGTCATTTAGACATTCAAGTAGGATCACGCATTTACTTGAATGTGTGTTTACATTGGAGCATTGCATATGCACTTAGGTGGGGAGTAACCCATTTAGGGTGATTCCACTACTGGGCATTAGCTCACCATGTCGAGGGAATATTATTTTCGCGCTCGAGGAGACGATCTGGCTTTGAGGCTGATTTTGAAGAAAGCCGTCAGGCTTTGATGGTTTTATATGTATGACATGTATTAGAATTCTAGAATCTTAATATATGTTTGAAGTAATAGTGAATTATTAACTCGAGCTATGGTATATAGTCGATGTATATCACTGGTATTGTCAGAGGCCTAAGTGGCCGTTTTTTACTCATGTATATGTCTTATGATGTTGTTTGGGGATGTGTTATGTACTTTGGGTAGAGCTCCTCAGAGTAAAGGAGACTCGCCTCGATTTTCGAATAGTAAGGTTACCCGACATTCACGAAAGTATTCGCTGGTTGATTCCAAAGAGCACCTGACACCTTGCCAAGGCTACAAGGAAGGAGAGTCAATCTTCTTCTAGTTTGGGGAAGAAGCCCAAGGCTTCTAGTTCACGAGGGTTCCAGAGCCACGACCACTCACGTGACGACGTAGTTGCCTGTCAGCTGGCGATGGTGTGCTACCATTGCCAACACTCGACATATGAGACGGATTACCCCGCAGACAAGGATCCTGTAGGATTCGGGACAAAGACAAAGCCCCAAGAGCCATAGGATTGTGAGAGGGTGGGGCCTATCCCACCACACCCCTAGTATGGGTCAGGAACCAATATCGGGCCTTGGTGCCGCACCAAGACCTAGTACTTTCAAGCAGATGGGCCACATAGGCCTGAAGTCGTGAGGTAGGTCGAGGCCTAATTAATGATTTGCAAGTCGAGAGTCTCTGGGCCGCTAGGCAGATGACATGTTACTATTGTCGCCTACCTGGGCATATGAGGCGAGATTGTCCTACGAGACAGAGGTCTCATAGTACAGAGACTGAGCATGCAGATTACCTGGATATACAGGGTACGTTTCTACTCTTCCACTAGTTGACTAGAGTAGCGTTTGAATTGGATGCATCATGTTCATTCATTAATGCATCTTGTGTGATAGGTTTGGGCATAGAGGTTGAGGCCTTTAGAAAAGCCGAGAGATGATGGGAAATTCTTCCCTAGGATGTAGGGTGAGAGTTGGTCAGATGTGTCGAGATCGTGGAGTCGTGGATCTCAAGGATCGCTCATGGTGGACCTTAGGTAGTAGACATATCGGGTGTTGATGTCATTCTTGACACGATGAGCCGACACCATCTAAGTCAGTCAAGAATCGGCCTTAGCCTGGGTTATCGCACCCGACACGGTCTCGGGAGTTGGGTGAGTTGCCATGTACCTGGTTGGATGCAGAGCGTGCGTGGGAATTTCGACGAAATTCTTTTAAGGAGGGGAGAATGTGAGACCCTGCATTCCTAATACCAAATTCTCCTGTAAATTTACAATACAATAATTATATTGCAATACAATTCTATCCAGCCTACTCAAGCCTTTTCAACTTGCAATACACTGATTGTATTGTAATACAAAACTCTTTCTTTTTGCAATACAATTGGGCAGTAGCCCATTCCAAATTTCTACACCAACATTTTTTTTTTTCGTTTTTTTTTTCATTATTCATTTTTCATTTCCAGCTACTGGAAAATAATAAAAATTTACATATACTTATTTTTTTTTCTTATTTTCCAGAATATTCAAATAAATTTGTAAAAATTTATGTTATTCTATTTTCTTCAATTTTACAACTTCTAAAACCTTATAAATAATTTTCTTCACCTCTAACCCAAATAAATTTATGAAATTTATTTTCTTCATTTTCTTTTTCCAGTTTTACTCACTATAAAACTCCATAATTTGTCACACAAACATTCACAACACATAACAATGGTATACCCACCATTCACACAACAAATTCATCAAAAATTTACATGATCACACATCAAACACCTAATTCATCAAATCACACAAAACACACCAAACACGTGCATGCAGTGTCCTAGTTTTGTCCTGTGATTTCCTAGGTAATCTCATACCTACGCTCAACATCGAACCACACCTAGTGGTGATGTTCTTATACCTCAAAGACTATGGCCTAAGCCCAATCCTCAAGCCCTAGGTAAATGATACCTAAGCTCGATACCAAGTCAGGACGCCCTATTCTAACCGCTTGACAACCCACACCCGGGCTGAATACTGCGGAATGTCGGTTGACCCGACACTGATTAAAATCTGCAGAGTCTCCTTTGTACGGGGAGCTCTACCCAAATACAAAACCTATCCCAAACAACACCAATGACCACACAGGGTCTCATATACAATTATAATGAGTAAAACTGGCCACTTGGGCCCTTGCATTCATACTCACAACAATATTATCCCAACCAAAATATACCACATGGTTCAAGAGTTAGTACATCACTTATACAACATATACAAAATTTATAATTCTAATACATGTATACAAGCTACCACAAAGCCACAACCCGACTTTCTTCAAACGGTCTCTCAGGATGAGCCGTCTCTCGTGCGCACTCTGTACCAAAATAATATCCTCGGGACAGATGAGCTTATCGCCTATCGCTGAATCACCCTAAACGGGTTACTCCACCTAAGTGCATATGCAATGCTCCAATGAAAACATACATTCAAGTAAATGCGCGATCCCGTCAATGTCTACCCGATCAACTCATACCCGAGTCCTCATCACTCCCTCACACTTGCCTGGGCTTCACGCATGAATCATTATTTTTCAAAACAAAGATGTTGTTTTTAATAAAATGACTACCCTCCTATATTAGTAGGACCGACTCGATGTTATATTTAGTGACTACCCGATGTATATCAATTCAATAATTCGACGATTGATATTTTATATGGACTACCCTCCGTTATAAGTAATGGATCGACTCCCATATTTATTATTATTAGTCAACCCTCCGAAACCACTCTCTTAATGAACCATCTCATGCACTCACTCCTATCGCTCTGTGGTGCCCCCAAATAAGATAAGGGAATTTACGATGCCACCTAATATAATTATATAACATATGCAAATATATAATCATGAATATATTCACATAATTTAAATCATTACTAAACATGTCATGTAATTTCACAATTCATTACACCAAAAAATTAGCTCACTTCGCTAATTATCAAACACGAGCAATTCAACTTGAATTACTCAACTAAATACATTATTTCATAAAAATATTTGTGAACACTATTCCTATGAACAAGGAAACCTCGGGTTATCGTTTCTGCGAAATCACCAATCACCTGCCTAATTTTGTGAACCCAATTTCATGGCCATTTCCCTGCCTATGCACATCACAACACAATCTATGGTAATAATTATACAATTAGCTACCCAACAAATTGCGGAGTTAAATACGGATTGTAAATTGGGTTCCATAATTCAAACACCCGGGTCTCAGTTTTTGGGACCGATCAACCGCCGCTCAAGGCCTCAATCCAATCAAACATTATAAAACACTAAATAAAGTAAACCTAAGTAGGATAAATCCTACCTCTCGTTTGAGGAAACTCCTTAAATGGGAGTCCACGCCAGAAGCCCACGAGAACAACTTTCTTCTCGGGCTCATGATTTCTCACTGGCCGGATCGCCTACAAATATAAAGAGAAGTGGGATGTTCTCTCACTAAAATATTCAAAATGGCTACTGCATCTCATTTCTCAAGCCTCACGCTTGGCCTTGGCTTTTTTAAGGAAGAAGGCCATCATTATTAATTTGGTTCTTTCCCACTTAAACTTTCAAATAATGCTCATTATGTCCCCAAGTTTTGGATTTTCAACATTTTGCACTATCTCGGCCGTCCATTTCCATCATTTCTCTACTCATGCAACATGTATAACATGTGTACATGTTATAGGTGACTTTCGTCACGTCACATGTCGTTTTACGACACCCGATACGCGATGCCTCGAAAAACGTGTCAACTCCGACAGTCTCGGAATTTGACGAAATTCGATGTGCTAGCTAGATTTCGTGAGACGATTCCAACGGTGAAATCCGTTTCATCATCCGAGATCTAGAGAATAAATTTTGGATTTTTGACCGAAATTACGATTTTACCATTTTTCCAAAAATTGGAATTTTCTCGGGTCTTACATCATGAGACAAACCAAAATTCATTTTTGGTCTCATTTTGTTAGGGCAAAACGTGGAGAAGAGAGAATAGAGCAAGGAAGAGAAGAGGAAGAAGAGGAAGAAGGAGAAGGAGAAGAAAGGGGAAGAAAATCGTGTGGAATCATGTGTAATTTGGGTTTTTGGATTTCTAGGGTTTTGGTATGGAGATTAGTTGCTCCTTGTTCTAGGGTTTTGTGGAGAGATCACATTAACCCTAGAATTCTTGAAGTTTTGTGGGGAAAAACCCTAGTTGGTGTAAAATAAACATGAAATCCTCCTATTTATATGATTTTATATGGATTGGTGGACCTTGGGTTGAATTCTTAGGATTTTCACCTAGGGTTTGGTTATATGAGGTTTCAAACCACCAATTCAAGTGTTATGGAGTATTACTTAATTCCATGCTGATTCTGGCGATATTGACAGAGTAAGCCAGGATGGGGTTAAAATCAGATCAAAAGATGCAAAATTAGCATTTCTGGGCAAAAATTTCGAGGCGGTATAGGTACCAAAACAGGGTGGTACCGATACCACCATACGTATTTTCAATCGGTACCCCACAATACTGCGCACCGTACCACCTATATGCATCTGCATCGTACCAAACAGAAAGTGGTACCACCACACGCCAAATGCCCAGATTTGTGTAGTTTTGCATATTTAAGCCCAAAATCGTACACCGTTAGTATAGGAACCTTACTAAATGATTAAGAGAGGTTCAAAGAAGATCGAACCAATGAAAATCGTAGCGCACTACGCAAGGCGGCGATATTCGCTGAGTGACTCATGCTATGAAGTACGTTAAGTTTACGTTATACATAGGCGATTAATGTGTTCGCCGTATTCGTTGAGTGTGTAGGTTAAAAGCAAAGGCGAGAAAGTGGTGGAGTTGTGCTCAAGTTTTGGTAAACAAAATGTGAGTGTTCTAAACCTATTTTTCAAATACTAGTGTACTATTATAAACTGTTTTACACTGGTATTTAATGGTTTTGATTGTAAACCATATTTGAAAAGAAGCAAATGGTTTTGATTTTAAACCATATGTGAAAAGAAGGCAATGGTTTTGATTTATTCAACCATACTTTTAAAAAGAAAGCAATGGTTTTGAATTATCAAACCATATTCAAAGCAAACAATGGTTTTGAATTATTAAACCATGTTTCAAGTAAGCAAGCAAGCAAGCAAAAAGAATATTTTTGAAAATAGGCCTAACTAAAATCCTTAGTTTTAAGCAAGCATACCGGTCAGAGGTATTCCGTATGTGCACGGTGGTGTTAGGATATCATACATGCATTTTAGATTTGCCTGGTCGGCAAACTTAGGTCATGCATCATGGCATTTAAAGGAGACCGTGACACGTACTGTAGTATATGTGGTTAACGCTACACCAAATTATGGTGATGGGGACCCAGGTCAATTCCACCATATTTACCGAAAAAGGTGAAGTGAAGTGTGCTCAGGCCCTTTCACCTAGGTGAGCGGACCCAAGTCCAGCCACCAGCACGGTCGATGCTCAGTTCTCGCGGTTCAGCCAGATACAAAGAAGTTTTCAGGAAAGGCCTCCATTGGTTGATGATTTATAAGCATGTTTATACAGTTTTGAAAAATCAACCACTGGTGCACGGTTGAGCCCAGACTCCCGTGTTTGTTTTAAGCAAACGGTTGAGCCCAAGCTCCCATTTTTATTTCAAAATGAGCGGTCGGAGCCTCGTGCCCCGTGGTGATTTTAGCAAAAATGGCCGAGCCTGTGCTCCCGCTTTTATTTTTAAAGAACTGGCTGAGCCCAGTTCTGCTGCTTATTTTAAAGACGTTGAGCCCAGACTCCCGTATTTATAAAAAGTTTTATAAACTTTTAAAGCAAGCAAGGTAAAGCAAGCAAGCAAAAGATTTGAGAAAAGTTTTATAAACTTTTAAAGAAAAGCAAGGTAAAGCAAGCAAGCAAGAGATTTGAGAAAAGTTTTAGAAAATTTAAAGTAAGCAAGCAAGGCTTCTGGAAAATATCTTGTAAAAGAGAGTTTTACAGTTTTGAGATGTTTTCCCGAAAAAAAAACATTTTATAAAGCACACTCACCGAGCTCGCTTAGGGCCTTACATTTTCCTATTTTAAAACTATTTTCCGTGCACTCGGGAAAAACGTATTTTTCTTTTTCGAAATGAGCGAATCGGTGAATTCTTACGGGCAGTGCGAGACAAAACCTAGATCTTTCTCTAGACCCTCCCGGATAATGGCTTGAATCACGCCGTTAGAATCATCTCGCGAAATCTAGTTGAACCAAATGAACTGCGTCGAATTCCGAGACTATCGATTTTGCACGTATTTCAAGACGGAATGGCCCAACCGTGGGGTGCCATGTGGCACTTGCATGGGAGACACTTGGCACATGGTGGCCAAGTGTGTCATGCCCTTAGAGTTCCATGAGTTGGGTGGGGAGCCAAATGTCAAGCCACCCTCATGCATGAGCATGAGAAGAAGTGGTTGAAGTTGTGGCATGGAGAACACTTGGTCTTGGAGTTGACCAAGTGTCAAACAGAAATGGATGTTAGGTGTGCTCCCTAGGTCAAACCAATTTGGTAGTTTGAGGAGGGATGGCAAACAATTCGTAAACAAGAGGAGAAGAAAGAAAAGGGAGAAAGAAAGAAAAAAAAAAAAAAAGGAGAGAAAAGAAAGAAATAAGGGAAGGAAAGGAAGAAGGAGAAAGTAAAAACAAAGAGAACCCGGTGCGGCATTTTCTGGTTCAAGGGTGCGTGGAGTTCAGCATTTGTTTGATCACACTCAACGGGTGAGACTTCTCCTACCATGGATTTATATCTTGTCTAAGAGTTGTTTGATGACGGGGAAGGTAAATCCATGCGGTGAAATTTGGATGAATGGCCGGTTTCTAGCGAGCTGTTGATGTCGAGTGTTTTGTTTATCCATTTTACAAGATTTAAAATCTTGAGATGGCCTTGTTGAAGCGATTTATTAAATACGGAAATGGCTTTGTTAAAAGCGATTTTATGGGGATTAAAATCACGGGAAATGGCTTTGTTAGAGCGATTTATTTAAATGCGGAAATGGCCTTGTTGAGCGATTTTATATGAGAATTAAAATCTGGAAATGGCCTTGTTGAAGCCCGAGATTTATGTGAGGATTAAAAATCTGGAAATGGTCTTGATTTATATGCGGGATTAAAATACGTAAATGGTTTTGTTGATCGATGAGATACAAGCATGATGATGTTGTATGTGTTTGGTGTATGGTTGGTTTGGTTGCATGAAGTATCTGGGTTTTACTGGGTTTTGACGGAAGATGTGGTTTGTTGTTGGGATAAACATTTTGGCTTTGGTTTTGGTAGAAGAGTCATGGGGTTTGTGTATGGTTGGTTGCAGCTAACATGCCCGGAATGTTCTGGAGTTTTTAGGCGAAGAAAACTCAGTTTGGTGTTTGTGTATGCATGAAAAAACATGCAAATTTGATGGGCTTTCATGCATTAACTTATGCGAAATGTTTTGGGTTTTTAGATCAAAACTGTTTGGTGTATCCTTGTATGCATGACTAACTTACTTGAGAATGTTCTAGGTTTTGGCAGAAGAAAACTCAGCTTGGTGTATATTATTGTATGCATGAAAAACATACGAGAATTTTATGGGCTTTTCATGCATGAATTTAGCATGCAAATTTTCACAGACCCGTGGCGATGAATAACATGCGAAATTGAATATTAATTCGAGTATGAATGTTAACATGCAGAATTTTCATGGGCCCGATGACTGATGAATAACATGCGGGAATTGTGAATATTAACATGCGAGAATTTTTCACGGAGCGATGGTGATGAATAACATCTGGTGTGAATATTAATTCAAATTGTGGATGTTAACATGCAAATTTTCATGGAGCGATGGCCCGATGAATAACATCACGAAGTGGGATGTTGATGTGGGTGCTGGACAATATGGTTGATGTATTATGTGTGTGTTGTTGGGTTCATGACTAAATCAAAAGTTGGCTTGTTATTACTTGAATGCAGAATTTTGGAACTAATATGGTTATTGCATTTTTATTGTATGTCTTTGTTTTCTAAGTTTTAGGCGAAAATCAAAGTTGGCTTGTTATTACTTAAATGAATGCCATGCGAATTTTACGGAACTAATACGGATTTAGTGCATGCTTATGTGATGTCTTGGTTGGGTATGTGGAATATTAACATGGTTGCATGTATGTTAAATATATGTGAAATGTTGTGTGCATTAGACGCTGAGTGTTCATAGCACACACATAGTGTCACGAGTGTAGAATGTCCATGTAGAGATTTTCATGCACATTGGTCATGGGTTTGAGTCTGTTGCACAAATTGCATTACATTGGTGTGCGGTAACACCATATTACATGAGAGTGTGTACATGGTCTTGGTTGTACTTGCATTCGGTGTTGAATCGTGTGGGCAGGAATGGGGCCAGAAGTCAATTGAGTTCCATGGTGTTAAGCGAAAATGGAAAATGAAATGTGTCGGGCGTAGCAAGTAGGGGATAGATGCCCCCTCGGGTGAAAAACACATGAAAGCACAGTTAGGCAACGTATCCACTTAGGTGAAAGCCGAAAAATGTCGGAGGTGTAAGAGACGCGGTGAGACCAGAAAAGCTCTGTTGCCCCGAAAGACCTGGCCCAGTAAATAAATATCACATAGACTACGAGTTGTGAGATGGGAGTCGAGGTGGCTGATCTTGATTTCCATTGGCGCTAGGTAGGTGGTGGGTCGGTTGACGTGCCAGGCCATGTACATTGTCGTCTCATACATGCATGTAGATTTTTCCATGATGGATAACATGTATGCACGGATTAGTTGGTTTGACGTGAAATGATCATTTGCATGTGCACTGAGTAGGGGAAATAACCCTTATAGGATTTATCTCTCTTTTGGGCGTTAGCTCACCCGTCGTGGGACCCCCTTTGGTCTGGACGGATACGGGAGAGACGACCGCTCCTTAGAGGCGGGATTATGAAGCGGCCCCGGACCCATGTATGATTCTTGTTTTGTGTATCTATTAGAACGACCTAGTTTTAATATATGTTTTGTATTAGGAGTGATGTAATAACTCTTAGATCTATAGAAATGTATGGTCTCGTAACCGTATGGACGAGTATGATGATGGGCCTTATTGGTCCATTTTACTCATGTATGGGTCTCATGATATGAGACACACAGGTTTCCGCAGGTTGACGGTAGTCGATGGGACCCCCGGGTTTTGGGGTGTCACACTCTGGACGCTGGAGCATATTAGGATTCTCCTGACTTTAGTATCAGTGCTGTAATTAATAATGTTTTGTAAGGATATACTTTGAATTTGTATAGTGGAAGCATATGTATGTATATTGTGAGACCCCCACCCTTCGTGACCACCTCATGGGTACCCTTCAGGTGGAAGCTCACTCATAGGATATCCTCATTCCCACTGAGTTCCTTTCGCCTCCCGGGTGAACCCGGGACCTAGGGTCTTTAATGCGAGACGAAGTGCTAAAGAATTTCTTTTCTTTTCTTTTCAACTTACTTACGTTTTTAGAGGAAGAATCGCGAGTTTCCTCTGTTTTGGACTTTCCCAAATTTACAAAACTTGATGGCTGTTTAAAACACTTCTAAACTTCAATTCATCAACTTCCATATTAGGACTCTAAATCCTAGCAAATAAACACAATATACATATATATACATTTATTTCTTTCAAATCATCAAAACATTTAAGCCTTCTTCAATTCCATGCATAATTTTATCAAAACATGACAAATATTCACATATACAATATGCAATTATTTTTTCAATGCGGTCATGCGTCGTCTCCTCGATAGCTCGACTCCAGCTGCATAGGGGTACTCTGGAGTACTGTCTCGGAGTCTGAGAAAATATTTGTTGAAACATATGGAAAAGAGTGAGCTAAGCAGACTCAGTGAGTGTACATTTCATTTATAACATTTCGGTACATATCAAAATAATACATACTTAAACAATTAAAATCATTTATACATTAAACATTTATGCCTTAAACTTTCTTTCCATAAATACTTATACCATTAAAATCAGTTTATGCTTTAAACATTTATACCTTAAAACTTTTCTTTCAATAAATACTTATGCATTTAAAATCCATTTATGCTTTAAATTTATGCATAAACTCTTTCCATAAATACTTATGCATTTAAAATCATTTATGCTTTAGAATTTATGCCTTAAACTTTCTTCCATAAATACTTATGCATTTAAAATCCATTTATGCTTTGGCATTTATGCCTTAAACTTTCTTTCTTTATTTCTTTCTTTCATTCTTTCGATGGAACCGGGGAATAAACACACCCGAAGCAGTTTCAGTGCCGCGGTGAGGACGGTCACATTCAGTCATAACCACTATTGCGGAGAAACTCACGCTTTGCATAGGGTTCGATCATAATGCTATCACGTGTAAGGATATTACTACAGACACCTATTTCCCTCCCTCGAGTTAGTAACTATAACTTTGCCTCTTAATCCCTTACGCTTAAAGTACTTACGACGTGCTCGATCACGCATAGCAGTCATAGGGGTTTAGGGTAACCATGTTAAAACATTTCTTCAAAAATACATTTATAAATACATTTAAATCCTTTACTTTATCATTAAAACACATATGCATACTTTAAAAACATTTTTAAACTTTCATAATACCTTAACATATGCATACATATTTAATACACATATAAATATATGCATTGATGCAAGATAAAACAATGCAATATAAAACATTTCCCTTATGCCTTAACATTTACTCTTAAAATTTACATTATTTCAGTTTAACATTAAAACCATTCACTTTTAAAAACTAAATTCTCAAAATATCATTTTCACTCCACGGTTCACGCTCCAATTCCGCTTGCTTCCCGTTGAGTTCCGTTCCGTCCGATCATCCTTTTCACCCTTTTCAAGAAAATCACAACTATACATTAATCATAACTTCCATTTCAAATCCACCATACACATTCATTTTAAAGCCCGATGGAACAATTTACCCTTAAGCACTAAAAACTCATTCATTTTGGCCAACCTTTTCAACCATACCTATAGACTTTATGACTCAAAAAATTATTCAAATGGTCTTCAAAATTTGTAAAAACTCTCAGATCCAGTTCTTGATATATCAAATAACATCTCCTTAATTTCAATTTAAAATTCCGTCTCTAAAACCCTCAACCATATAACACAATCTGCACAACAAATACTCAGTTTGGCAGAACAAATCTACACATAGCTCCACTTTGAACCATTTTCTGAGCACTTTAAGTTTACAATTTGCATGAACTTCCTTTAGATAAATTTTTCCCTAGAAGTCTGCACCCCAGAATTTTGAATCACTCAATTCCGATCTGAAATGAGCAGGATTATGGCCAAAATACCAAAACCGGTCAAACAGAGAAAACAGGACATTCCTGTACCGAGGACTGCTGCCAAAAATTTACCAAATTGTGTTTTCTCTTCATTTTTCTTTCCTCTAAACACTTAAATCTGATGCATTATATACCCATTTCAACATATCACACAAAGTCTACCATCAAACCCTAACCATTCATTCACTTGATTTGTCAAAACCTAATCCTAATCCATGGCTTTCTCGAAAATTTATCTCAAAATCATCTTCCATTCAACCCTAAATGCCACTAATTTAACATCCATACAAGAAAATCAAATCATTAGGCATAGAAAAACATAAGAAATCCAACTTTCCCACCATGAAAAACTTACTTGTTTCTTGGGTTTCCCAATCTTCTCTTCCTTGATTCACTTGGAGCTCACTTTGGAAGCTTGAAAGAGAATAAATTCACCTCTACCACTTGCCTACCCTTTCTCCTCCCTCTTTCTCCTTTCTTCCTTTCTTTTCTCTCTTTTCTCCTTTTCTTTCCTCTCCTATACGTGATCCCCTCTTTGAGCACTTAAATCCCCAAATTTTAGACTTTAAAATATTATTCCAAAGTGCCCTTAAGTAACAAAAATATCATTGGTTGGTTTAAAGTGCATTACTCTTTTATCCAAGCTTCTCATTGGTCCATTCCCATGAGACCAAGTCCATTTACCCATTATTTAAATCATAACTTAGCCATTAAGAAAGATTTTTGATTGGCTAGTACAATTAAATATCTCCATTATAGCGATTTTATCTCGGTTTAGCACATTCACTTGCTTTTATATCGATTATATGTCAAAAATATTCTATGGTAAGTCTATATTTAAATTTGAACGCAAAATATTTTAACTAAATCCTTCACGATTGAATTTAGGGCTGAAATCAAGGGAAATCAGATTTAAAATCATTAAAATCGGTAATCCGGACAATAGCGTATTATTACCTGAATTACGTTCGGATCACCTGGAAACTATCCAAACGGACTCCGTTTCACTTTATTTCAGTTTCGTTAGTCTTTATGATTTATTCGGACCTTTTACTGATATTTCGGCTCAATTTCCGAAAAATTTGTATGACCAAATTTGATGGAAATCACTATTCACTTAAATCTCCCATTACTCTTCTAAATATCGGTTCAAAGTCATAGGAACTGAAATTTTCATAAAAATCCTTTGCAACCTCCATCCGGATAAAATAAGAAAAAATCACTATTCATTAGGGCACCCGGTTACAATTGTCGAAAATTTTCACTTCATGCCCAAATGATGTCCAGAGCGTTCTAAATTCTAATCCACCCTCGCTTCTATCATTAGACCTCAAATCAGTTCAATAACTATTATTATAACATTCAATAAGGTTGGGGGTTTACAATCACCCCTCCTTATAAAAATTTCGTCCTCGAAATTTAAATTCTCATGTTGCTTTCCTCTCTAGTGATTCATCCCTAACACCTTTACTAAAGGAATCACTTTGTTTCAAGAACCCTAATCATTTCGTCGACAATTTGAACGGTCTTTCTTCGCCGTCAAATCTTCTTTCCAATTCAACCGGTTGATCTCTTAACACATGTGAAGAATCATCATATACTAAAGCATAGAAATGTAAATATGTCATGTATTCGAAGCCCGGTCGGTGGCAACCTCAACGAGGCAGCTACCTCTCAATTATTTTCATAATTTCACTTAAAGTCCATATAGAGAGGACTTAACCTTTCTTCAGAATATAAACACCTTTCGGTGATATCCTCATAAATACGATCCCCACCTAAGATTCCAAATCTCTCCTTGGGTTATCAACATAACTTTTACATCAATTTTGAGCTATATTTAATCTATCATGATAACTTTAACGTGTCTGTTGCTGAACAATTATGAACACAAAATTTTCTCTCACTTCCCTCATCCCAACATAATGGAGTCCTACACTTCCTTCCATATAAGGCCTCATAAGGCGCCATTTCAATGCTTGCATGATAACTAGTATTGTAGGAAAACTCCATTAATGGTAAATGTCTTTCCTAACTTCCTTTAAACTCTAACACACAAGCCTGTATGGCTCTTTCAGATTGGTCATCCGTGAAGTCGTACAATCTCTTTTATATACAACTCAGCCAACTTCTCAACTAAGTCACTATTTTTCCATAGGTAGGAAATTGATTGATTTCGTCAATCTATCCACAATCACCTATATCACGTCATAACCACTCTGGCAAAGTGGAAATAAAAAAAAATCCATCATGATTCTCTCCCATTTCCACTGAGGGATCGGAAGAGACTATAAAGAACCACAAATCTTTGATGCTCAACCTTTAACTTTTTTGACAAATGAGACATTTAGAAATAAATTACACAACATCTTTCTTTATACCCCTCCACCTTTAGTATTCCCGCCAGGGTATGATACATTTAGTGTTTCCACGATGCATAGCATGTATGCGGAAGAGTGAGTCTCTTTCATAATTTATTTCTTTAATCTTCCCACATCTAGTACACATAACCTGTGACCTATCATCACTATACCATATGCAGTACTAAAAATCCCTTTTAAGCGCGGACTCGACTTCCACTTTTAGATTTAATCATGATCCTTATCTTGAGTCTATAGCTCCCTTACCTTGTCACATTAGTACGGGACTAATATCTGTCGATTCTGATCTCGCACCTAAAGACCTCAATTCCATAAATCTAGGGAGGTACACAACCTTTAGGTGAGATATGGAACATGGAAGCTCTCTTAGAGCATCGATTACCACATTAACATTTCTTTGATGGTACTCAATGGTGCACTCATAATCCTTAATGAGTTCAACCCATCTCCCTACATCTCATATTTAACTTTTTCTATGTGAATAAATATTACATGTTCTTGTGATCTGTAAAAAATTTTACATGCAACTCCATATCAGTAATGCCTCCATATACGTAGAGCAAAGACTACAACAACCCGACTCTAAGGTTATGTCTGGGATAGTCTGCTCATGCTTTTCAATTGCCTTAAATCATATGCTATCATTTTTCATATTTGCATTAACTCACCCTAATTTCTGCCTAGAAGCATCTGTCTATCTTGTATATCCCTTCTTGCCACGTGAATTGTAAGAACTAGGGCTAAGGTCAAATTCATTTTTAGTTCATCGAATCTTTTCTGACATGTCTCTTACCATACAAACTTTTCATCTTTCCTTGTCAATTTAGTCAAAGGATCCGCTAACTTTGAAAATCCCTTAACAACCTTCCTATAATACCCTGCTTAACCTAGAAAACTTTGTATCTCTGTCACATTCGGTAGGTGGTTTCGAGTTCCACGATTTTCTCGATCTTTTGAGGATCGAAACCTTCAAAATCACATGCCTTAGAAAGGCAACACTGTCTAACCAGAACTAGAATTTACTAAGTTTGGCATACTAAGTAAATAGAATTTACTTAGATGCTCCTCATGATCTTCATTACTGCTTAAATAGATTAAAATGTCATCAATGAATACTATAACAAACTGATCTAAATAAATTTGAAAAGATCACATTCATAAGATCCGTAAGCGGTGAATATAAGTTAGTCCAACTAGCATGACTAAAAACTCATAATGCCTATACCGTGTTTTCAAAGTTGTCATAGGAACATCCTCTGACCTAATCTTTAATTGATGGTAACCTGAGCTTAGATCCATTTTCAAAAATACCCTCGCTCCCTGTAATTGATCAAAAAGATCATCAATCTGTGTAAATGGGTGTTGATTGCGTATTTTCACTTTATTCAACTCTCTGTAATCAATATACAATCTTAAACTTTCACCATTTTTTTTTTTTATATATACCTAGAATATCCTCTTGACACACATCCGGAAATTCTCTGACTATCGGAATATCTTCCAATCGACTACCACTATCCCTCACCTCAATGGCATAAGCTAGGTACCTTTAACTTTCAAAGTATTTACTAGCCCACATAAGCTGTCATATTATTGGTAGGTGGTATTTCCGTAACCCACATAAAACAACCTCTCTGTCTTCAGCAGCTATAGAACCTAACCTCTCCTATAACAATCTAACTGCTGATGTCTAGATAGTAAATCCATGCCCTAATATAACAATAAAGTCATGGATATCTAATAATATCAAGTGCGAAAACTCCTGGCCTCCAACAATCACTTTCTGTTGTAACAATCCCAACTTTTCCACATACTTTTCCTAGGGTGGCAAAATCCTACATTACACATTCATCATTATGTCTTCAATTTCTTCCATTTCTTTCAACAATTACCTTAACGATTTCACTTAATGTCATTGATTCACTTAAACTAAATTAAACCCATGCATTTTCAATTAACCATCTCATTACCTCTAGTACGACCATGCCTTTTAAAGGATCTCCTATATAAATGTAATTTCTTGCCTCTAATTTCCTTACCCTCTCAATGGACCTTTGTCGGCTCAGAGTGATTAAATGTTATGGCTAACATCCCGAGCCATCTGCTCTAAAGGTATACGTCACTCTTACAACCTCGGGAGGAGGTGGCGGCCCCTAAGCGGTGCTGATTGGAGGGGAACATGCGAGACTCATAAGAGCATGTTCCTCGGGTGGTGGTACTGCGCGCCGGGAGCTCTGGTGGGTGGTCGACCTCGACGGCGCATTTTAATGAATTAAAATTATTATGTCATGCCAATGCATATATGATTTTTAAATCCATAAGTCTGACCACTATAAGTGTAAGAAAAGCATTAAATGATCATGCCAAAATAAAATTTTAAATCCTGTGGCGTTAAACATGGCTCAGTGCATGTGTTGAAGGATCCGACCGATTAACCTCATGAACCAGAGGGGACACTCGGCACTCAGCCAGATAGAAACTTTTTCCTTAAAACCATAATTTAAAATGGTGGAAGCCGAACCTTCTGATTCTTCACATATCTTTTAAAAATAATGCGGAAGCGAAGTGCTAAAAAAAAATTTCTTTTTCTTTCTTTTCCAACACTTAGATTTTTTTCAGGAAAATCGGCCAGAGTTTCCTCTGTTTTTCGGACTTTCCCAAATTTACAAAGCATTGAAAGCTGTATTTAAGCCTTACAGCTTGATTCATCAACTTCCATATTAGGACTCGTCCCACAGCCCAATCAAACACAATATACATATATATACATTTATTTCTTTCAAATCATCAAAACATTTTAAACCTTCTTCAATTCCATGCATAATTTTATCAAAACATGTCAAAATATTCACATATACAATATATAAATTATTTTCAATGCAGTCACATGCGTCGTCTCCCTCGATGGCTCGACTCAGCACGGGAGGTACTCTACCGATGCTGTCTCGAGTCTGAAAATATTTGTTGAAACATATGGAAAAAGAGTAGGCCTAAGCAGGCTCGGTGAGTGTCTACATTTATATAACATTTTCAGTACATATCAAAATAATACATACTTAAACAATTAAAATCCATTTATACATTAAACATTTATGCCTTAAACTTTCTTTCCATAAATACTTATACCATTAAAATCAGTTTATGCTTTAAACATTTATACCTTAAACTTTCTTTCAATAAATACTTATGCATTAAATCCATTTATGCTTTAGAATTTGTGTAAACTTTCTTTCTTTATTTCTTTCTTTCATTCTTTCTGATGGGTTGGGGAATAAACACACGAGCAGTTTAAATGCGACGGTGAGGGGCAGTCACATTCAGTCATAACCACTATCTTTTGCGGAGAAACTCACGCTTTGCATGGGGTTCAGTCACTAGTACTTTATCACGTGTAAGGATATTACTCTAGACACCTATTTCCTCCCTCGATTAGTAACCTATAACTTTACCTCTTAATCTATACACGCTTGCAGTGCCCGGCCCGTCTCAGTCCTGCCAGTCATAGGGGTTTAAGTGTAATCGGTAAAACATTTCTTCAAAATGTTTATAAATACATTTTAAATCCTTTGCTTTATCATTAAAACACATATACATACTTTAAACATTTTTTAAACTTTCATAATACCTTAACATATGCATACATATTTAATACATATAAATATATGCATTGATGCAAGATAAAACAATGCAATATAAAACATTTCCATATGCCTTAACATTTACATAAAGAATTTACATTAAACTTTCAGTTTAACATTAAAACCATTCACTTTTAAAAACTAAATTCTCAAAATATCATTTCCTCACAGTTCCATAGCTCAATTCCGCTTGCTTCCGTTGAGTTCCGTTCCCGTCCGATCATCCTTTTCACCCTTTCCAAGAAAATCACAACTATACATTAATCCTGTAACTTCCATTTTAATCCACCATACACATTCATTTTAAAGCCAAATGAACAATTTACCCTTAAGCACTAAAAACTCATTCATTTTGGCCAACCTTTTTCCAACCATACCCTATAGACTTTATGACTCAAAATTATTCAAATGGTCTTCAAAATTTATGAAACTCTCAGATCAGTTCTTGATATATCAAATAACATCTCTTTAAATTTTCAATTTAAAATTCCGTCTCTAAAGCCCTCAGCCATATAACACAATCTGCACAGCAAATACTCAGTTTGGCAAGAACAAAATCTGCACATAGCTCCACTTTGAACCATTTTCTGGGCACTTTAAGTTTACAATTTGCATGAACTTCCTTTAGATAAATTTTTCCCCTAGAAGTCTATTTTACCCAGAATTTTGAATCACTCAATTCCGATCTGAAATGAGCAAGTTATGGCCAAAATACCAAAACCGGTCAAAACAGAAAACAGGACATTTCCTGTACCGAGACTGCTGCCCAAAAATTTACCAAATTGTGTTTCTCTTCCATTTTTTCTTTCACTCTAAACACTTAAATCTGATGCATTATACCCACATTTCAACATATCACTGCAAAAGTCTACATCAAACCCTAACCATTCATTCACTTGATTTGTCAAAACCCTAATCTAATCCATGGCTTTCTCAATTTATCTCAAAATCATCGATTTCAACCCTAAATGCCACTATTTAACATCCATACAAGAAAATCAAATCATTAGGCATGAAAAACATAAAAATCCAACTTTCCACCATGAAAAACTTACTTGTTTCTTGGGTTTCCCTTATTCTCTTCCTTGATTCACTTGGGCTCACTTGGAAGCTTGAAAGGGAATAAAGTGCCTCTACCACTTTGCCCCTACCCTTTCTCCTCCCTCTTTCTCCTTTCTTCCCTTTCTTTTCTCTCTTTTCTCCTTTCTTTCCTCCCTATACGTGATCCCTCTTTTGAGCACTTAAATCCCCAAATTTTTAGACTTTAAATATTTATTCCAAAAGTGCCCTTAAGTAACAAAATATCATTGGTTGGTTTAAAGTGCATTACTCTTTTATCCAAGCTTCTCATTGGTCCATTCCCATGAGACCAAGTCATTTACCCATTATTTAAATCATAACTTAGCCATTAAGAAAGATTTTGATTGGCTAGTACAATTAAATATCTCCATTATAGCAGATTTTATCTCAGTAACATTAACACTTTTATATAGATTATATGTCAAAATATTCTATGGTCGTCTATATTTAAATTTGAACATAAAATATTTTAACTAAATCCTTATGATGAATTTAGGGCTCACGAAATCACGAATCGATTTAAAATCGATGGAAATCGGTAATCGGACAATAGCGTATTACGAATTACGTTCGGATCTGCACAAACTATCCAAGCGGACTCCGTTTCACTTTTTATTTCAGTTTTACGTTAGTCTTTACCAGTTTATTCGGACCTTTTCGTATTTTAAACCAGACTCCCAGAAAATTTATTTGCGAGCTCAAATTTCGATGAAATACTATTCCTTAAATCTCCCATTATCTTCTAAATATCGGTTCAAAGTCATAGGGCGGGGGTACTGTAAAATCCCTTTGCAACCCCTCCATCGGATGACAGAAAAAATCACTATTCATTAGGGCACCGGTTGGTGTCGAAAATTTTCACTTCATGCCCAAGTAGAGTATCTGACGTTCTAAATTCATCCACCTCGCTATCATTAGACCTCAAATCAGTTCAATAACTATTATTATAACATTCAATAAGGTTGGGGGTTTTACATATATAGTGTGATTTTGTGGAAATGTGTGAGCCTGAGGCTCTTTTGAAAGGATATTCTTTGGTTGTCATATTTTGGAAGAAAGTAGCAAAGTGTGTGTCTGAGTTTGGAAGATGTCATGTGCAAGTTGACATCTTTGTTGAGATTTTTACTAAACTATCAGTTGGAAAAAGGAAAAAAATTTATAGGAGTTTTCAGCAAGCAATACGGCTTCGCTTCATAGGAATTTCTAGTCGTTAGAGGTAACGGTTGGGGATTTTTATTAAGAATTAGCCGGCACCTCTTTACCAAATTAATAAATAGTTAAAAAATTTAAATAATGCTCAAACTAGTGCGTGAATAGTAATAATCACACGATTAAATCATAATGTTCACTTAAAAAATTTTCAAAATTAATAGCTAAAAGTTCATTAATGTAAAAGAATCCTCCTTACTTATCATGTTTCTGACATCCAAATAAGCACATTCAAGTGCAATCCCGATGAGATCTCATGTATTCAATAAAATCAAATGGTCAGGGGATTTGCAGGCATATTAACAAGTGTACCCACAAAAGCACACAGAACTACATTTTTTGTTTGAGATATATAATTATAGAATTTGCTCTATATAATGGATTCAAGGTATCAAATCATATAAATGTTTTATAGAGAAAGAAAAAATAAAAAAGAAAGAAAAGAAAAGAAAGATTGATGTAAGGAAACGCCCCAATTAAGTTTATGAACATAGAGGTTGGAGTGAGTCGATGTGGTGTTGCATAAACTAACTTGAGAATTTAGGTTTCCTATTAAAATACTTCATATCTTATTGGTTAATCTTCAGATTTTTCTTTTCAAAAATTGCTTCCATGTTTACTCATATAAAATTAATCTCAAAATACAAAATAAATAAGGAGTTCAAAAATGCTAAGTTCATTTCTTATTTTGTTCTCATTTTTCTATACCATAGATTCAAACGTAGTCTATTTTTTGAATACGAAGACAAATACAATGGTATTGAAATAAACAAAATCGAAACCTAACCTAAAATCAAATTTCATTGAGTTTGGATCTTGCTTTTAGGGCTATCCTCTATTGAGAATTTTAATAAAATGAAACAAAAAACAAAACCATTTAGGGCATGCATTGTTGAACTTTGGCGCTAGGAGTTTTGAGCCCTCTACCATGGCTAGCAGTACCTAACCCATACTCGTCCCGATCGAATGATAGATCATTGAGAGAGAAAGTGGGAGGTGTCGAGAGCGGAAAGAAAGAGGGATAAAGAGAGGGATGGGATGGGTGGGAAGGAACGAGAGGATTTTGTGGGAGAGGACCAAAGAGATAGAGAAAGGGTGGGGGAGTAGGGTTTTAGAGAATGAAGGAAGAAGTGAAAGTGTTTTTAAAAAGTATTAAAAATATATATTTATTTTTAAAGTTTATTGATCCAAACGAAAATAAAATTAATAAAAATTTTCAATGGTTTTATTTAAAATATATTTTATAAAAAATTATATTTATATTTTTAAGTATGATTTGTGCTTACTTAAATAAATATTAAATTTGAATAAATTTATCATAAAGAAATTTAATTTGCTTTTTATTTAATATTTAGCTTGAGATGATAATTCAAAATTTTTAAATTTATCAATTATACTTTAATTAATATAAAAATAATGTTTTTCATTTATTTATTAATTTTATGTTATTATATTGATTTTGATGATAATTTTAAAAGCTATTTAATTTTTTGAAATTCTTAATTTAATATATGAGGGTTTCGTGGAATGAAGGAAAAGAGGCGAAAGTGTTTTAAAAAGTAATGCAAAAATATATATTTATTTTAAAGTTGATTGATTTAAAGCGAAAATAAAAATTGTAAAAATTTTCAATGGTTTTATTTAATATTTAGCTTGAGATGATAATTCCAAAATTTTTTAAATTTATCCAATTATGCTTTAATTAATATAAAAATAATGTTTTCATCTATTTATTAATTTATGTTATTATATTGATTTTGATGATAATTTTAAAGCTATTTTAATTTTTGAAATTCTTAATTTAATATATGAAGAGGTTTCGTCAAATGAAGGTAAAGAGGGCGAAAGTGTTTTAAAAAGTATTAAAAATATATATTTATTTTTAAAGTTGATTGATTCAAACGAAAATAAAATTAATAAAAATTTTCAATGGTTTTATTTAAAATATATTTTATAAAAAATTATATTTATATTTTTAAGTATGATTTGTGCTTACTTAAATAAATATTAAATTTGAATAAATATCATAAAAGAAATTTAATTTGCTTTTTTTATTTAATATTTAGCTTGAGATGATAATTCAAATTTTTTAAATTTATCCAATTATGCTTTAATTAATATAAAAATAATGTTTTCATATATTTATTAATTTATGTTATTATATTGATTTGATGATAATTTTAAAAGCTATTTAAATTTTTGAAATTCTTAATTTAATATATGAATAGTTTCATCGAATGAAGAAAGAAGAGGGCGAGTGTTTTAAAAAGTATTAAAAAGATATATTTATTTTTAAAGTTGATTGATTCAAATGAAAATAAAATTAATAAAATTTTTCAATAGTTTTATTTAAAATATATTTTATAAAATTATATTTATATTCTTAAGTATAATTTGTACTTACTTAAATAAATATTAAAATTTGAATAAATATATCATAAAAATAAATTTAATTTGTTTTTATTTAATATTTAAGCAAGTGGTAATTCAAAGATTTTAAATTTTATCAATTATGCTAATTAATATAAAAATAATGTTTTAATCTATTTATTAATTTATGTTATTATATTGATTTTGATGATAATTTTAAAAGCTATTTAAATTTTTTGAAATTCTTAATTTAATATATAAAGGGTTTCGTGGAATGAAGGGAAAGAGGGCGAAAGTGTTTTAAAAAGTATTAAAAATATATATTTATTTTTAAAGTTGATTGATTCAAATGAAAATAAAATTAATAAAATTTTTCAATGGTTTTATTTAAAATATATTTTATAAAAATTATATTTATATTTTTAAGTATGATTTGTGCTTACTTAATAAATATCATAAAAATAAATTCATTTTCTTTTTTATTCTGTATTCCCAGCTTGAGATGATAATTCAATTTTTTAAATTTATCCAATTATGCTTTAATTAATATAAAATAATGTTTTCATCTATTTGTGTATATTTATTATATTGATTTTGATGAAGTAATTTCAGCTATTTAAATTTTTTGAAATTCTTAATTTAATATATGAAGGGTTGTCCCGAATGAAGGAAAAAAAGAAGCGAAAGTGTTTAAAAAGTATTTAAAAATATATATTTATTTTTAAAGTTGATTTAGTTCATACGAAAATAAAATTAATAAAATATATGACATTCTATTCAAATATATTTTCTCTAATTATATTTATATTTTTTAAGTATGATTTGTGCTTACTTAAATAAATATTAAATTTGAATAAATATGTCATCGAGAAAAAAGAAATTTAATTTGCTTTGTTTAATATTTAGCTTGAGATGATAATTCAAATTTTTTAAATTTATCAATTATGCTTTAATTAATATAAAATAATGTTTTTCATATATTTATTAATTTGTGTTATTATATTGATTTTGATGATAATTTTTTAAAAGCTATTTAAATATTTTAAAATTCTTAATTTAATATATTTTGTGTATCATTCAATCTTGATCAAGTTACTAAAGTAGGAGACTCTTGAGACGATATGCCCACAAGATTCTCCAATTTAATGATTGATACCTCGACTTTGAACTGTGTTTTAAAGATAGAAATTAGATAAAAGTTAGGCTTTTGAGACAATGAAATAAGGGAAGCTAAGTGGCCCTTTATATACATTAGAGTTTTACCTTGACTTATAAATTAAATATTAAGTTATGTTAATAAAATATATCATAGCTTGTGACGCCCCCCAAATCCGGGGGTAGGTGACAACTTGATCAACTGAATAATCCAAGGATGTCGGGTAACCCAGACACCACTTATAATCGAGGCGAGTCTCCTTTGTATGGAAGCTCTACCTAAGACCACATCCCTGACATCAACATGGAAGACATATACATGAGTAAAAATGGCCACTTGGGCCCATACAATAATACTCATCAATATACATCAACTATATACCATAGCTCAAGAGTTAATAACTCACTCTTACTTTAAACATATATTAAAATTCTAAAATTCTAATACATATCATACATCATAAAACCATGACCCGACCAGGCTTTCTTCAAAATCGGCCTCTAAGATGAGCCGTCTCCTCATACGCTCCCTGTACCTAAAATAATATATTCCCTCGACAGGGTGAGCTAATGCCCAATAGTGGAATCACCTTAAATGAGTTACTCCCCACCTAAGTACATATGCAATGATCCTATGTAAACACACTCAAGCAAATTTGTGATCCTACTTGAATGTCTAATGACCAACCCATGTCGAGTCCTCTTGAGCTCCTCACACTTGCCTAAGCCATGTATGAGAAAAATATCATTTTCAAAACAAAACTTGTTGTTCTTGAAAATACACTACCGAATCTTGGTAAAAATATGGGACTACCCTCCGAGGCGAATGTGTTGGAGAACCTTCCAAAACAATACATGGGCTCCTCCGATGTGTAATTGTAGGACCATCTGTGAAATCCCGAGAAAATCCAATTTTCTCAAAAATGGGTAAAATCGTAATTTCGGTAAAAATCCGAAATTTTTCTAGATCTCGGATGAAGAAACGGACTTCTTCGTTGAAATCGTCTCGCGAAATTTAGCAATTACGTCAAATTTCACTGGATTCCGAGGTGGTCGGGATTTCACATTTTTCGAGGCGTGGGATGTCAGATGACACATGGCAAGGTTAGGGGATGCCACATGGCACCTCAAGAGTGTGACACTTGGCATAAAAGGAATGGCTCACATTGAGCCACATGGGTGGCATGATTCCATGGCTCATATTAAGCCATGTAGGGTATGATGTCATAAAAAGAATTATGAAATAAAAGAAAATGAAGGAAAAAGGGAGAGCCACACATTTGGCTTGAGGAAGGAGGGAGGAAAGCATCGCTTGCCCACTCTGATCGATACTCAAAGGAGGAGAGAAATCTGAGAAAGGGAAAATAGAGAAAATGAAAGGGGATGAGAAGAGAAATGAGAAAAAAGAAAAGAAAACGAAAGAAAGAAAAATAAAGGAAAGAACGTGAAAGGAGGAATGGAAGTCTTTGATAGCCAATTTGTGATTTTCTTTATAGAGAGAGGTGCCAACTTCTCTCTAGGATTTCAGTGCTCAGTGGACGGCCGGATCGCTTGGTCAAGAAGCAAAGTGGTTCTACACATCGAGGACTACCGTGAGCCTTTGGTTTTAGGAGTTTTGACAAACTCCATGAGGTAGGGGTTTCATCCTACTTGTTTTATTCTTGGTTTAAGTGCTTTGTTGATGTTTGTGTTGGATTGAGGCCGTGAGTGGCTGTTTGATCGGTCCCAAATCTTGAAATTTTTGAGACCCATTTGTGGACTCCGTCGCAGTTTTAGGGACTGTTTTGGGTGTTGTGTGATGATTTATTAAATAAATTGTGCTTTTGTGAGTAGGAGGCCGGTAATGGCCAAGGAAATTGGTTTCAAAAAGTGGAGTTGAGGTTGGACATGTGGGCTGCCCACGGACAGCCCACATGCTCTGTTTTTTGGGACTGTTAAAATCAGTCACGGGGTTGTGTGAATTGGACCAAAATCTTTCATATGTTGTGTGCTTGAATTGTTGAAATGAATGGCTTGGTATGTGTGGAAATAGATAGGTTAAGACATGATTTTAATTTGTTAACACAATGACACAATTATATAAAATAAAATTGTGTTGTAAGCCATTAGAGGATAGTATAAGTAAATTGCTCATGATAGGCCACAATTTGGGGAGTTGGTGAAGTCAAAGAAATTAATAGGTTAATGCTTTATGTGTTAACATGAGGTCACAATTATATATGGAATATAATTGTGTGTAAACCATTAAGGTGAGATTATGATTTTCTCAAGTGAGCTAAATTGGGTGATGGTTGATGTATTGAATTACATGTGTGTAATTGTAGTTGATTGAAAATATGCATATTGACATATTGTATAAATGGTTTTGAAAATGACATAATGCATTTTCATATGTCTTTTGGAAGTAACCTGAAGTTAGGTGTGAGTGCATGACATGGTTTTTGTAAAAACGGACATGGTTGCGAAAGGAATTTCATAGGATGATATTCCGGAGAATTGGGTTGGGAGATGGGCCAACATATCATTTCGGATGAGGACCATGAATATTTCGGAAAGTTCACCAACCAATTCGCCTCGGAGGGTAGTCCCATATTTTTACGACAGCCGGTGGTGCATTTCAGAACAACAAGTTTTGTTTTATGAAAATGATATTTTTTCTCATACATAGCTTAGGCAAAGTGTGAGGAGTGGTGAGGACTCGAGACATGGAGACGGGCATTTAGACATTCAAGTAGGATCACGTATTTACTTGAGTGTGTGTTTAAGTGGAGCATTGCATATGCATGGAGTGAGCCCATTTAGGGTGATTCCATTGGGCGGAGGATAGCTCACCCTGTCGAGGGAACATTTTTTCAGGTACAGGGGTGTTCGAGAAGACGGCTCTTCTTAGAGACCGATTTTGAAGAAAGCCGGGTTGTGGCTTTGATGGTTTTTTGGATAATATGTATTAGAAATGTTAAATTTTAATATGTATTTGTATTAAGAGAAATGTATAACTCTTGGACTATTGGAATATAGTTGGGATATTTATTTTGAGTATTGGTTTATGGGCCCAAGAGGCCATTTTTACTCAGGTATGCGTCTCGTGATACGAGATGTATAGATTTTCCGCAGGTTGACGGGTAGTCAACGGACCCCCGGGTTTTGGGGCGTCACACCTCCTTTCGCAACCATGTTCGTTTTTTAGAAAAATGTCATGCACACACACCTAATTTCTAGGTTACCTCGGTGCATATGAAATGCATTATGCCATTTCAACACAATTTATATAACACATGAAAATATATCATCATGCATATATTTACATAATTTAAATCACAACAACATGTTATATAAATTACAATACATTACACCCCAAAAAATTAGCTCATGGGCTATCATCAAACACGAAGAATTCACCTAATTACTCAACCAAACACATTTTTCTCACAAAATTTCGTGGAATTACTATTCATGAATAGTGAAACCCTGCCACTGCTCACGCCACTCAACATCTGCCCACGCTAGAACCCGAAATCTGTGGCTACTTCCCGGCCCTGCACAATATCAAAAACATGATCTTATTGCATAAATCAACACCAAGATGCCTAAACAGTCCGTGCATTGTCACGGACCGTCCAAAAAGACTCCAACAATTTTCACATTTCGTCTCCAAGCTGGGAATCAGACAAATGGCTGCTCTGGGTTTCAAACCAACCGAAACATTAACAAAACACTTAAACAAAGTGTAACTCAAGTAGGATAAAACCCCTACCTCACGGAGTTTGTCGAAACTCCAAGAAACCGCAGACCACGCAAGGTCTCTCGCCGCCAAACGATTCTTCTCTTGTTCGCGTAAATCCGACTATCTGGATAGCTTTAAATCTGTAGAGAAGTCCCTTACTCTCTCACTAAAAATCACAAATCTTACCTACTGCATCTCCCATTTCCCTTTGCTTCATGTTTGGTCTCTTTTTGGCTCCTAAATGAAGAAGACAACATCATTGGCTATTTTGTCTTTATCTCATTAAGAATTCAAAAATTCCATTTATGTCCCTAAGCTTGGATTTTTGACATTTGGCACTATCTCGGCCGTCCATTTCCATCCTCTTTCTACTCATGCAACATGTGTCAGATGAGTACATGTTATAGGTGACTTTTTTCACCAATATTGCTTACTTCAAGATCCGATACCGATGCTCGAAAAACGTGCAAATTCCGACTGTCTTGGAATTCGATAAAATTTGACGTGGTAGCTAGATTTCGCGAGACGATTCCAACGATGAAGTCCGTTTCGTCATCCGAGATCTAGAATATTTTCGGATTTTTACCGAAATTACGATTTTGCCATTTTTCCAGAAATCGGAATTTTTTCGGGTCTTTCATTCTCCCCTCCTTAAAAGGAATTTCATCCCCAAATTATGGACAATCACAACACAACACATGCATATGCAACATGCACTCTACCATGCATGTAAACTCGTCATTTAAATATTAAACGACTAAACCACGTACCTTCATCCCTAAACAAGAAGGGATAGGTGGCCCACATCGTGTCTTCGTGCTCCCACGTTGACTCCTCCACTCCATAGTGAAACCATAGCACCCTCACTAAATTTCACTAGCTCAAGGCCGCAAAACCCGATCAAGGTTAATAAAATGCACACTAGTCCTCCCTCGAAGGTCCTATCAAGCAGTCAACCTCAATCCGGGTCCCCAATCCACCACACGAAGCCGACCAGAGTATACTCCGTGCAGCATGGATATCGTCATCACCCAGGACACTTTGACATGCTAAAGCAGTAGTGCCAACCCAGACGCACGCCTACCCTCTCGAGTTATCTCGGTGTTGGCCCAATAAACCCCTACGATAACTTCCCCTCGCACTTAACTCGACCACCCTTTCTAGCATCACCTTCAATAAGAAATGATCTCCAACTTCGAACTCTAAGGGTCGACGCTGTGACATCCACATAGCTCTTCTCGCGCCTCAAAGTTGTGAGAAGACGCCGTCGCATCGCTTTACCTTCGGCTGTGTTCTAATCGCATCGTGACCGTTGGATTTCCGAAAGCCTCTCCACCTCTATCCAACATAATCTTGATCTACACGCCTCCCATACAATGCCTCATATGGTGCCATCTCGTATACTCGCCTCGATAATCTGTTGTAGCGACCCACTAAGGGCAAGTGCTCTTCCCAACCACCCTTATGATTCATAACACATGCTCACAGCGATAACCTTTAACACCGATAGTCCTCTCGGGATCTAATTCACATCTCAATGGCGGATGTAGATCCGATCCCGATACCCTCCCAGATTCCCTGGTGGTCCCGCCCCCGGTGAAGTTCCACCATACACTCTAGGGAAGATACGGTGGACTCACTTTAAGGAGGGAAAAGACACCCGTTAACCTAATATCCCATTTATAACAAGTATCCACAACATATATAACTAAAGACTCATACAAAGTTCGAAGTACCCGATCATCGAGCGTCTCTAAGAGCCAGGAATTAGTACAAGTAAAGATTAATAAGTCCAATACAACAAAACAAAATAGGTAACTCGCGACAGTACCTAAGAAATGAAGGGAGAGCGACGTCAATCGCACGAACAGCCCTACGAACTGCCCGACCTAGGGGAACATATTTAAACAATAATGTGAGATAATAAATCTCAAGGCATATTATAAGGAAATTAACATTTTAATTTCAAAGATTTCTTCAAAACCTTCCGTTCACTCTTTGTAAAGTTCCGTTTAAAACATTTCACAAAACCCAACTTACCCAAGTCCAACATAAGTGGATCTATTCTCAACAAATTGGTTTCCACACAATGTTAAGGAAAACATAATCTGAACTGTTCACAACACAAAGCCAAGCACAAAACATGTACAGTCATCAAGTAATAAAATAACCATGAAATGCACCATAACCATGAGTATAAAAAAAAAAAATAGTTATACCATAGTTAGAAAATCAACAACGTCTATACCACATACCCATCATAAACCGTCGGTAAGCCGACCTCATGACACCGTGACAACTAATGAACCTGTGGTTACAATCTCGCCTACCGGCAAGCAATCAACAAAACCTCCGTAGACCCGGTCATCACGTGGCAACTAACAAACCTCCAAGTAGACCCGCCATCACGTGGCAACTAACAAACCTCCGTAGACCCGACCATCACGTGGCACTACTGAACCTCCTGCAAGTCTCGCCATCACGTACACCTAATAAACCTCCGTAAACCCGCCACGTGGCACTAACAAACCTCTAGGTAAACTTGGCCATCACGTGGCACTAACAAACCTCCGGGTAAACCTGTCCATCACGTGTCCTCTAATGAACCTCCGGGTAAACCCGACCATCACGTGGCAACTAATAAACCTCCGGGTAAACCCGGCCATCACGTGTCCTCTAATGAACCTCCGGGTAAACCCGACCATCACGTGACAACTAATAAACCTCCGGTAAACCCTACTAACACGTAAACCAATATAATCGCTCCTTTCACATGTACTTTTCCCAACAATACCGTGATATTAGGAGTCACCCAATAAAATCTCACGATCCACCTTTTTAAAACAATAGTTTTTCAAGATAGTTTACAACTTCAATCTATGTACCCAAAATATCCAAACACCATCGACTCATCCATGAACACAGTAAAACTTTCAAATAGTTAAAATGTTGACAAAATTCACATGAAATGATAACTTGTTTTATATGAAACCGAAAATCATGTTTGAATGCAACCAACCATCTGATCAAAACAGTATATATGTAAATTATTAAATCATAATAGATATATCGACATAATATCCCAAATCATTTAAAAGCATATAAACCACTCACAGACTACGCATCGCCGCCTGTCTCTCGTTGCGATCGCGTTTCCCAAATTTCACGTGAGTGTTCAAATATGAATAAAATACCACTTAGGTTCTAAACAATCAACTAATGACATCGAATGCCTCAAGGCCCAGTATAATTTTTAACTATGAAACCCGCTCAATTTGACCCCAATAGCCTGACACACGCATTCTATGTGACCCGATATCAAATGCTGGCCGAGCTCGTTTTTCGAAATTGAACAGTCCAATAATTCCTAAAAACATCCAATTTCACTAATCCAACTCCAATTTTGCCTAATTTGACCAACTGATACCCAATTTCAGTCCAAACTTCTCGGTAATTACCCGAAACAACCTAAAAATGGAAACCTAACCAAACGACGTCCAAAATTTACAAACCACATATCAATGGAAAGCCCAAGAGACCAGGAACTCATCAGTACCATTACCTTCGCATTCAACAAATAATGTAGGGCTCTAAATCCTGATCCAACCGCCGGACCAACTTTGTTTTCGTCGTGAATCTCTCAACGGTGAGGAATCTGAAAAAGGACCACGTATGAGTTCAGAGGGTCCAAAATGGTGGAAAGGAGCTACAGGACCCTGCTACGAAATGGCCGGAAAATCACGAAATGCCCGGTTACCCATGGTGGCCGCCGCCGCCGCCGCCCGATCCCGCGCATCCGGGGCGGCCGTCCCGAATTTCGCCGGCCGTGATCTGGCCCGAGGTGGCGCACCTCCACGCCAGCGCAGCGCGGTGGTGGCCTGCAGCCCTCGCTGGTCCAACCCCCACCCGGCCGCAAATGGTCAAAATGACCCAACTCTAACCACAAGCTCGAGAACTCTCTAGGGTTTTGGAGTTCAAAATGGTGTTTTGGGGGCTGTGGCTCATCTGGGCATCCAAAGTTATGTTTATATAGGGCCTAGGGTCGCTTGGGTAAAAATTTGAAGACAAGCCAGACATCAAGTTAAAACACTGACGTTGAAATTACCAGAAAGTTATAACTTTATCCGTAGGCCTGATTGGACGCTCGACCAGTCTATGAACTCAGACGGCGTAGCCTACGAAATGGTGTCTTAACCATCCCAAAAATTATCTCATCCTGAAAAAGTCAACTTTATCAACTCTACTAAGTGTTGGTCAAACATAGTCAAATTCGGTCAAACTTAGTCAAACTTGGTCAAACGTGTTGCAAACTTGTATTATTTGGTATGGGTCATTACAATCTACCCCCCTTAAAGAAAAATTTCGTCCACGAAATTCGTACCTGTGTCATGGAAGAGATGAGGATACTGACTCCGCATTTGGTCTTCCCGCTTCCAAGTCGCTTCCTCGACTTGGTGGTTCCTCCAAAGGACCTTCACTAAGGATATTGTCTTGTTGCGAAGCTCCTTCTCTTCTACCCGGGACCAGATCAACGTCCTCATAGGATAAGTCATCCTCGCCACCTCTCGTGTCTCCAACACATGTGAGGGACTGAATATACTACAGAGCATGGAGATGCGGGAACACATGACGTGGACTCGAAACCCTCCAACAAGCTCCACCCATGTGCCACCTAGACTCATCCTCTCAACAATCTCAAAAGGTCCGATGTAGCGAGGATTTCCAGCTTTCCTCGCTTCCATACTGCATCACACCCCTTCCAGAGAGAGTTTTAAGAATACTCTCCGATCCCGACCTCAAACTCAAGATCCCTTAATATCCACATAACACTAAATATTCATCAAAATGTATGCTCAACCACCAACAAGCTAAGGTTGGCATAAAATCTTTCCATCCTCAAAAACCCTACAAGTCTAACTTTCATGTCACGCAGTTGGTCTCTTACCTACATCTAAGGTGGAGGGAAATAATGGGGATGAGTTCTACAGTTCAGTAGTGAATCCTCTAACAAGCCATGCTCATAAAAACATTTCAATTATACATAATTCAAGATATCTCAAAACATGAGCATTTTGGCGTATAATAGGTTGATGATGGAAACACATGAATGCAATACTACCACCATCTCAACCCCGACCACGCTGATCCTTCAGAAGTTTTCACCCGTGGAATACCGATCATCCCGCATCAACGGCTAAATTACCGGGACTTACCACCAAGGGATATGCCCACATCCGAGATATCCGTGACCTTCTTCGGGACTTACAACCCAGAACTAGTCATCACCCCGTGTCCACCCATCGGGTCCTGACTTCACACGTCTCATACCTATGTCATGCTTTAAAACAATTTCACAAGATTCAAACCACATGGATAGTTAAAAAACATCACAGACTGCTATCCAAAGATTTCCATATATATATAAAAATATACATTTATATATATCTAGAAAATCACACAGTCAAAGCATGGAATGGTACAGAATTCCCACAACATCAAACCACAGTACAAGCAGGAGAAGGCTATAAGATCCCCTACTTTCCTTAGATTCAAATGTCCGCAAGTCTCCCAAGGAAGTCAAAACCGAGGCTTACTCTAAGCGGTCTCGTAAATAACAAGTCATAAGATTCCTTAGCCCCTCACAACTGTCACATAAAAATTACTCAAGTGGTCTATTACTTTATCACCACTTCGACTCACATATATCCTTATACCTTCCAAGATAAACCTGATCCCCAAGTGCACTCTCTCTACACTTACTAGGATCAACATTCAACACTCATTATTGGGGTGGTTGGCACAAACAACGCACTCAACATAAAACACCTCTTGTATTCCTATCTCCATATTACTCATTTGAAGATAAAGTGCTGGGCGGGTTCTTCCAACTCGAATCACCCAATCTGGGAGCACCCAAACTGGTGATACGTCCTACACAACATAGCCCCACTTGAATGAATCTCGGGGTCCAATGGGTTACGACTCGACACACATTTTCAGGTATTTGTGCCCTTTGAAGTCTAGCTTTACAATGTACCCACTTGAATCACTTAATTCTTTGAGCATAAATGATCAAGTTATGGCCAAAATACTGTAACACCGGCCATAAACGTAAAATCCAGCCCCACCGAAAACCTGCACTTATGATCTTCCCCACTTTTTCCATAAGTTTCCAACCAAATCAACCCAATCACTCAAACCCACATCGAAACCACTCTATTCAACCCGAAACATCTTCCAAAACACACCTTAAACCAGAACCTAGGGTTTTGCCAACTCAACACTCAACACTCAACCAATCTAAGATTAGGATGAAATCCTAACTCTCAAAAAGAGAGAAATCCATGAATCATATCCCTCTATACAAAATCCCCTCAAATCCTTACACAAATAACCAAGGATTAGGGTTTTACCGCCCCATATCCTTCACATCTAGGGTTAGGAGAAGTTCCCCAACCAAACCCTAGAAAAAAGAACCATTTAACAAGAATCAAACCAAAAACTCTTACCTTTTTTGCTCAATCTCCTTTCTTGGTCAAACTCCCAATTTGCCACTGCTTCTACTTTCTGAGGATCCACATGAATGTCATCAGCATAAACTACATATCCGAGAAACCTCACTCGGCCCAACCAAAATTCTCATTTACTGAACTTGGCATACAACTGGTATTGCCTTAAAGTCTGCAACACCAAACCCAAATGTCTCTCATGTTCCAACTCGCTTCTCGAGCACACCAAGATATCGCCGGGACAGAAGACAATGACAACCGGGATGGCGTATGGACAAAAGACCGATTCATTAAATCCATGAAAGTCATTGGCATCGTGAGTCCGAAGACATCACTAGAAACTCATAACGCCCATATCTCGCTCTCAATGTCGCCTTGGGAATGTTCGACCTAATCCTAACTAATGGAACCCCGACTCAAGTCACTCGAGAACACTTCGCACTCGTACGATCAAATAGGTCATCAATCCGAGGCAAAGGATATTGGTTACAAATGGTTACCTTATTCAACTGTCTATAGTCTATACACAACCTCTAAGTGCCATCGTAGAAGAAGAACCAATCAATTTCAAGGATAAGGTTGGGAAGGTATACAAACACCGGATGAGTCAAGACGAAGAATGTACAACCCCAAGGAATTTAGAAACCTAGAGCTCGATACTGCTTCGACGACCCGACCCGATACCTCCCAGATTCCCTGCAGTCCCGCCTCGGTGAAGTTCCACCATACGTTCTCTAGGAAGATACCGTGGACTCCACTTTATGAGGGAAAAAGACCATAAGTAACCTAATATCCCATTTTATAACAAAGTATCCACAACATATATAACTAAAGACTCATACAGTTCGACACTCCGATCATCGAGCGTTTCTAAGAGTATTGTGGAATTTGGGTATAAGTAAAGATTAATAAGTCCAATACAACAAAAACAAAAATGTAATCCCATATAGAGTACGACACTGCCATGGAGTAGCGACGTCAGGGACCATACGAAATGTGCCCTACGAATCGGTCCCACCTGGGAACATATTTAAAACAATAATGTGAGATAATAAATCTCAGTGAGTGGCATAGTTTATAAGGAAATTAACATTTTTAATTTCAAAGATTTCTTCTCTCAAAATCATCCGTTCACTCTTTTGTAAAGTTCCCCGTTTAAAACATTTCACAAAACCCAACTTTACCCAAGTCCAACATATGTAGATCATTCTCAACAAATTAGCCGACACAATGTTAAGGAAAACATAACTGAATCGTTTCACAACACAAAAAGCCAAGCACAAAACATGTATTGGGCCATCAAGTAATAAAATAACCATGAAATGCACCATAACCATGAGTATAAAAAAAATAGTTATACCATAGTTAGAAAATCAACAACGTCCATACCACATACCCATCATAAACCGTCGGTAAGCCGACCTCACGACACCGTGACAACTAATGAACCTGTGGTTACACCCGGCCATCATGTGGCAACTAACAAACCTCCAGGTAGACCCGGCCATCACGTGGCAACTAACAAACCTCCAAGTAGACCCGACCATCACGTGGCATTATCAGTCCCTCCGGTGTCCCGCCCATCACGTGCACCTAATAAACCTCCAACCCGGCCATCACGTGGCACCAACAAACCTCCGGTAAACTTTGGCCATCACGTGGCACTAACAAACCCTCCCTCGGTAAACTCGTCCATCACGGTCCCTCTAATGAACCTCCGGCTAAACCCGACCATCACGTGGCAACTAATAAACCTCCGGGTAAACCCGGCCATCACGTGTCCTCTAATGAACCTCCGGGTAAACCCAACCATCACGTGGCAACTAATAAACCTCCGGGTAAACTCGGCCATCACGTGGCAACCAATATAATCGTTCCCTTTCTCACATGTACTTTTCCCAACAATACCATATTAGAGTCAGTCCACAAAATCTCACGATCCACCTTTTTAAAACAATAGTTTTTCAAGATATAGTTTACAACTTCAATCTTATGTACCCAAAATATCTAAACACCATCGACTCATCCATGAACACAAAGAAAACTTTCAAATAGTTAAAATGTTGACAAAATTCACATGAAATGATAACTGTTTTATATGAAACCCAAAATCATGCTCAATGCAACCAACCATCCGATCAAAACAAAGATATATGTAAAGTATTAAATCATAATAGATATATTTATATCCTTAAATCATTTAAAGCATATAAACCACTCGACCGACTACGACGCCGCCTGCTCCCCTCGCCAGATCGCCTCCCGCCGGCGTGAGTGCCCGAAATATGAATAAAATACCACCTCAGCTCCAACAATCGAACCACGATTACTGAATGCCCGAAGCGCGCCTTAGTATAATTTTGTGAACCATGAAACCCGCTCAATTTGACCCCAATAGGCCTGATTACACAAGCAGGCCCTATGTAATTCGATATTCAAAATTCGGGGCTTTTCGCCTGGACAAGGTTTTTCGAAATCGAACCGTCCAATAATTCCTAAAAACATCAAATTTCACTAATCCAGCTCCAATTTTGCCTAATTTGACCAACTGATACCCAATTTCAGTCAGAACTTCTCGGTAATTACCCGAAACAACCTAAAAATGGAAACCTAACCAAACGACGTCCAAAATTTACAAACCACATATTAATGGAAAGCCCAAGAGACCAGAACTCATCGCACCACACTGGGTCCACCGTGGTGGCCGAAAACCGATCCAACCTGTCTACTAACTCTTTGTTCTCGTCAGAACTTTAAAATCCAAGTGAGGAATCGCTAAAAGGGACCACGTAGATGAGTCTGAGGGTCCAAAAATGGTGGAAAGAGCTATAAGGGCCCAAGTGGCCTGGAATGGCCTGAAAATCACCGAAATGCCCATACCCATGGTGGTCGCCACGTCGCCGCCGCTTCGCCGGGCTTGATCTCTGCCGACAACCGGCTGGCGCTGGTCGGAATTCTCGGGCCGCGTGACCGGCTCCTGAGGTGGCGCACCTCCATGGCCTACGCTAGCAAGGTGGTGGCCTGGTGCCTCGTTCGTCCAATCCCCACCCAGCCGTTAAATGGTCAGAAAATTAGACCCAACCTCTGGTCCACAAGTTCGGGAGAACTTCAGGGTTTTCGAGTTCAAAATGGTGTTTTCGGGGGCTAGGGTTTCATTCCTGCATCCAAAGTTATGTTTATATAGGGCCTATGGTCGCTCTCGGGTAAAAATTTGAAGACAGTTTGGACACTATTAAAACACTGCCGTTTGAAATTACCAGAAGAGCAATTTTCATCCGTAGGTCTGATTCGACGTTCGACCGCCTATGAACTCGTATTCTACGAGGCCTAACTGGTGTCTTAGTCATCCCAAATTATTCATCCTGAAAAGTCAACTTTGGTCAACCTACTAAGTGTCAGGTCAAACCTAGTCAAATTTCCTGTCAAACTTAGTCAAACTTGGTCAAACGTGTTGTAAACTTGTATTATTCTTGAGACGGGCCATTACAATCATTCATGACAAAGACAAAGACAATTGGCCGGTCGCGCGCTTCCATAACTGGGAAACTCTTCCGTAAGGTCGTAAACCTCGTCCCTATCCCACACCATGGACACCGGTACTCCATGTAGCCTGACCATCTCTAATGTACAACCGCCAGTATTCTCCAATGTTATGTCATTTACCTGCCAAAATGTTCGCTTCGCTTAGCCATCCACCATCACCCATACCAGATCATATCTCCGCTGCATCCTGTGGAAAGTGGGTCACAAAAATCCACGCGACGTGCTCCCACTTCCACTCCGCCACCTCCACGGTCAAGAAGCCCTCGCTACTTCGTGTCACCCTTAACTCCGCCGAACACGTGAGACATAGTCGAACAAAGTCCCCTACATGCCCCTTAATTCGCCTCCGCAGCACTAGCGACGAAGATCCCCGGGTATTCATACACCCGATGCACAAAGAAATCGAGAGCAAGTGAAACTCCCCCGAGAATCTCCTCTCTCAACCCACAATCCTGGGAACCACTACCCGTCCCCTATATCGAAGACTACTTTATTCACGGAATGGGCCCAAATTCACACTGTGATTGACTGTACTCCCATTCCTAATGGACACTATCTCCTTGTCTTGCCCCTGGGACTCAATCACTCAGCCAACGTAGACTCGCCAGAGCTACTAAACTCCCCAACGCATTCTAAGCTCGCCGTCAGATCAGAGTCTAAACTGCCCCATTAGCTTCAGCATCCGCCACTCCCGAAGCTATAATTAGCCAATGCTCCCCGTGGATTCGACCGAGTGTATCGCCACTCTACATTTCCGCTTTCCTTACCAGCCGGTAATGCAAAGTGAAGTCATAATCCTTTAGGAACTCCATCCACCTTGCCTCATAATGGAGGTCCCGTTGCGTGAAAATATACTTCCCGACTTTCGTGGTCCGAGTACACCTCGAACTCTCGGCCATATAAGTAGTGGCGCCAAATCTTCAAGGCGGTTGATCACGACCGCCAACCCAAGTCGTGTGTGGGGTAATCTCTACTCAGATTCTTCAACTGACCTGGGAACTATAAGCTACTACCCTCCCGGATCGCAGATCAAACACATCCCGCTCCTACCAAGGTACTGCCAACACACCGTGTACCCCCGCCTCGTCTCGGATCGTTAAGATATGGAAATGGCAAGTCTCCTTCAACTCCCCGGAATGCCTCCGGCATCGATCATCCCAATCAAACTCACTTCCTTTCCGGGTCAATTCGCCTAGGTGTCGCTTAATCTGAGGCAAATCGAATCACCAGCCCATCACCAGAGAGTCAGATCGCCAAGACCGACTGCCTCTCCTAACTCATCACTCACGACCTCTCCTCGGGTCTACTCGACGCTTCCGACGCCGACACCACGCGGTCCCAAAAACTTCACCCCCGCAGTTTCAAACTCGCGACTTAACAACTTATCAGCATAACCGATGGTCTCTCCACAACTGTATCACAATCCTCAAATGATACTCATGCTCCCACTCGTATTCAGGAGTAGATCAAAATGTCATCCACCTAAGACTACGACAAACCGATCTGTGATAGGGTCAGAATAATTTACGCATGAGATCCATGAATAGCCGCTGGCGAGACTCGTTAACCAAAGTGGCATCACCAGAAACTCAAAGTGCCCATAACGTCCTAAACGCCGTCTTATGGATATCCTGGTTTCCTAACTCTCAAATTCCGATGGTAACTAGTGCTAAGATTCATCTGGGAGACTCGCGCTCCTCTCTCAACTCATCAACAAACTCATCAATCCTCGCAGAATGGGTACCGATTTCGATCGTGAACCCTATTCAACCCGCTTCAGAATCACGACAAATGGCGGTCTTGTCCTTCTTCTTTCAAACAGAACCTATATGGTGAAGTGCTCTACTAATGAACCCTTATCTAGTAGCTCCTCAGAGGCCGACTATGAAATTCGCAACTCAACCGGTGCCATCCTACGCGGAGTCATGTAGACAAGGGCGCATCGGTGTAACTAGATACCGGTCTACCGCCTCAGGAGGCAATCCCGATAGCTCATCCTGAAAACATCCTCGTACTCGCAACCACTGAGGTAGATCTAAATCCGGGTCTCACCGCCCTTCTGTGTGGTAAGGCTCGCAACAACCCAATTAACCGGCCCCTAACACATGGACTTCAGATAATCGTATTGGGCAAAATATCATGCTTCGTCCCCCCCGAAATACCACACGAGTACCGCCTCGCTGCGGTAAAGGTAACCTCCTGAAGCACTCACAATCGATAATGACCAGAAGCCGCCACCAATCCATCCCCAAGATGACATCGAACTCGACATGTCCACGCGATCCCCAGTCCACTGCAGCAGAGTCCCCGAGATTCCGAACCCGGTAACCACGACATATCATCCCTATTTTCGCCCTAATCCCTAGGGGAAAACTCACATACAAAGGCTCCTCCAAGGTCTCAACCTCTAAGCCCAACTCTATCACAACTGATGCAGCAATGAATGAATGCGAAGCACCAGAATCAAATAACATTTCGCTTCATGTGCGAGATAGCAAAACATACCCTCGTGATAACCGGTTGATTCACGACTCAACCTACGGCAGGATAGCATAGACACGCCTCGAACCCCGACGTCTCCTACCGTGTCTTTGTCCCACTAAACATCCCCAAGTTCTCTGCCTGCTCAGAACTCTGAGAGCCTGTAGCTCCCAACCTAAACCCAGCCCTCTGACTCTATCGGCCTGGAGAGATGTATCATAGATCCTCTCCCTGCCCTGCACTCGCAACTGACTTGAAAAGTCAGCTGTCCCAGATCCCAGCCTCTAAAACCCTCCTCTGCACAAACCTGCAGGTGGGGTGTCGCCACCATCCGCCTGGGCCACCTAAGAACTCATCCGGTCTCCTAGCCTGACGGTCGTGACTCGAACCCTCATGAACTAAGCCCTCTACTTTTCCCGAACTAGAGTTAAGGACCCGACTCTCCTTCCTTCTTGCTACTAACACCACATCCCGAGTCTCCGAGCATCCTTTATCTCTCTCTCTATGGTCAGGGCTGCCCCAACCATGGAATCCATATCCTCGTAGTCAAGTCCTACAATCCCGCCCGAACTGACAACTTCACCCCATTCTCCTCGAATCTCTCCTAACTCGCCATGTCCGTGGCCACGTAACCATCACAAAACGCAAGCAAATTCGTGAATCTAGCCACGCAATCCATCACCGTCATCGCCCTTTGCTTCAGCTCTAGGAACTCTTGAGCCTTCGTATGCCTCGCAGTATCTAGAAAGTACTTACCCATGAACAGCCCCGAACTTCGCCCATGCTCATCGGTTTCTCTCAGTCTTGCAGGTCCCGCCCATTTCCACCATACTGGTGGTTTCACCTTTCTACTTAACGCAGCCTGGGCGGATCCTGTAGCTGAGGTAATCTCCATAAATTTCTAACACCTCTCAACCCGTACGAACCAATGTCCGCCACCATCGATCTCCTCCCCTTGTGAATGCTCCGAGGATGACAGCTCTAAACCCTAGAGGTTACTCGAACCTCCTCGACCGCCATATACCAGCCGCGATGGCACGCAATACCTGACAAAATTTCAACAAAGGCTCGGGCTGACAACATCAGGTGCCGATCAGCGACTCGTGATTTCACGTCTCTCGCCCTTGACTAGCCATCTACACGCTCAAATGGCGCTAACATAATGCAAGATTCTAAGGCATAAACACAGCACCGAGACACTATTCATACTCAGAAAAAATAATTTTCACATACCACGTCAATGCATTCCTAGGAAATGCAAAATAAATATCCCATATATTAAATCATACACAAGAAAATTTTTAAAATTTTTGTACTCTTTTTTTTCTCCAAAATTCTATTTCCCTTTATTTTATTTTATTTTATTTTTTTTGAAAAATTTTTGTGAACAAAGGTTCATGAACAAGTCCAAACAGCTGACTCGTAAACAAGACTGAAGTCAAACTCTGTTATGCATAGTGCACCTAATGTACCCTCACTCTCGCGCGCTACGTGTCGCCCAAAGCCGAGCGCCGTGGCTCACAGAGTCATATTTGATCGCTGCCGTGGCTCCCGCCGGGCCGTGTCGTCTACCGATCTGTCGCAAGGCCGTGCAACTGGCCGGGGTCGTGGTCGTACGCCTAGCCTGTGGCCACGCAGCCCTTGCCTCCGCTCTCTCTAGTCACACAATACACACTTCCAAGCAGATCGCGACACATCCTCGCCAGCCTGTACCGCTCACACGATACAATATCCCTTTGCAGTCCCTCTGGTCACTAATACAACCGTGTATCATGCACTCCAATACCTCGCCTACTCCTGGCCAGCTCCACGCCACGATACAAAATTTGTATCGGGATTACGCCTTCACCCATGAAACAGTTTCAGACTCTCTATGTCACAATACAATAATCAGACATGACTCCAAATGGGCTTAAATTTCAAACAAAGATGCCTAAGACCTGTCAGGTCACATTGCCAATTTCCCATCAGATTGCGATCACGCTAAAGCAAAGAGCCTTCAACCCAACTTCGCACCTTATTCACTTTTCTCTTTTTTTTTTCGCTTTTTTTTCTTCATTTTACACTGAATGCACCCAAAAAAAAAATATGTACCTATATTTTTTTTCTCATTTTCCAGAACACCAAATAAATTTATTAAAATTTATCTTCACTCATTTTTCTTTAGTTTTACACACTATAAAAACCTTAGAAAATGATTTTCTTCATTTTTTTTTTCATTTCCATCGCAGCCTTCGCTACTTTTACATGCGCAGTCAATGCCGCATTCATACAACTCAAAAGCTCTTAGAGTTCAACTTTAATCCTTTTCTTTGTGCAAAATTGGAACAGAATTTCCTGCATCACAAACCCAACCTCTGCTCTCGTTTTAAACCTGAGCTACTCCATTCATAATTTTCTAGACCAATTAGCGAAAAATTTTCTCGACCTTATTCTCACACTAACCCTAGTGTTCAACATCCTTCCTAAGCTATTTACCAAGCATACCAATCATACATACAACACATAACAATCCATGTTATAAACATCATTCACACATCAATCACATGATCGCACAATTACACATAAAACACATGCATGCAAGAGCTTAATTTTGTTCCGTGGATTTCAGTAATCTCATACCTAAACCTAACATCGAGCCACACCAAGTGGTGATGTTCTTATCTCTTAAAGACTATGGCCTTAGCCCAAGTTTCCCTCACTTATGGATGCCCAAACCCGAGCTCCCTAGGTAATCGCTACTCTAAGCCATACCAAGTCAGCTGACGCCCAAATCCCGGGGTCCGCTTGCAACCCGTCAACCCACCTAATAATCAAGGATGTCGGGTAACCCGACACCACTTATGAAAACGCAAGTGTGAAGTCTCCTTTGTACGGGAGCTTCACTAAGAACCAATTGGCCCCAACATCAACATCGTAAGACATATACATTTATAAAACGCTACTGGGCTCCATACAACAATACTCATCAATATACATCAACTATATACCATACCAAGAGTTAATAATCTTCCTTACTTTAAACATATATTAAAATTCTATAAATTCTAATACATATCATACATCATAAACCATCGAAGCCACAACCCGATTCTTTCTTCAAAATCGGCCTCTAAGATGAGCCGTTCTCATACGCCCCCGTATATGAAATAACATATTCTCGACAGTAGCGAAGCACTGCTCCGCAGTGGAATCACCCTAAATGGGTTACTCCCCACCTAAGTGCATATGCAATGATCCTATGTAAACACACTTCAAGCAAATTCGTGATCCTACTTGAATGTCTAATGACCAACCCATGTCCCGAGTCCTCACCGACTCCCTCACACTTGCCTAAGCCATGCATGAGAAAAATATCATTTTCAAAACAAAACTTGTTGTTCTTGAAAATACACTACCGAATCTTGGTAAAAATATGGGACTACCCTCCGAGGCGAATGTGTTGGAGAACCTTCCAAAACAATACATGGGCTCTCGACGCAGCAATTGTAGACCATCTCCCAACACCATTCTCCTGAAAATCATCATGTAAATTCCTTTCGCAACCATGTTCGTCGGTAACCATGTTCACACACACCTAATTTCTAGGTTACCTTGCATAAGGAAATGCATTATTTTACTTCAACACAATTTAAATAACACATGCAAATATATCGTCATGCATATATTTACATAATTTAAATCACAACAACATGTTATATAAATTCTCAATACATTACACCAAAAATTAGCTCACATGGGCTAATTTAATAAACACGAGCAATTTAATTTGAATTACTCAACCAAACACATTTTCACACAAAAATATTTCATGAACACTATTCACATGAACAAAGGGAAACCCTGGTTACTGCTCACTCCGCCATCCATTTCAACACGGTTTCCACGCTAGAACCCGAAACTGCGGTCATTTACGGCCTCATACACATCAAAACATGATTTATTGCATAAATCAACACCCAAGATGCCTAAACAGTCCGTGCATTGTCACGGACCGTCCAAAAAGACTCCAACAATTTTCACATTTCGGTTCCAAGTTTTGGAACCGATCAAACGGCAGTTCAAGGCCTCAAACCAACCGAAACATTAACAAAACACTTAAACAAAGTGTAACTCAAGTAGGATAAAACCCCTACCTCATGGAGTTTGCCGAAACTCCAAGAAACCTGCACTCACGTCATGTCTCTCGCCACGCAGGAACGACTTTCCTTCAGCCAAGAACCGACTCATTTATTAGCCGTAAATCTAGAGAGAAGTCCTTACTAAAATCACAAATTCAATTTCCATCGATCTCCCATTTCCTCGTTTCACGCTTAATCTCTTTTTGCTCCTAAATGAAGAAGACAAACATCGTTGGCTACTTGTCTTTATCTCATTAAGAATTCAAAATGTCATTTGTGTCCCTAAGCTCGATTTTGACATTCGACACTATCTCTACATCCATTTCCATCATCTCTACTCATGCAACACGATCGATTTACACACGTTATAAAATGACTTTTTCACCTCAATATTTCGCTTTTTACTCAAGATCCGATACCCCGACGCCTCGAAAAACGTGCAAATACCCGACCGTCTCGAATTCGACAAAATTCGACGCAGGCTAGGATTTAGCAGACCATCTCCAACGATGAAGTCCGTTTCATCATCCGAGATCTAGAAAATTTTGTGATTTTTACCGAAATTACGACGGTTCTTTTTCCAAATAAATCGAATTTTCAAAGCTCTTACATACTTGTCAATTCTAACCCCGACTCTTAAAATATTTGTCAAGGTGCTTATGTTATGTCAATACTATTGCCCCTAAATTGAACCTCTTTCAAGGTAACATCCAAAAGGCTCATGTATGTAGTTGTTTTCAATATTAATAACTTACAATGACTTATATTTACATAAGTAAAGAAATTATTTGTCATTAAAAACCTTTTTTCTTGTAGTGATTATAGGCTACATTCTTAATTAGAGAGAAAAATAAATAATTTTTTTCTTCAAACATGGCTAGATAAGGTGATAAGAGAGGGTTTCTAAAAGAGAGGATTTTTTTAAGAAAAATGATAAATTTTTTTAGGAAAAGGATAAAAGACTACATTCTTAGTTAGGAGAGAAAAAATAAATAATTTTTTTCTATTCAAACGTGGCTAGATAAGGTGATAAGAGAGGGTTTCTTAAAAGAGAGGGTTTTTTTAAGAAAATGATAAATTTTTTTAGGAAAAGGATAAAAGACTACATTCTTAATTGGGAGAGAAAAAATAAATCAATTTTTAGTTTTATATTAGACTACGTCTTAAATAAGACTGTAGTCTTTTATATTATAAGATAATATAAGACAATATAAGACTACGGTTTCATTAAAAATGTAGTCTTTTTATATTATAATATAATATAATACTACGACTTAATTAACAACGTAGTCTTTTTATATTATAAGATAATATAAGACTACTAAGTAATTAAAATGTAATCTTTCATATTAAAAGATAATATAAGACAACGTTTAATTATAGATGTAGTCGCTTAATTTATGAAAATTTCAGGAAACGTAGTCTAAAATATTATACTACATTTATTACTAAAAACATAGTCTTTTTTCCTAAACCAATCGTAGTCTATTTTAACTTTGTGAGTAGTGTTAAGCGCTTTATTTTTCATATGTTTTAGATTTCAATGTGAATAATGGGTCCCTGTGAAAGGGATGTATATATCGGGATAGATAAACGGACCCCAAGGTCAATATTACCTATGTTAAGACCTGGACGGGTTATGATTATACCTAAGAGTACAAGCCAGGCGTCGAGTGTGAGCTCCTCGAACAAAAGAGACTCTGCCTGATTTTTTTTTTTAAAATATGGATCCTGATAAATAAGACACAATAGTGTGGTATCGGGTCACCCAAAATCCACAGGAAGTCCGCGGGTTGACGGGTTGTCATCGGGACCCTCGGATTTGGGGCGTCATAGAGTAGCTTCTTTAGCTTGAGTCTCACGCTTTAGTGTGAGTCCACTCACACTATAGCATAGGTTAGCAACCGGAGTTCTAATATCTCCTCATTTTCTCCATGCCACAAACCACAGTCCCAACAGCTGCAGCATGGATGTCGGGCCTATCTTTTGCTAAAACCTATTTCCTCTTTCTCGGGGTTTTAGCCTTCAAATATAATGAAATTAAGGCTTTTGGAGGGGGGAGTTCATGAAGGCAAAAAGGGAGGTTCCCTTGGGTTGAAACACACTAGGGCAAAATCTCTCTTGGGGAAGAAGATCTTGAAGAAGAAGGAGAGGAAGGTTAGAAGATAAGAAGGGCTTCAATCCAAATCTAGTTTATTTCTTCTCCTCTTTTCCTACTTTTCCTCATTTATTATGATTGTATTTCTCCCCTCCATGAGCTAATCTCATTTTCTAGGTTTTTGATGTAGTCTGAACAATGAACCATGGTGTTTAGCATGATTTGTAATCTTTGATGTTTGGATTTTCTTATATATTGAATGTTCTATTCAATTTCTCATGCTTGTTGATGCTTGATCACCATTAACATGATTTGTGACCTAATTTGAGGTTCAAAAACAATAATTAGGTTAGACCATAAATAGAATGTCATGTTTCACCATAGAATAGAGATATTTATGGGTTACATGTGGCTTTATGGATTCTAATGCTTAATGCATCCTTGGTTATGATGGTTTGAGGTAGAGATACATTAGAACCCTTTCAAAGGAGTAGATTCATTATTGCGAGAAAAGAATAGCATGTGTGGCAAGAATTGAAATCTTCCATTAATATATGATTTAGGCATCATTGGGACCAATTTGAATCTCACCATAGGAATTTGTAAGATGAAATCAAAACCACAGCACTTTACTTTGTAATTAGATTTTCTCTTTGCATATTAGAGACTTTAGTTTAGTTTGTTTCCATTTCAACTTCACATTTGTGTCAATTCAAATAAAGCTAGGACTATTATAATTTCGGTAATTATTAACTTCTAATCCTCGTGGGATGATATATACTTCATTTATTGCTTGAGGCGGCGTGTGGGCAAATTCAATTTTATGGAAAAAGAGATTTAAAACGGCGGCATCGTAATTTCGGTAAAAATTCCGAAATTTATTCTTTAGATCTCTGGATGGCGAAATAGGATTTCATCGTTGGAATTAATCATAAAATCTATTCTCACGTCGAATTTACGTCCGTGAGCGGTGAATTGCACGTTTTTCGAGCATCAGTATCGGTGTCGGAAGAAATGAAATCCCCTGATGTGATAAAGTCACATATAACATGTATCATGTTACACAAGGTGCATGGGTGAAGATGATGGAAATGGATGGTAGGGATAATAGTCTTAGGAATGTAAGAAAATCTGGCCCAGGAGACAAAATGGTCATTTTTGGGACTTGATTAAATGAGGAAAATGACAAAATTGTGAATAGTAGTCTTCTCAAACAAAGAAGACAAATGTGCAAGAGAGGGCGAAAATGTGATCTTACGATGGCATTGAAAATGGAGTTTTTAGTGAGAGAGAGACTTCTCTACAAAAATTTCAGTAAATCCGACCGTCGGAGGCTTTGGAATGAGAAGGAAGAGTTCTTCACACTTGAAGACGGCCGCGTAGGTACGGTTTAAGGAGTTTAAGAGCCGGCTTCAGAGTGAGGTAGAGGATTTATCCTATTTTGGGTTTTACACTTTATTTGATGTTTTATAATATTTGAGTTGGATTGGGCCGTGAGTGGGTTTGATCGATCTGAACAGGGAGACCAGGTGTGAATTTTTGGAGGATTTTGGGCATGTTGTGATCCAGCCTATTAATTTGTTTAATGTTGGGTTTGTGCAATAAATTGTGTTTTGTGTGTATGGGGATGGGAAAGCGGCAATGGGTCGGTTTCAAAAAGTGGAGCAGGGTTGGACGGAAGTGGAAATTTGCCCAGCGGGTGAAGCCAACTAATACTTAATTTTAGGACTATTAAAATCACTCGGGTTGTTGTGAATTGGATAAAAAATAGATCCATGTGTTGTATTTAGCTTGAATTGTTGAAATGGAATGGCGAGTTGTGTGGAAATAGATAGGTTAATACATGATTTTAATGTGTTAACATAATGACATAATTATATAAAATATAATTGTGTTTTTCTTAGCCGTGGAGATGATTTAATAGGTTAGCCATAAGCTTGATGTGTTAACTTGATATCTATTATATGGAATATAATTGGCGGTGTCAGCTGCATTGAAGCTGATAGTGATTAGCTCAGAAGTGAGCAAATATATGGGGAGTTCAGTTGTGTTGTTGGGAGGAATTCATGTGTGATTACAGAATTTGATAATATATGTACATATTTGATATATTGGTATAAAAAAAAATGATTGAAAAGGCATATCCGTTTTCTTATCTTGCTTATGATAGCCTAGAAATTAGGTGAGTGCATGACTGAAAAATTGAAAGCAACGTTTTTTAAAGATTTCACGGATGATTTGGGAGAGTGGGTTGGGAGGGCAGTTATGATTATTTCGGATGAGAGGACCATGAGTCAATTTTGGAAGGTTTCTTGACACATTGGCTGAGGAGGAATGAGTCCATATTTTTGCGTCTTCGGTATTATAGTTTTATGGGAGCAGGAAATTCAATTTTTGGAAAAAATGGCAAATAGTAATTTAGGTCAAAAATCAAAAATTTGTTCTCTAGATCTCGAATGGCGAAGCAGTTTCATAGGTTAGATTGTCTGTGAGGAATCTAGCTAGTACGTCAGGAATTTACCGTCGGGTGAGACCCGGTCGAGATTGGCTGCGTTTTCGAGGAGCACTTCGCATTTAGGGTCTGCGAAGTAAACGTGATGCGATCTGAAAAGTCACATATAACACGTCATATTGCCATAAGTGGCATGAGTAGAGAAATGATGAAAACGGACGGCCGGATGGTATGCAGAGGTGTCAGCTGAGGGAAAGTAAAGGGACGTAATGGTCGTTATTTAAATTCTTAAGTTAGAGAAAAGAAGACAAAAACTACAGTGGTTGTCTCCTACCTTATGAAATGAAAACTTAAAACGTGGGAGGGGAGAAATTCTGGCCGAGTAGCGATTTGTTTGGTTTTAAGAGGAGAAATTTCTAACTTTCTCTGAATTTTCAAGAGATCAGGCGAAAGTCAAGAAATTCTTTGGAACAAGAAGGAAGGCTGCTCTACGCGAAAAGGTCTACGTGTGGACTCCGGTTGGGTTTCGTCAAACTCCTTGAGGTAGGGGATTTATCCTACTTGGGTTTATTTATTTCGTGTTTTACTTGATGTTCGGTTGGTTTGAGGCATTGCGCGGCCGTTTGATCGGTCCCAAAGCAGGACCGAATTATTGAATTTTGAGACATTTTGGTGAATTAAGGTGGTGTTGGGGACTGATTGGGTATTTGTATGATAATTTAATGGAATAAATCATGTATTGGTTTGTATGGGAAGAAATGACCGTGGTCGGGTTCACAAAGTGGCAGATGATTGGCTGAACCCCACCGAGAACGATAACCCGAGGTTTCAGCATTCCTTAGGAATAGTGTTCACAAAATATTTTTGTGAAAATAATGTGTTTGGTTGAAGGTAATTCAAGTTAAATTGCTTTCGTGTTTGATAATTAGCCCAAGTGAGCTAATTTTTGGTGCTAAAGAATTGTGAAACTATGACATGTTTGTGTGATTTAAATTATGTGAATATAGCCATTATATATTTGCGTGTGTTATATAATTATATTGGAATTAGCATCATGCATTCCATATGCTGAGGGCACCGGCGATAGGAGTGAAGTGCATGGGATGGTTCGTTGAAGAGTGGTTTGATTTTGACTAGTAATAATACCTAAAATACTCCGAAGTCGTTCCATTACTTATATCGGAGGGTAGTCCATATAAAATATCGATACGTCAGTGCGGCTCAATTGATATACATCGGTAGTCTACTAAATATAACATCGGTCGGTCCACTACTAATATCGGAGGGTAGTCCGCACTATTAAAAACAACATCTTTGTTTTGAAAAATAATGATTCTCATACGTGAAGCAGAGCGAGTGTGAGAGAGGTCGATGAGGACTCGGGGGTATGGAGTTGTTGGTGGGCAATTCGAATGGGATCATGCATTTGCACTTGAATGTGTGTTTTCTTTGGAGCTGCATCTTATAGTTGGAGAGTAGCCCGTGGGTGATTTCACTCTGGCATTAGCCCACTGCAATAGAATATCATTTTTCGGGTGCGGGGAGCGTGCGAGAAAACGGCTCGTCCACAAATTTAGTTGAGAAAGCCAGTTCTTTGGTTTGTGTATACATGTATTGGGAATGTTTTCATTTTAATATATGTTTGTATAAATAATTTCTTAACTCTTGGAAACTATTGTATATAGTTAGAATTATTCTGGATGAGTATTGGTTTGTGGGCCCAGAGTAGCGTTTTACTCATGGATTGTTATAGTAGTTGTTGGGTAAAGTTATATAGGTTATGTATATGGGTAGAGCTCCCGTACAAGGAGACTCTGCCGATTTTAGATGAAGATCGGGTCACCGATCTGAAGTATTTATAGTTGTGGTGTTGGACACCTCGATTTTGAGGCGTCACAGTTTGAAAATAACATTGTTTGAAAAAGATGTTTTTCATACGCCCGAAGCAGGCAAGTGTGAAGTCGGTGAGGACTACGGGACGAGGTTAGTCATTAGACATTCAAGTAGGATCCACAAATTTGCTTGAATGTATGTTTTGTCAGACGTACATATGCCTTGGTGATAACACTGATCAGGTGATTACCTGCAGGCATTAACTCACACAATCGGATCTTATTTTAGTGGGGATGCACGGGCGACATCATGAGGCGCTTTAGAAGAAAGCACAGTTGTGGCCTGGTTTTATTAACATGCATCGTGTATTAATTCTAGAATTTTGATATGTTTGTATAAAGAAATTAATTATCGACTCTTGAACCACATGAGATGTATTTGGTTGGGATATATTGGTTGGTGATGCGAGGGCCCAGTGGCCGTATTCCTCTCTATTTGGACACTGCTATGTGAGTGGATTGGATGTGTTGTGAGGTTATGTACTAGGCTGAGCTCCTGTACAAAGGGACTCTTGCCAGATTTAAATGAAGATGTCGGGTCACGACATTCACGGAATCTTTCGGGGTTGACGGGTAATCAACGGACACCTCGGTTTTGGGCGTCACGGCAGTATCGGAAGCTTAGGTATCACGAATACAGCGAGGGCTTGGGCTTGAGCCATAAATCATTGAACATCACCATTAGGTGTGGTTCCGATGTTAGGTTTAGGTATGGGAATTGCTAAGAGGCCTTGAGGACAAAGCTAAGAACCACTTGCATGTGTTTGTGTGTGATCATGTGAATTGATGAATTGTTGTGTGAATGGTGTGCATAACATGAATTGTTGAATGTGTTGAATTGGAGTTCTTAGGCAATTATCCTTGTGTGTTGGAAAATTTAGGAGTTCTGAGTGAGTAAGGCTGGAACAAAGAAAATAAATGAAATAAATTGAATAATTTATTTGAGTTATCAGATAATGAAATAAAATTTTAAATAAATTTTAAAGTTGAACTCATAAAATTATTGAATTGTATGGATGCAGTATTAAGCTACTGCATGTAGAAGCAGCAAGGAAGGCCTGCAGTGGATAGAGAAAAAAAAATGAGATGAAGAAAAAAAAAATCATTTTCTAAGGTTTCCAGTTATCAAGAAGAGAAAAGTGAAGAAAATAAATTTTATAAATTTATTTAGAGTGTCTTGGAGAATGAAAAAAATAACCTTATATATATTTTTGTATTTTCCGATATTTGAATAAAAAAAAAAAAAGGGATGAAAACGAAAAAAAATTTTTTAGTGCGTGGGTGGGCTACTACCCAATGAGGTATGTTATGACAGTGAAGGAGGGAAAGGGTGGTGCAGTCCTTTGGGCGTAGGCGGCGATGCATGCTTGTATGAGCCTTCAAGCGTGGCGTGCACATGGTGCACTTAGCGGTTATTTCGATCTTTTGTTGATAGTCACTTTTTGGGCATTGTTGAGAACTGTTCATCCACAAAAAAGGATTTCGAAAATTTTTAATTAAATAAAATCAAAATAAAATAGGACAAAATTTTGGAAAAATAAATTTTAATAAAATTTTTGTGGAAAAAAAAAGATTTAATATATTGGATAAATGGTCTTGCATTGCTTATGAATCACGAGGACTTAGAAATATACATTGATTACATTAATGAATAAGTGTCTTGAGGTGTGTTTATGCAGCGGAATGCATTGAGATTTAAGCGCCCATTTGAATTTGTGTAGATGGCTAGTCGGAACGGGACGTGAGGGCGTCCACGGAGTGTGATGAGGCACCGCGGTGTTGATCGTGGGCACTTTGTGAGGGTTGTGGGTATTGCGAAGTGACAGCTATGGCCTGTTTGGTATAGCGGTGGTGCGGGAGGTCCTGGTAGCTCTCAGGAGGTTTAAGGTGCATCATCCTCAGGCATTCACGGGAGGAGATCCCAGGTGAGGTGCGAGACCATTGGTTCATGTAGGTTGAGAAGGTGTTAGAGGCTATGGAGATTACCTCTGACACGACCAGGATTAGACTAGTTGTGTTCCAGCTAGAAGGTGAGGTCCAAGTATGGTGGAAATGGGCAAGGACCTCTAGAGACCTAGAGGCAATGACATGGGCGGAGTTCGGGAGAGTACGTTCGTAGGTAAGTATTTTCCCGGATCTTTGCGAGGCATCTGGCTCGGGAGTTCCTAGAGGCGAAAGCGGGGCCGATGAATGTGATGGGTGCGTGGCTAGATTCATGGGTAGCGGGTTTCTTGATGACTACATGGCCAGGCATAGCGGGGTTAGGAGATTCGAATGGGGTACGAGTTGTCCGTCGAGGCAAGATCGTGGGACTTCGCCTATGGGACATGGGCTGCATGGTTGGGGCGGCCACGACCGTAGAGAGAGATCGAGATGATCGGAGCCTTTCGGGATCACGAGTGTTGAGTATGAAAGGAGAATCAACCTTCTTCTGGATTCGAAGAAGCGGAAGACTTACGCCTTACGAGTTTCGGGACGGGGCGGGATTGGGCATCTGGTCGGCGGGACGGAGGATATGTTGCCCTGCCGTGCTTTGGCATGGCAGGCGGGTGCCCCGAGGCGGGGATCGGGGCATTGGGGCGAACGAGTCTGGATCGTGTGCGGGAGAGTATACGGTTCATTCCTCCACACCTAGTGCGGTCGGAGGAACCAATTTCGAGTTTCGGGGTGCTATCTGAGCACCTTGGGTGAAATCTGGAGTGGTGGGAGAGGGCTGGAGGTGTGGAGTCGAGGGTCGGTCTGGGACTCACGGGGCCGGGACTTCCTAGTAAGGCGGGGGCGGACTATATGTTATTTACGTAGCCAACTGGGCATATGAGGCGGATTGTCCTAGGAGGCAGAGATCTCGTGAGTACGGCGGCGTGCCGAGATTGCGGATGTGTATGGTATGTTTCTCTTGCCTTGTTGACTAGGTAGCGTTTAAATTGGATGCATCATATTCGTTCATTGTTGCATCTTGTGTGATGGATTTGGGCGTAGAGGTTAAGGCCTTTAGAGAAGCCAGGTATAGATGTTATTCCCTAGGATGTAGGGTGAGAGTTGACCTAATAGGTTGGAATTCTGAGTTGAGATCTACGGTCACGCTTTCGCGCGCGGTGGACCGGGAGATGGGTTGTCCGCAGTATGGCATCGTGCGTTCATGTGCCGTGGCTGTCAGCGTCAGTCGGCGTGGGTGCACAGTAGTGGTCATTCACCACTCTTAATGAGTGTGGGTTGAGTTTGTATTTGGGACTACGTCCAATAAAGACTCATAGTTCGAATCAGAAAACGAAGAGAAATTGATGTGTGTATGACAAAGCAAGAAGGGGCCTTTAATCCCCTAAGGTGAGAAACTGCAGGTTAAGTGTAAGAACTAGGAGATATCGAATTTACGTGGAGTGTAAGGGCCAGAAATTATCCGAATTTACGTAATGGAGTGTAAGAGACTGGGAGGTATCAGAATTACGTGTGGGTGTAAGAGACTGGGGAGGCATCCAGACTACTGTGTGGGTGTATGAGACAGGGAAGATCCCATTTTGTGAGGTGTAAAGGGCAGGGGGCTATCCCAAATTTACGTATTGGGTGTAAGGGCCACAGTAGAGGAAATCAGAAATTTACGTGTGGGTGTAAGAGACCCGTGGAGATATCCGAAAATTCTGTGTGAATGTAAGAGGCTTGCAGTGTAGGCCGAAGAGTTATGTACCGAGATGAAAACTGCTGCGGTCAGTTATCACATAGACTTAGAGTTGGTATTAGAGTCGAAATGACTCGAGATGAAAACACAGTCGAGTTATCACGTAGACTTAAGTTAAGTGATAGAATTAAAGGAAATTGACTCGAGATTTGGATACCCCTTGGAAATGCATTGGGTGTTGTTAGTAGGCAAGAACTTTGTAAATGGATGTCATTATGGCATGATTAGATTGACGATCCATTGGATTGTCGGTGGTGACGCGGTGGGTTTACACACAAGCGGAGGTTGTGGGATTACGTGTTGTATGGATTATATACGGGTGTTGAAGGACATCTTTGCGAGCATGCGTCTGGATCATAAAGGGTAGTGGGAGGGTGTTCCCTTAGTGGGTGCTACAACAATAGTTATCAGGCGAGTATACAAATGGCACCATATGAGGCATTGTAAGGGAGGCCATGTAGATCACCGTTATGTTGGACCGAGGTGGAAGAGAGCTCCATCACGGGTCCTAATCTGATTAGAGACACCTCTGAGAAGGTGGGCTTGATCTGACAGTGATCTTCTCATGACTCGGAGGCGGCGGAAAGGCTATGCGGATGTCTGACGTCGACCCTTAGAGTTCGAGGGGTTGGGATCTGCATTTTCTTGAAGGTGATACTTAAGAGAGGAGTGGTCAGGTTTGGCAAGCGGGAAGCTATCGTAGGGTTCATTGGGCCTTCGAGATACTCGAGGGGATAAGTATTTATGGCGTCATAGGTTAGCCTTGCAATCCCGGCGTAATCGGTGTCCACGGGTGTTTCCGTCTACCGTGCTTTCGGAAGTATACTCAGATGGCTCATGGCGTGGTTGGGCCAGATGAGTTGACGCGATGGGACCTTTGAGGAGGGACGGTGTGCGTACGGATAAGCGTGAGTCGGGTTTTTTTGCGACGCCAGATCAGCGAGGTTAGTGAGGGTGCTATGGCAGCACTATGGTGTGGAGGAGTCAACGTGGAAGCCCGAGGACATGATGCGGGCCACCTATGCCTTTTTGTTTAGGGATGAAGGTACGTGGTTTAGTCGTTTAAATATTTAAATGACAAGTTTACATGCATGGTTTTGTGCACATTGCGTATGCATGTGAGTGATTGTGATTGTCGAGTGGGACAAAATTCCTTTGGGGAGGAGAATGTAAGACTGAGAAATTCGATTTACGGAAAAGTAAAATCGTAATTTACGGTAAAAATTCCATTTATTCTCTAGATCTCGGATGGTGAAAGCGATTTCACCAGATTGGAATCGATCTCGCGGAAATCTAGCTACCACGTTGAATTTCGTCGGTGCAGAGACGGTTGTTTGTTTGCGTTTTCGAGCATCGAGTATCGGGTTGCCGGAAAACAAAATCTGATGTGAAAAAAGTCACATATAACATGTACTCATGTTACCTGAGTGCATGGTAGAGATGATAAATGGATGGCAGGGATAGTCTGTGAAGTGTCGAAAATCCAAGCTAAGGGACAAAATGGTCATTTTGGGACTTGATTAAATGAGGCAAATGACAAAATTGTGAATAGTGATCTTCTCAAACAAAAGAAGACCAAAAATGGGTAGAGGGGCAGAAAACGTGATGCAGTAACGTGAAAATGGAGTTTTTAGTGAGAGAGAGAGAGACTTCTCTCTAAATTTCCAGCAAATCCGACCGTCGGAATTCTTCGGGACAAGAAGGAAGGTTGCTCTCACAGTAAAAATTCCAGCAGCGTGAGTGCCGGTTTTGATTTCTGCTCAAACTCAGTGAGGTAAAGATTTATCTATTTGGGTTTTACCTTTTATTTAAGTGTTTTATAATTTTTTAGTTGGATTGAGGTATTGAGGGCCGTTGCAGTCGGATCCCCGAGCATGGGACAGTTGTGGAATTTTGGAAGTTTTGGATGTGCGTGACCGTCCGAAACTGATTAGACTGTTTGTGTTGGGTTTATCGCGATGAGGTAATGTTTATGTGTATGAGATGGGAAACGACAATGGAATTCGGTTTCAAAAAGTCGAGCAGGGGTTGGGCGGTAGAACACCATAGACTGACCTTCTTTGGTACAAATTATTAAGATGGTCAGGGTTGTAATGGTGGATAAAAATCGTCCATATGTTGTGTGTGATTGTTAGAATGAATGGCTTGAGTTGTGTGGGGAAATAGATAGGATTAATGTACCATGATTTTAATGTGTTAACATATTGATATAATTATATAAAATATAATTGTAATTTATGAAATATGAGAATGGAAGTTTAATAGTTAATATGGCTTGATGTATTGCAAGTGTCTGTTATATGGAGTTCATAATATCAGTTAACTAAAGTAGATGGAAATTTGGGAGTTGGTTGATATTGTTAAATTACATGTGTGATTCTAAATTGATAATATATGCATATTGATATATTGGTATAAAAAAATGATTGAAAAGGCATAAGTACATTTCATAGCACATAGGGTAACCTAAAAAATTAGGCAGGTGCATGACATGAAAAATTAGAAGAAAAGCAGCGTTTTTAAAGGAATTTCACGAGGATGAATTTCAGAGAGGTACAGTTAGGAGGCGTCCATCAAATCATTGGATGAGAACCATGGTATTGGGAAGGTTCTCCAACACATTACGCCTGGGAGGTAGTCCCATATTTTTCTTGATACTTGATTAGTATGGTTGAACAACAAAATTGTGCGAAAAGATGTTTTCTCGCCATATAAAACCCAAGCGAGTGTAGAGGTGATGAGGACTCGGACGAGGGTTGGTAAATTAGACATTCAAGTAGGATCCATAGTTTGTGATGTATTCTTTCTCATTGAACATTGCATATGCACTTAGGTGGAGGAAGTAGCCTAATTAGGGTGATTCCACTGCGAGCATTAGCTCACCTTGTCGAGGGGATATTTTGGTGCGGGGGGCTGCAGAGACGGCTCATCATAGAGAGGCCAGCTTTAGAAGAAAGTCGGGTTATTGGCTTTTGGTTTAATATGTATACATGTATTAAGTTCTAGATTTTGGTATATGTTTGTATAGAAATGATTACCATCAAACTCTTGAACCATGAGGATGTGTATTTGGTTGGGATATATTAGTTTGGTGAGTGATGTAGAGGCCCAGTGGCCCATTAATTAACTCAGTTTGGATGTATATGATGGATTGGATGTGTTGGGACATGTTATGCACTTTAAGAGTGGGGCTCCCAGGTACCAGGGACTTTACTTGATTTTCGTGAAAGTGTCGGGTCGCCTACATTCACGAGTGTTTACGTGGATTGTGGTGTCAATGGATTCTTTGGTTTTGAGAGGCGTCTAGCGTGCTCTTGCGTCTGAGGTGTACACCTTTTTACCGCGCATCAAATCGAGGCATATCAAACTGTGGCTATGATTCTTCCTCGCTTTCCATACGGGTGCACTTTCTTAACGGAAACTTGTAGATTTATCAAGATGGACTTATTCTGATCATTGCTAAAAACATCCAGCGTAGTCATACTTTCTGGGGTCATTAGCTATCAGCTACGAACTTGAGAATTTTATGAGGCGTCTTTTCTAGGTTGATATGATCTTGTTGGAGAAGCTTGGTTCTTGTGATTGTTCTAACATCTTTGTGAGTCATTGTAAGACAGAAAATTCAATTTTCGGAAGAGTAAATGGTCATTTCAGTAAAAATCAATTTTTCTGAAGATCTTAGTTCAGTGATGATAGTTTCACAGTTGGAATCATCTATGAAATCTAGATAACACATCAATTTCATGAATTTTGGGGATAGTCAGAATTTCATCATTTTTCGAGGAGCACCTAATGTAAAGTCTTGTAAAGCGGAGGTTCGAGACGTGATGTGACGAAAGTCATATTACATGCTCATCAGTACATGTTGCATGAGTGAGATGATGAAATGGATAGCTGAATGGTAGCAGAGTGTCGAAGTCTGAGAGGACACCAATTCAGAATTTGTGGAATTGTTAATGATAATGAACCAAGATGGGATAATGTTTATCTTGGGCTGAGAAGGCAAAGCTGATGAAGTGCAGGAGTTGAGGCGGTGGCTGGTTTGCTCTGGTTTTGAAGGGTGGCTGCCCATCTCTGGATTGCAGCTGCCGATCGGATCGTCGGTTCTCGAAGCAGATGAAAGTGAGGTTGCTCTGCAGCTGACGAGGAGCTACGACGTGGGCCTTGGGTTTGGTGGAGTTAGACAACTCAAGGGTAGGGATCTTTTCTATTTGCGTTAATCTTTGGCTAGAGCCGTGTAAATGGTTAGGAATGTTCTGAGCTTGTTTTAGTAAAGTAAATTCGGTCTTAGCTTTGTTAAAAGTGAGAAAATTCCTATTTGTGTGGTAGTGAGCGTTCGAGGTTTCCTTATTCATGTGAATAATAACGTGAATATTTTGTGAAGAATTTTTATGATCAGGTGATTCAAATGGAATTGCTTGTGTTTTATTAATTAGCCCATGTTTAATTTTGGTGTTGTGAGGTGAATTTATGTATGTTTTATCTGGATTTAATTATATTAATATATATGCTTGTGATCCATATTAGCATGAATGTGTTAGAATTGGCATCACTGCATTCTGCATTTGGGGCACTCTAGAATATTAGGGTGAATTTGTTACATGAGGCTGAAGGCAAAACAAAATGTTTGTGAAGGAATTTCGTGAAGATTTTAATTTCATGGAGGACGTCCGATAGATCACTTTGGATAAGGACCATAGTTGTTTGGAGTTATCAGGTAATTCAGCACCAGGTGATCCCGTATTTTTTGCGAGAATTAGTGGTGAATTTGAGAACAAAAAGCTTTAGTTTTGGCTTGGATCTTTACTCCCATTCGACTTAGGCATATGTGAGGAAGTCGGTGACTCGGGGACATGGGTTGAGTCATGTGATATTAGTGGTTCATAGTGTGAATGTGATTGTTACCATGCATGTGCACTTAGATGGGGAGTAACCCATGTAGGAAATTATCTCTACTGGCCTTTGCTCACCTTGTAGAGGGATCACCATTTAAGGTACAGGGAGTGTGCCTGAGGTGTGCTGGCTAGCCGCATCAGTCAGTGCCGGCTTATGCTTTGATGTGTTATATAACATATTGATGTTGCCATTTTAATATATGTTGAATTAAATAATGTAAAAACTCTTGAACCATATAATATATTTGTTTAGGATATATTTTGGCAGAGTATTGGTGCGGGGGCTGGTGATTCTTTATATATGGACCCTATGTAGTCATTGTTTGATTATTGGGACATGTTTGTACATGGGTGAACTCCCCATTACAAAGGGAGACTACGCCGATTTTTCGTAGTAGTGTGGGTTCTGTGTTAAAGTATTCATGTGGATCAGTTTATTAATTGGACCCAGGGTTTTGAGGCGTGTAGCTTGTGTTGAGCTTGGTACCACAGTACCAGGCGGGAACAGGTAGTCACGGTCTTAGGTGTAGAACTTGGGTAATATGAATACCTAGAGCAGGGACTTGGGCTTAGGCCATGGTCATTGTTAAAGTATAAGAACATTACGACGTCTGACTCGATGTTAAGAAGGTTTAGGTATGTGATTACCTAGGAAATCACGGGACATGATTAGAACACTGCATGCACTGTGTTTTATGTGTGATTGAGTGTATAACATGTTGATTGTTATGAATGTTGTGTGATTGTGTGCTTAATGATTAGCATGGGAAAAAATGATCTGAAGAAAAATTTACTAAGGTTTCACAGTGTGGTAGGAAAAAAAAAAGGATAAAATAAATTTAAAATTTATTTGGTTTATTGAAAATAGAAAAAAAACAATATTTTTTGAACGTTCCCGATATTTAGAATGAAAAAAAAAAAAGTGAAAAACAAAATTCTAGTTTGAGTCACAATAAATGAAATTATATGCCATTAATCAAACATCTTGGCGAAACGACCAGTGTGTGAGGCGTATGAGCGCACATGGTGGGCCGATATGGCGAAGAGGGCGCTGACACGGCGGGTGTTCCGATCAGGCTGCGACCGTGACGCGTGCGGCACGGCGTTGGGGTGGTGTTAACCGATCGCAAATAATCATGCCATTGGCCGGGAGCGAGGCCCAGATGGCTGGGGATGGAGTCCGCGATACAATCAATTGTATGTCGGCGGAAGCGGCGACAGTTGAGGTGGCCGTCTGATCCTGGTGAGCTTTGTATCGTGGCGGGGCGTGGGCGGCGGGGAAATTCGCGGTACGAAATTGTATTGCGGTGGGGCAGCCCTTGTGGGTCGCGACACGTAGCGGCCCAGCCATTTGGGTGTCGCGAACGAGCCACGACGCGGCAAAGCGGCGTAGCGACTGGCGCTACATGCTGCGACACGACCCGATCTTGGGCACGCAACCGCGACACCTTTGTGCGCCCGCGACGCCAGCTCGATGGCATCGGCACCAGGCACACCATGAGCGGCCGAGTCAGTTGGGTGTGCGCGGTGCACGACCTAGTCTTGGACTTAGTGCCTTGTTTTGAGTCAATGTTTGGGACCTTTGTTATGAACAACACATTCCTGAGATTTTCAAAAAAAAAAAAATCAAATGAAATAAAATCTTTTAAAAATGAAATTTTCTAAAATAAATTTTTTGTTGCATTTGATTTAATATATTGGTGTGTCTTGCATTACACATGAATGGATGGACATAATTAATGCGAAATGTTTTGTATAGATAGTGTCTTGGGGATGTGTTTTAAGCCTTGGAATGCGATATAGGGCTAACTACCATTTGACATGTGTAGATGGCTAGTCGAGGCCGAGGACGTGGGGTGGATCCCGCAGTGCCGGTCGGAACCATAGGCGTTTGACCCGATGGAGCTTTTGATCGTGGGCTTTTCTTGGGTGTAGGTATTGCGGTGCTGCTGTGCACATGCTAGTGTAGCCGGTGGCGGGGTCACAGGTAACCTCAGGGGTTCAGGCCGTGTCTCTAGAGCATTCCGCGAGGAGGAGATCAATGGTGTGAGACCATTGGTTCATACATGTCGAAGGTGTTAGAGGCTATGGAGATTACCTCGGCCGACGAGATGGGCCGATTGCATTCGGTAGAGGGTGAGGCCCAGTATGGTGGGCCGGGCAAAGACCTCTAGAGACCTAGAGGCAATGACATGCGGCGAGTTCAAGAGCTATTCATGGGTAGTATTTTTAGGATACTCACGAGGCATCTGAAGGCTCGGGGAGTTCACTGGCTGAAGCCGAGGGGATGATATTTGTGATGGATTAATATTATGGCTAAATTCACGGAGCTAGCCTTTTTGCTGATGATTAGTGGCCACGGACATGGCGAGGTTAGGAGATTCGAGAATGAGGTGAGTTGTCCGATCGGCGGGGTCGTAGGACTTCGCCTACGGGACATGGACTCCATGGTTGGGTTTGCCTTGACCATAGAGAGAGATCGAGGTGCTCGAGCACTCGGGATGCGGGGTGTTAGTATTAGCGAGAGGGAAGGGAGGTCAGCCTTTAGTTCGAAGCGGGAGGGCTTCTGGTTCACGGGGATCCCGGGGGGTTTGGACGGCACGGGTCCCGGTCGTGATGGGACAGAGAGGATGCGGTATGTTCCTCCACGGTCTGGACGGAGGAGCGGTTTAATTCGAGGCGCACGAGGCTCGGGTGCAAGCGAGGCGACCCCGGGTGGGATCGGAGTAGAGGGGCGAGTCAGTGTCGAGAGACGGTTGGCGGGTTAAAGTACAAACCTTACCCTAGAGAAGGGGGCGAGTGAGACCCGGACTTAGATCTACTCGAGTAGTTTATGAATTATGGGATGTTTTTCGGGATGAGCTCTGGGATTGCCTTTCCAGGAGGTTGTAGACTTGTGTCGGGGTACACCACAGTACTTAGCCAAATCTGTGACTCATATAGGATGGCACCGGGTTGAGTTACGAGAACTCGAGTCCATACGAGATATTGGACAAAGGGGTTCATTAGATCGAGCACTTTTCCATGGGGCGCTCCGGTTCTATTTGCTAAGAAGAGGACCGGAACCGCCGATATGCATTGATTCTGAGGCAGGTTGGATAGGGTTACGATCAGCGAGAATCGGTACCCGTTCTACCCAGAAGTTGATGATTTGTTTGATCGAGTTGAGAGGGCGGGGTGCCTCGAATGGACCCAGCCATAATGTAGTTACCATCAGGCGGGAGTTAGGAGACGGATATCCCTAAGGCAGCGTTTAGAGACGCGTTATGGGCACTTTGAGTTTGTTGATGCCCTTTGGATTGTGAATGCGCGGAGGGTTCATAGACCTTATGCATAGGGTGTTCGACCTATCCTAGATCGATCTGTCGTGGTCTTTGTGGATAGCATTTTGATATGCCGATCCAGTGGGAGCATGAGTATCATTTGAGGATTGTGTTACAGTTGTTGAGAGACCATCAGGTACATGCGCTAAGTTCGATGAGTCTCGATTTTCGCTTGCGAGGTGAGATTTTAGGACATTAATTTTCGGCATCGAGCGTGTCGGTGGACACAAGGAAGGTAAAGGCGTGATGAGTTAGGAGAGGCGATCGATCTTGAATCATGTAGTTTCTTGGGATTATTTGGGTACTATAAGGAAATTCATTGAGGATTTCTGCGATTAGGCACCTATGGCGGGGTGACACAGAGTGGTTGATTAGGATGGCCGTCTTGAGAGGCATTCGGGAGTTGAAGAAGGCTTACTTCAGCTCTATCTTGATAGTCGGACCCGGGGACATGGGTACCTGATGTATTGTGATACCTCGGCGGATTGGGATGTGTTTGATACGATCCCGGGAGGTAGTAGCTTATGGTTCCCATCGATTAAAGAATCATGGCTGAATTACCCACACACGACTAGAGTTGGCGGCGTAGTCTCGCCTTGAAGATTTAGCGCCCTTGCTTATGCGAGGTTCGAGGTATGGACCATAAAGTCACAGTATATTTGCTGCATGATGGGACCTCAATATGAGGTAGCGCAAATGGATGGAGTTCCTGGGGATTATGACTTCACTTTGCATTTACCATCCTGGTAAGGCAAATGTGGTGGCTAATGCATTTCGGTCAGTCATAGGAGCATTGGCTTGTGCAGCTACTACCGGGAGTGGCGGATGCTCGAGGCGTGGGACGGAGGTTGGGCTGTGATATCGCGGCCGAGCTCAAAAGGTACGTTAAGGGAGTTTGCTAGTAGCTACACCGTCTACATTGAGTAGAGTGATTGAGTCTCAGGGGCAAGACCCGGAGATAGTGTCCATCGGGGGCCAAGACGGTCAGTGCACGGGTGGCGAGTGCTGGACGTCCACGTGGTGGTAGTCTTCGGTATGAAGGACGGGTAGTGGTTCTGATTGGCCGATTTGAAGGAGATTCTTAGAGTTTCTTTGCTCTTGATTTACCGTCATCAAGTGGCGCGAAGATGTTCCCGGGATCTTCGTGGTGGTACCTCTTTGGGCCCGGGATGAAGAGACACGTGGGGACTTTGTTCGACGATGTCTCACGTGTCGGTAGGTTAAGTGAGCACCCGGAAGCCCGTGAGGGCTGCGACCCTTTGGAGGTGGGCGAGTGGAAAATGGGAGCACGTCACGATGGATTTTGTGACCCACTTGCTACGGACACTGCGGAGGCATGGCGCGGTATGGGTGATAGTGGACCCGGCTCACTGAAGTCGGCTCATTTTTCCTAGCAGTGCGGATGACCTTCACATTGGAAGTTCTTTGCGGTTCATATATTAGTCGTTCGGCTACATAGATGCCGGTATCCATAGTGTCGGATAGAGACCCAAGGTTTATGGCGCACTTTTGGAAGAGTGTCAAAGAATTTGTAGACCTGTATTGCGACCATGACAACTTTCACCTGAGACGGATCTGGTCGGTGGAGAGGATGATACAGGTGTTAGAGGACATGCTAAGAGCATGCGTCCTGGATCATAAGGGTAGGCTGAGAAACATTTGCCCTTAGTGGAATTCGCCTACGAGCCGCGATTCCTTCGGTAGTATCTGGATGTCACCCGTATAGAGGCATTGTATGGGGTGTGGATCACCGTTATGTTGGGCTAGGGTGGAAGAGAACTCCATCGCGGTCACGATCGATTAGGAACACCTCGAGAAGGTGAGCTTGATATGACGGCGTCTTCTCATGGCTCAGAGCCGACAGAAGAGCTATGCTGATGTACGTCGATATAGAGTTGAGGTTGAGATCACGTCTTCTTGAAGATGATGCCTAAGAGAGGAGTGGTCAGGTTCGACAAGCGAGGGAAGTTATCGCCAAGGTTCATTGGGCCTTTTGAGATACTCGAGAGGGTAGGCACTGTAGCGTATCGGTTGGCTTCCGCATGTTGGGGTGTCCGTAAAGGGTATTTCAAGTCTCCATGGAGATGCATGGATCAGCTCATGTAGTGGATTGGGGAGAGATTGAGGTTGACATTGATAGGACCTTCGAGGAGGGACCAGTATGCATTATAGATAGCCGGGATTAGGTTTTGCGACACAAGACCGTGAGGCTAATGAGGGTGTTATGGAAGCACCGTGGGTGGAGGGTCGCGTGGGAGCGAGGACACGATGCAGTACACTATCGCCTTTGTTTAGGGATGAAGTACGATGGTTTAGTGTCGTTTAATCGCTTAAATGACTAGTTTTATACATGGGGTAGTGCATATTTATGTTTGTTGTAGTGGTTGTGATTGTCCAGAATTTCGAGACAAAATTCCTTTTAAGGAGGGGAGAATATAGGGCAGAAAAATTCGATTTTCGGAAAAAGGGTAAAATGGTGATTTTTAGTAAAAATCAATTTTCTAGATCTCGGATAATGGCTTGATTTCAGATTGGGATTGTCTCGTGAAATCTAGCTAACACGTCGAATTTCTTTGAATTTCGAGACAGTAGGAATTTCACGTTTTTCGAGGCACCGAGTATCGGGGGCCGTAAAATGGGTTTGAGAGACATGTGATGTGACAAAAGTCACCTATTACATGTACTCATGTGACACATGTTGCATGAGTAGAGAGATGATGGAAATGGATGGCTTAGATAGTGCCAAGTGTCAAAAATCTAGAAGAAGGGACACATTGGGAATTTATGGAATTGTTAATGATAATGAGACAAAAGATGAATAGTGTTCATCTTCTTGAAGAAGGCAAAAGCGAGGCGAGGAATCTTTGGAGGTTCGAGCGAGTGGGTTTGGATTTTATGGTTTTTAGAGAGAGAAGGTGTGCCTTCTCTCTAGATTTGCGGCCGATTGGACCGTCGGTTCTCGATGGAGCAAGAAGTAAAGTTGCTCTACGCGGCGAGGGCTACGTGTGGGCACCGATTTGGTGGAGTTCCGACAACTCCAAGAGGTAGGGATCTTTCTTCTTGTTGGAGTACAATCTTTGTTTGGAAACCATGTAAATGATTAGGAATGTTAAAGGCTTGTTTTAGTAGTAAATTCGAATCTCAAAGCTTTGAGCAGTGGAGAAAAATTCCTATTTGTGAGAATGCGTGAATAGTAACCTTAGGGTTTCATTGTTCACATGAATAGTAACATGAATATTTTTGTGAATTTTTATGATGTTGAATGATTCAAAACGAATTGCTTGTGTTTGTTAATTAGCCCATGTGATCTAATTTTGGTGTTATTGAGGTGAATTTGCATAACATGTTTTATGTGATTTAATTATGTTAATATATATGCATGTGAATATATTAACATGAATGTGTTGGAATTGACATTATGCATTCCATATGCCTTTGAGGCACCACAGAATATTAGGGTGAGTGCATGACTTGAAATGAAACAAAGCAAAAATGTTTGTGAAAGGAATTTCGACGGAAGATTTTAATTGCCTTGGAGGGTATCAGCGAGATCACTTCGGATGGGGACCATATTTGTTTGGAGGTTATCGACAATTGGCCTCGGAGGGTAGTCAATCTTTCGCAGAAATTCGGTAGTGAGTTTCGAGAACAAAAGTTTTTGTTTGAAAGCGGATATTTACTCGCATTCGGTTTAGGCATATGAAATTCGGTGAGGACTCGGGACATGGGATTAGTCATATGGGCAATTCCGTAGAGTTCATGAAATTGCTTGAATGTGATTGTTTGCCATGCATGTGCACTTAGGTGGGGAGTAACTCATGTAGGAAATTATCTCTACTGTGCTTTGCTCACCCTGTCGAGGGATCATCATTCAGGTACAGGGAGTGTGCACGAGGTCGGCGCTCTCTAGAGGCCGCGTGTTAGAAGAAAGTTGACTTGTGGCTTTGATATTATTGTATAACATGTATTAGAATGTTGTAATTTTAATATATGTTGAATTAAGAGTAATGTAAAAACTCTTGAACCATGTAATATATTTGGTTGGGATATATTTTGTGAGTATTGATACGGGGAGCCCAAGTAGCCATTATTTTGCACCTCATATGTGGACCTATGGTCATTTGTTGATTATTAGGATAGGTTTGTACCTTGGGTAGAGCTCCCGATCTGAAGGAGACTGCTTGTTTGTGAGTAGTGTCGGGTTACGACCAGTTCCATATATTCCGTGGGTTAATGGGTTATCAGCGAGAACCCGATTTTAGGGCGTCACACCAGCGGTAACTGTTCGATCACTTTTCTAGAATGTGACCGTTGACCGAGACGGTTTCTCTAGATTCTCTTTCTTCCATTATGTGCTTTCCAGAACTGTTCTATTATGGAAATGAAGTGCGCTTTTGGTTTATTTGTTTCTTTCTTGAACTTCATTGCTCGAAATCTGAAAACGATATCTTTTCCAGATTATGTTGTCTTCTTCTTTCGATCTCTACATCTTGATCCCTCAAATATTTCTTGAAGAATGTCTCAAGCTTCTTTTGCAAATCTTGAAGCAATAATGAGTGCGTCTTTCGTTGTACACATTGAATGGCTTGTGGGTGTGAAGTTTCTTGAGGCTACTTTTCTTTTCTTCTGGATCCATTATAGTTCAAGCTTGATCACTATCCTCCCATTTTCAGTTTTGGTTGGGGTGGTCCACCCTATCACTACAAATTGCCATACTTCCATTCCTAGAGACTTGATGAGAGTACTCATGTGTACCTTCCAGTCACCATAGTTACATTCGACAAGTAGTTGAACATCTTCCAAACATTTACGTCCTTCTTAGGACTCATCGATAATTACACACAAGCAATAGAAACGGCAAGGTTCTTACTTAGTAACTTAGAGTGACCCGCCATGATACCAATTGATAGATATAAGTGTGTGTTCTAGGTCACAGTCCTTGATGTTCGAACTGTGATCTCATTTAGACTTTAGTGCAATATGTCTGAACTACCCTTATAGGACATGATGTGTCTGAGGCGAATGTAATATATTTGCAATAAAAGTAAGCGGACATAATCTTTTGGTTTACAGCTTCTACGTCCGCAGGTTGTGCCTTGATGCAAGGATTTCCACTGATCTAATTCAAGGTGTACAATTAGTCTTATGTGGTACGATACTCCCATTCTACCCACGACCCTTCTTGAAACCTAATCACTCACAGTGGAATCTAGAATGAACTCCCTCAATTCCCCTCTCTACAACATCAAATACTCATACCCACATTACATCAATATAAGATGAAGAAAATGAAGAACATCATCTTTCACACAAAGTGAAAGGCTTTTAACGTGCAATACCCCTCAGCAAAATGTCGCACTCCACTCCTTTAGCACGTCTGGACTTCGCTTGTTCTTCTTCAAGCTATGCTCCTAAAATCCGTACTAAGCAACTTCCAACCCCCGAATATATAGCCATTGATTGTTCATTGGAGTCACAGAAAATCTTGGATCGTTATCCTAATGTTACTCGACCACATACATATTATATTTCTTTCCTTTAAGCTATCACCACGAAAATAGGGAAACTTGTTGATCAGTATCACTCTTTGGGAATATAATGGGTGTTTCTAATTCTAGTTTGATAGCTTAGATGTTTAAGGAATCTTCTAAGATGTGCTTCTCACTTGCGGAAATAGATCCAGGGCCCATCGGTTACTTGCTCCTAAGTTTCTTAGTCTCGAGCTAGCAAACTCACGTTGCTTTACCTCTAGTTCATACCTCCTTCCAGTGCGTCCTTGCCGCAAGATTGCCATAATTCAAACTCTTTTTCCTAGTTCTACTGAGGACTTTGTCTCTATTTCAACAAATCTTCATCAAGCTCGATCTCTAAAGTTGCTATCTTCTTGTAAAACGCTTGAGGCGAAAATATGAACAATTGTAATATGAATACATAATTTATTTTTTAATTTTTTTTATAAAACAGCAAAATATAAGAAAATTATTTTGCTAACAATTTTTCCTTTAGAAATCACAACAATGGTAAGGTGCCACTTTTCGGACCAAATTTCAATGGAAAATAGAAGACAAGTAAGGTAAATTCAAATTTAAGGAAAATAAAGTTGAATTTCTTTTTTTCTTACATCTATCAATTTTGCATTACATCATAGTATTTTGTTCCTCACAATTGTCTCCAATTGGAACCAAACCTAGACCCTTCCCTTCCTTATGCCCACCACAACTCTGCCTCTTTTCTTTTTTTTGAAACTATTGCCCACCCTATCTCTTTTTTGACATCAAGCAAAAACTAGCATTAAGAATTAATAGCATCAGTACATAATCTGGTATGAATGACAACAGGGGGGTCATTCCAAACCATAAAGTCAGGGTGCCTAATAGCATTTCTGGCAAGAATATGGGCAACAACATTGTTTTGCCTCTTAGTGAAAACCACAGAAAAATAATGTTCTCCTTGTAGAAGGAATAAGCAATCCTTGATCAAAGCTCCAAACTCACTAAAATCAGCATGTCGGTTCTGCAAAGCTTGTACTACTTGAAATTAGATACATTTACAAATATCACTTTCGCTTAAGTATTCCAAAAATCAATGCTGAAGCGTGCATAGGAAAACAATTAAACCATAACAAGAACCATTTTATTTGATATTTTTAAATTCTACGGGTATCTTCCACTGAAGCATATAAAACAAAACTAATTTTCAGAGTTAAGCTTTGAAACAAAATTTTGTTTTAACAATTGTTGTTAAATACATGCTTTTTAAAATCATTTTTAAAAATGATGTTATTATTGTTCATCATGTCTAAGCCTAAGTGGTAGAGTACTCTTTGCCGTTTCAATTAGACAAAGAGTAAAGGAAGGAAATGAGTCCCAATGATAACGATTTAATACCTTGAGGAAACTAAGTGTATTAATAAAAAAATGATGTTATAATTTATTTTTTCAATATAGTAATTAAAGCCCTTGAGAATCAGAAATATCATATTAGAAGGTAATTAATAATCATGTTTTCCTGAATCTGCAAGAATAATCCATCGCACTTCATAAACACCTAATGAATATAACAAATAATTTGTAAAAGAGTGAAATCTCTTCATTAAATCAAGGTTTATTTAATTAGATTTATGACAAAAATAAAATAAAATATATGAAAAAAAAAGAATAAGAAGAAGCAAACACCTCCCAAAGTTTTACATTTCATATCAACATGAACTCTTTGGATATTATTCTAAATATATGTCACTAGAAAAGGGTCATTCATGTAGACCAAAGAGATTAATTAACACATAATATCCACTCATCCACAAATAAAATAGTTTTCCACGGCATTTTTGTGGTACATATTACCAAGTCAATTACAACAAGATTAAATACTCATTAACTTGTGTAAATAAAGTTTATTACAATACTAAAGCATGTTTGGTAGTAATTTTTGGACGTGTTTAAAATATATATATATATATATATAATAAAATTTATTTAAGAAAAACACTCTCAATAATCTAAATGTGTTTTCGGACATACATTAATGGATTGATCATTTTTAAAAAATACTTTAGAAAGTTCCATCCGAGCTAGCAAGAGTGCGAATATCAATTGAGTGGACATCCGATGGAGATTCCGCAACATATCCTCTTCTAGCAAGAAACGCATTAATTTGCATCGGTCAGGATGGAGACCGATCCAAAACACATAATGGGTCTGATGCGGGTTTAAAAAATGAGGCGTGCGGGCCCATTTGCGAGCCCGAAGAAGGGCAAGCCAAATGAACATCAGGCCCTTGGCGCATTAAAACAAGCCTAGTCCGCTCACCCCAAAGGCCGATAACATGGGTAATTAGGAAGGCCCACATTCTATAAATTAGACTGAATCCCGCCAATAAAGAAAGAAGGATAATCCCCAACAACCTCTTATCCTATAAATACAACTAAATCTCACCAGTAAGGAAAATAAGATAATTCACGATAAACGACATCCTGCGGATCAAGTGGATCTCGCAATAAGGGAAGGATAATTCTCAATAAACTGCTCCTTCCATATCCCTTATTAAATCCGATATCAATAAAGACAGAAAATATTCCATCAAATGGGAAAGAATCCTTATTACCATCGATTGGGGAAAACATCGCTATATATCGAGGCCCACTCCCTCGTTAGAAGTGCATGAAAAAATCATCAGCCCTCTAAAGCGGTCTATCTTTTCAGCCGGCCCGGCTTAGGCATCGGGCGACTGGGCGACCCTCTCCGACCCTTTTCTTTCTTGTCTTTGCGAGAGAAGTGCAGCGCTGGAGCTGGTGAGCTGATAGCATTCTTAGTTTCGAAACAACCAGGCAGCTCATTGTTCAGGTTGAAAAGACATCATCCCGATTGGCGCCATACGCAGAGCAGCGTTCCTTACACAAATAAGGCGATCTACGATTCTTTTGATGGTATCAACCAGGAACCTAAGCGAGGCTGACTTGATCCACCAAGGATGCGGGACCGGTGATGACGTAGTGGCGGACCTCCGGCGCGTTAGAGCAATGTGACTAACACGGAGGAGGTGGAAGGCGCCCGGCCTCACCAATAACGCGATAGGAGGTTAGGCGATCACGGGCGGATGCAACGACCGTGGGAGGCGCGGCCAAGCTCAAGAAGGCCGTAACATCAGCCCTTCACGAAGAGCGTACGCCCAAGCACTCGGGTGCTTTGATGGGCAGTCCGACCAAGCCGAGGGACACGGACCACTAACCCTTGGAGGAGGCGATGAGCCTTTCGGGGCTTTGTTGGAGGCAGTAGGCCCGAACACCATCGGTGAGAAAGGGAGCGTCGTGGGAGCAGAGGTTAAAGGGCCTCTAACATGAGCTCAGCTGCGTGAAGGAAGTTGTAAGGGGCCGAGCTCCTGACTGTGGACACCACTGGTACATGAAGCGAGTCTCAGTTCACGTGAGGTGCTCCACTTTCCCCTACCGGCCAAAGTTAGGAATCTTGTAAATGGGCGTTCGTCAGGTGTCAAGATCAGTCGATCATCTCGACACTTATAAGAATCAAGTAATTCACATGGCTATTAGGACCCTATACGGTGCAGAGCTTTCGCTATCACGCTAAAAGGCCCATCACTGGCTTGGTTTAACAGGCTCCCACCAGCGTCAATCACCTCATTCAGAGAGCTCTCTATAGTGTTCGTCTCCCACTTTATTGGAGCCAGAACATATAAGCAGTTATCACTGATGACCGTAAAGCGAGCTCGCAAAGCGAGGTCCACTATGTCCCGAGGAGGTTCAATGCCCGAATCTTTGAAGGTAGATATACCCGAATGAAAAGTTCTCATAACTTACGCATTCATTCTTTTGTTTCTGGGAGATGTGGAGTCAAGGATTTGATGTTCTCCATCTCAGAATCCTCAGCGAGCATGGGTGAGGTGCTCGCGTAAAGTGGAAGAGGCCAGTGCGAAGAGGCCCTCATATGCAGAAAGGCTCTTGACCCATAAAGAGAAAAGCGGGGCAGACAAACGGCAAGGACAAAGCCCAAAGAGACAATGAGACCGGGAGAGGTCCCCAAGAAGATAGAGCGGTCCCGAAGGTAATGGCAGCCTAAAGGCGCTAGGCCCACCTGACCCGGCGGGGACAAGCATTTATTCACCTCGGCGGTTTACCCCTCGGCTGACCCCCCTTGAGTTTGCGGAGTCTGCGAGTGCAACCAAGCCCCGAGTTCTTGAGGTGGCCGTCCCAGATGAGGTTAGACCCAGCCAAAAGAGATAACACCAGGTACTGTGAGTTCACCGGGACTATATGGACATCGCATGACGATTGCATACAACTTAGGAAGGAAATAGAACATTTTAATTCGGCGTGGGTATCTCACGTGGCTTCATAACATCGAAGGTCGGGCTTAGAGTCGGCTCTCGAGCCCGGCCACCACCACCACCTCGTGATGACAGCTCGGCCTGCTTGACCCTTGGAAATCCACCTGTCTCGGGAGAGTTCGCGGGAGGCGGAGTCGGCTTCTGGCTAGGAAGGCCCATCTCACAGACCTTCGGGTCGGGAGAGGTAATGGAAGTGCAAGCAGTGTCCAAACAACCTCGACTAGACACAGCCATAACGTTCTCAGATTTAGACCTGGAGGGATGCCAACACCCCCATGACGACCCTTTAGTAATAAGAGCAGTGTTGGCTAACAAAACGATCCATCGGGTCCTAGTCGACAATGGAAGTTCAGTCGACATCATCTTCGCCTTGGCCTTCGATAAGATGGGCATCGGAAAGGAGAAACTGGAGCCAGTCAGCACTCACTTGCGAGGATTCTCTGGAGAAAAAGTGGTACCCTTGGGCTCAATATAACTAATGCTCACTTTGGAGACCTTGTCGGGCAACGGCGGCGGCGGATTCGTTGTAGGCGCCCATCCGCTATAATATGTTGTTAAGCAGACCCTCTCTCAAAGCGCAATAAAGGCCATTCCCTCCGCTTACCACATGATGATCAAGTTTCCTACCACAAGCGGAGTAGGAATGGTTCGAGGAGACCAACGCGTGGCCAGGGAGTGCTACTCAGCATCCATGAAGCAAAAAATGATCGATAACATATATGTGGACGAGCTCGACATGCGCGACAAGGTGAACACTCGACCTAAGCCCTCGGAGGAGTTGGAACCTGTACCATTGGACGACAACCTTGAACATCTTGCCTACATCGGTTCCAAGCTTGCGGAAGACCTCAGAAGCCTCCTTACCCATTTCTTGAGACAGAACAAAGACGTCTTCGCATGGAAGTAGGCAGATATGGGAGGAATTGACTCCGTAATAATCACTTATAGGCTAAACGTCAAATTATCCTTGGCCAGTCAATGATAGAGAATAAGCATTAAGCGAAAAAGCAATCGGCGAGTGCGGCAAACTCCTCCCGGGCGGGGGCAATCGAGGAGAGGTGGAATATCACGAATGGTTGGCCAGCGTGTCTCGTCGGAAAACGAAGCATTGAGTGGCGACTGCGCATCGACTTCGCGGCGTCAGCGAGCATGCCCGAAGATGGTTTCCCTTTGCGCGAATCGACCTCATCGTGGCGCCTGGTAGGACATGAACTCCTCGGTTTATGGATGCTTTCTCGGCTACAGCAGATCAGCATGGACCTAGACGACGAAAAGACCTGATTCATCACGGGGTAGGAACCTATTCTTTATCGTGTGATGCCCTTTGGGCTTTCAAAACGAGGCGCCGCCTCCGGGTGGTAAGCGGGATGTTCGAGCAAATAGGAACATCCATGGAGGTGTATATAGATGACATGTTGGTGAAGCCAACCCGGCCCGAACTCCACATAGCTCCTTATGTCAGGCTTTCCGGATCACGAGAAATCTGACATGCTTGAAGTTGAATCGACCCGAATGTTGCCTTGAATTAATCGACTGGAAAATTCTTAGGTTGTAGTCAACAAGCGAGGTGACGAATCCGGAAAAATAAAGGTTGTTCTCGACATGCCGCCACCATCAAGCATAAGGAGTCTAAGCGTCGAGCGGAAGGATTGTCGCTTTAAGCTGTCATTATCTAGGGCTAGTGATAAATGTCAGACCCTTCTTCCAGTTTTAAAGAAAGCTTTTCAATGGGATACGCGTTACGAAGAAGCATTTCGGCGTGAAGGAACTTATTTGAGCTCTCCCCATTACGGTAAGCCCTCTAAGGAAGCTCCTTACTTTCTCTATAAGCGATGTAAAATTTCTGATGATGTCGTCTAATGAGAGACAAAGATTGATACGGCATCCTGTCTACTATTGCCAGTAGAGCTTTGAGAGGGAGCGAAGAGGTACGGATGGAGAAATTAATTTGGCATTAGTAACCGCCCAGAAAGCTCCGCCCTTGCCTGGCTCATGCCATTGAAGTCCAATGAAAATGCAGATGAAGCCAGGTGCTACACAAGCCAAAGACCTCAGGAAGGTTGATGAAGTGGGCCATAGAGTTAAGTGAGTTCAACATCAGATATAAGCCAAAAACTGTAATAAAAGGGCAAGTCTTAGCGGACTTCGTCATGGAATTCACCACTGCAGAGCCTGCCGAGAATACTCAAGCAACGACTGGCCTCCCCATCTGAAGACTCTCTATAGACGGGGCCGCAAATGCTCAAGGAAGCGGAGCCTGGCTAATCCTGACCTCCCCAGAAGGAATAGATATTGAGTACGCGCTCATATTCGGATTCCAAGCCTCCAACAACGAGGCCGAGTATGAGGTAGTCATAGCCGTGCTCAACCTCACCCATTCAATGGAAGTTGGCCCGGCAGGAGTGCGAGCTCCCGGTGATGGTAGTCAAATAGAAGGCACCCTACGAGACCAAGGTGAAAAAATGATCCTATGCCTAAAAGGTCACGGGAATTCTTGAAGAAATTCATCTTTGATTCGGGTCAAGCATACCAGACGAAACTCCAGAGATACCTTGTAAGCGGCAAATGACCTCACAAGAAGACCTCGCGGACTAACCTTTTGTCAAATACCTTGTATAGACCTTCTATAGATCTCTATGTAGGCGAGAGGTCGCCCGGTAGTCGAAGCAGTTGGATGGACCCCATTTGGGATTACCTAATAGACGGACGTCTGCAGGCGACCCCGAGAGGCCTCTAAGATTGGGGCGAGGTCGTGAGGTTCGCTGTCATAGGGAAGCCTTCTGACGAGGTTTTCACACATCCTTAAGTGCATCGCGAGGAAAGGCATGAGCTCGTACTCGGGAAGTACATGGCGTATGCGAGGAAATCACATTGGAGCTTGGGCATTGCGAGGAGAGAAGTTTTAAGGCGGGGATGTGTGGCCCATGAATTCTCGAGAGAGCCTGTGGCCAAACCCTGTTCGGAAATACGAGATTTGCAGAGCACGCCGGAATATCTGCCTCCCATCAGAGCCCACGACGTCGATCCACAAGCCTGGCCTTTCAACGGTGGGGTTTGGACATGTGGGACCTACGCCTGGGAAGAGGGCGATGCAAATTTTATCATTGGGTGCTTCACAAATGGGTTGAAGAGTAGAACCTTTGGCTACTATCATAGAACAGAAGATAAGCAACTTCGTTTGGCGTTCCATAATATGTAGGTTTGGTATCCCGAGAGCTGGGTATCGGATAATGGGAAAGCAATTTGATGAATGCTAAGTCGGTTTTGTGCAGAACTAAAGTTGAAAATTATTACTCGTCCGACACGTCAGTAATCTAATAGGCGACGAAATCACCATCAGAACCCTTAAAGCAGCATTGAAGACCAAATTAGAAGATCTTAGAGGCAAATGGGTAGAATACACTAGAGGTGTTATGGGCCCTCTGAGGACTATCTTGATCGGCAGCCCGAAACTGTTTGCCCACACAATGGCAACCCCTTTGTGACGATAGCCACATTGAAGGGTCGGACTAAAGTCCCTAAGGATCGAATTGGCAAGCGTGGAACATAATGATGAGGCTCTTCGCCTAAATTTAGACCTCCTAGATGAAAAGCGTGAACAGGTCCTGCACGGAAGATTATCAAAGGAAGGCGGTATTACAACCCAAGAGTGAGCCAGAGTTAGGCTGGTGACCTAGTGCAAGAGAAATAACATGACAGGAAGATCTGTCACATGAAGCCAGGATTTGTAGAGAGGCTACCATACGTATCTAGTGTGCCGGCCCGGAGCGTTAGACTCCAGGACGGAAGAATTACGCATCGTGCTTGGAATGTTGTAGACACCTTAAGCGATTTTTGCTCGGTGGGCCTGGGTTTGTAATCTTAAATAAAGTATTAGTTTTGGATGATGACTGTGTGTTGTGATTATCTTGTCGAGTCTTGGAAACTGACTCGGCTGAGAATGTGCAAGAAAATTACATACATCAGAATGTGCAAGAAAATTACATACATCATAATGTGCAAGTTCATGATTCAAAAAGGAAAAATCTCTCTTTATTCCAATCAAGTTACATTCAATTACAATCAGTAGTGTAATCCTTCCAATCTCGGAAGTACCACAGTCTAAGCAAGTTCCCTAAAAAAAAAAGCCTCAAGAGAGAGAAAAGGGGGAAAGAGAGAGAAAGAAAGAGGCCAGATGGAAAAAGGAAAAGGGGAGAGGAAGGAAGAGAGAAAAACCCCCGAGAAAGAGCGAAAGGAGAGAAAGGAAAAGAGATAGAAAAGAGAGAGAAGAAGGAAAGAAAGGAAAAGGAAGAGCTGAAAAGAAGGAAGGAGAAGAAAGAGAAGAAAGAAAGAAAGAGGGAGAAAATAGAGAGAAAGCAATACAAGGAAATGCGCCCTCTTTCTGACTCATTTCTAGGCAAGCTGAAGAATACCTGCTTTCCACAAAGGGGACTAGGGAAAAACATAGCTCCTAGGATGATGAGTAGGAAACCAGCGCCATCCAGAATCCTAGCGGTTTCCCACTGCAGAGCATGTCGGCACTACAGCGCGAAGCAGTTCGCCTCAGGGAAGAATGTAGCGTCCAAGGCGGTCAGGCTGAATGACGGTCGAATCGAGCCGAGGGCGCTAGTTTAATTGTTTTATTTTTCGTGTTATTAAATTTCTTTTTCAAAACCATGGCAGATCCCCAACGACCGGAATGGCGGATCGAGCGGGAACGGTTACTCAAACTTTCATTATCTTAACAAATCATTTTATTATGTCATTGATTGGATGGTTGGTTACAGACGACCCCATAATCATTTCGTTTCGATACAAATTCGGTAGGTATAAACATTTACAATTTCAATGCGATTATGGTAGGCCCATAAACATTTAACAAAATACATTTTACAAAGGCATTCATGCCTTTTCAAAATGATATACAAAATCAAGGTTCGAGTTTAAACACTTTTGTTTTTACAGTACCATGTTAAAAGAGATGATATGCAAATGACGGAATTATATCTTATCTGCGATACTCTCTCTATTTCTGGCTTGGCGTCTTGTCTTCCTTCTGTCTACAAAACTGCTTGGTAAAAACTATACGCTAAGCATTTCATGTAGTGGTTCTATCTGATTATTTCAATAATATTCAATTTAACTTGGCATGAATTTAACATTTAACCATACCTATTATGTCATATCTCATGCTATTCAATTTTGCATGCTTTCATTTCTAATTCATTTATCATATCATAACATTGTTCATTGTAATTTAATTCTAATTTCAATTTAAATTTAAACATATACATAAATCCATTTACACTCGTCAATATTGGATATTTCGCTGACTATTCAATTCACATTTAAGATGGATTCGGTTTGATGATCTCTTATATTATCATTGATGTCCAGCTCAGCACATTTAACAATTCGGTCTCCACCTCGTGTGGATCTTTGTTTGGTGCACCAGGCATGGTATCACTTCGCTCGCCATCAAGGCGGATGTGATTGAATTTTTATCCCTTAAGTGGATGTTTCTTGATGCCGCACCATATGATGGATGCCGATTGGTGCATCCGCCAAGTGGGACATTGGACAATTTCGAGGTGCCTTTGTGACGGATGTCGATTTGTGCGTTAACCAGTGGGTTGTTCGATATCGATCAATTCCACATTGGCCGGATTCGTTTAATAGATCCATCAATATATCGTTAATTCGTTGGTTTCAATTATAGCATTTCAATTCATGTGCTTTGTATTATCTTTTTCAAGATAAGTCATTTACGTATTCGTTTCATATGCTGTTCATATGCTCGTTGTACTCGTTTCATATATATTCTTAACTCATTTCATAGTTGCTTGGTAAACTACCAAAATACTTGAAATAAGAATAGAAGTCGAGAGAACAGCGGAAAATTTGTCGGATCTAGCTACCTTCCCTTGATCTACGATCAGGTTAGAGCGATCATCACTGTACCTAGTCAATAACAATGCATAACCAGTGGATAATTAATTCTTAAACAATTTTATTGAATTACAAGTTTATTTCATGACGATTGTGGACAGACACTAAATTACGCTGAAAGGCGAACTCTGTGGCAGCGGGTAGTCATGATCCTCATGGTTCTATCCTTATTTGAACCCTCTTGATGTTTCTGGGTCCCTAAACAATGCGATGCATGAATGGGACTTGATCTGAAAATATGTCAAAGCGAGAACAGTAAGTGGTATCAGTCACAGCTTTGATCGGTGTGATCACAGTTTTCTTGATGATGCAGATAGGTTTGAGAGTTCTGATAGGTGCCCATTTACCCCATGCATCCAGTCACAGGGTACCGCTCAAGCAGTGCAAGTCTGTTTCAAGTTTTGGAAAAATGGGTTTTGCATTTTCTTATTTTTCTTCCTGACTCTTATCGATTCTTCCCATATGTCACAAAATCCACCATGGAATCTACTAGAAACAGCTCCAGCGTGGTTTTAAATTAATAAAAATGTTTTCTATAAGAAGTTAGGGCTTTTACGAAATCAGATCAAAAGAATGAGTTAGGTTTGATTATTACTATGAACCTCTTAATTCTTATTTGTATTTGTAGTGGCAGAACTGAAATGGAGCTCAAAATAGCAAACTTGATCTCTGCCAAACCTAGCTTTTCCTTTTCTCCTCTTGTCCTGCTTGATTGCTCATATAATGAGCCCAATACAAGATCTACATTTTGGCCTTTTATTCCCTTAAAGTGTAAAAGATTTGTGTTTTGGCCTACACTTAATATCACTCTATTTCCACCTTTTTTTGGTCTTAAGTCTTAATCTATAAGGCCTTGTTTAGCCACCAAATTAATCCGTTTTCTATTTTTATAATTCTAACTCTATTTCTTTTCTTATCATTTTTATTTATTTTGTTTATTTAGCTATCATTTGACCTCAGTTATCAATTTTACAAATTTCCACATTTGCCTTTTATTGGGTTGTTTAAAGGTTGAATCCTTTTCTCATTTTTGTGTAATATTCAATCATATGTATACACTTTAATTTTGTTCTGATTTATCGATTTATCAAATTGCAGTTGAGTTTATTCAATTCTTGATATCTAATAATTATTATAAAAATTATAGGTGTTTGGGGCGTTCTGAAGGAAGGCTCAAAGTATGGGCTCCATAGCCACGAGGAGGCATATGCCAGGAGCTCAGCGCACCGGAAAATCTTACGATCGTTCGATTCTCCGCTTGAACTAATTAAAGACATTTTCAGTCTTTCAAAAATTTGATCAGCCAATTTTGCGCATAAGGCTCGGTTCCAGCGAGCTCGACTACTCTACTCAAGCCATGCAGCCCAAGAGTCAGTTCAGCTCAGGCACTATAGCCCATAAGGCCTCAGCGCCCAAGAGCCTCAGTAGCTCAGTTTGGAATCTTGTTTAGGCCTCTGGCCAAGAGCCTCGGTAAGCAGTTTGCATTCTCCTTGTTTCGAAGGCCTCGGCCCACGGGCCTCGGCGGCTCAGTTTGAATAGCTCGACTACTCTACTTTTTAATGCGGCCAAGAGTCGGTTGCTTTCGGGCACTTGACCCGCAGTTCTCGGCGCCCGGGGCTCATTTCGGTTGTGAGCTCGACTACTGCTTTCGGGCTATATGGCTAAAGTCGATTCGACTCGAGCGCCGGCCCATAAGGCCTCAACGCGGGGGGCTCGGCATCTCGTTTGGCGGGCGGACCAGCTCCACTCGAGGCCATGACCCGAGAGTCACCGACTTAGGCACTTGACCAGGGCAGGCCTCGGCGCCCGGGACCCGGCTCGGTTTAAGAGCATTCTCTACTCGGGCCATACGACCATGATCGGTTCGACTCGGGCACTTGACCCTCAAGGCCTCGAGCCTAGGAGCCCGACTCTCGGTTTGTGAGCTCGACGCGGCGCCTTCCTCTCGGGCCATGCGGCCGAGTCGATTCGGCTGACAACATAGCCCGTAAGGCCTCGGCGCGAGGCCTCGGTAGCGCCACACGCGGGCTCTTATTTCGGGAAGGCCTCGGCGCTGGAGCCTCAATGGCCGGTTTGTAGAGGCACCGTTTCGGGGAGGCCTCGGCGCCCAGGCCTCGGCGGCTCGGTTTAGGCTCGACCTTCACTGCTCGGGCCGTACGGCTAGTCGATTCGAGACCCGACGCCCGGCCCATAAGGCCTCGGCACACAGGAGCCCGGCCTTCGGTTTAAAGAGAGCTGACTGCTCTACCGGGCCGTGCGGCCGGTGATTGAGCCGGGCACTATAATGCAAGGCTCAGCGAAGCCCCTCGGTAGCTTTCGGTTTGCGAGCTCTTATTTCATGAAGGCCTCGGCTCAGAGCCTCGATGCTTTCGGTTCTGCGGGAGCTCTGCTATTCGAGAAGGCTGCTTACCGGAGCCACCGGCAACTCGATTTGAAGCTCGACGCATTTACTCTACTTTCGGTCATCGACCCGAAATTGATTAACGGGCGCCGACATGCGAGCCTTAGCGCCCGAGGCCCGGCGACTTAGTTTGGCAGGCTGACTACTCTGCTCGGCCATACGACCCGAGAAGTCGGTTCGGCTCGGGCGCTAGCCACCAGGCGCAAAGCGGGAGCCCAGCGACTGGATTTAAGAGCTCGACTTCTCTACTCGAGGCCACTTCGGCTGAGTTGGATTACGCTCGGGAGCTATAGCCCGCCAAAGGCCTCGCCTTGAGCCTCGGTAGCTCGTTGCGGAGCTCTTCGGCTGGGAAGGCCTGGCGCCCGAGAGCCTCAGTGGCACCCGGTTGCGAGCTCTTGACTCGGGGAGGCCTCGGCACCTGAAGCCCAGTGGCTGGTTTGAAAGGCTCGGCCCACTCTACTCAGGCCATGCGCGAGGTGCGGGTTGTCGAGCAGTCCATGCAAAGGCCTCGCGCCCGGGGAGCTCGTGACTCGGTTTGACGAGCTCAACTACTCTCATTAGGCCATGCGGCGAAGTCAATTGACTCGAGCATGGCCCGTAAGGCCTCGGCGCCCCGAGAGCCTCGGTAGCTCCGTTTGCGAGCTGCATTTCGGGGCCTCGGCCCGAGAGGCCACCATTAGCTCGGTTGCGAGGCTCTTGACTCGAGAAGGCCTCGCCATGGGCCTCGTTATTCGATTTGAAGAGCTCGACTACTCTACTCGAGCCATCGGGTCAGTGAGTTTAGCTCAGCGGGTTAACCCGTGGAGCCTCGGCGCAGGGGAGCTGTGGCTCGGTTTAAAGAGGCTCGACCTTGCACCACACTCGGGCCGTGCGGCCCAAGAAGTCAATTCGGTTCATGTAGAACAGCGCGAAGAGCACAAGTAGAGGCAAAAGTGGTGATATAAAAAATGAATATTCATTAAAGAAAAGGCTACATATGTCCTCGGTGCCAAGCCCATAAAAAAATAAAAAAAAAACAAGCAAGCAAAGATATGTGCGGGAGATTAGACATCGGAGGCAGGAATAGAAGGTGAAGAAGGGGAGGGGGCCTCAGCGGGGGTATCTAGTTCTCTAGAATAGTCTGTAGAGAGGGACTCTTTCGCCTCCTCATCGCTAGGGATGTCGAAGTTGAAGTCGAACTTTGGGTAGGCATTGTGACCTTCTCTGAAGGCGAAGCCACGAAAGCCCATTGGTATAAGCCTAGTCCCTTAATCTCGCTATAGCAGTCCCTCTGGAACTACGAGTCTCTTTGCCTATGAAGGTCCCCTCGCAACCCATGGCACTCCTCGGTCAGGAGTTCCATAGATCTTATAGCCTCGGAAGCCTTGCGACGAGCTCCATCTAGCAGCATTGTTTTATTGCGCAGCTCGTCTCTAGCCGCACACAACTCTTCTCTAGACCCCCGCAGCTCGCTCTGGGACGTAAACAGCTCATCCTTGACCATCGAAGCTCGGGCCCCAGGCGGGTGCGGCCAGTCCTTGGCCTCAGGTTTGTATAGCTGCGGCCCGTCCGGGAACCTCCCGAAGCTCGGCCCCGTTGCTCTTAAGCTGTTTCTAGCCTCATCTTCTCTACCCTCGGCCGGGCTGCCGTGCGACAAGGTATGCCTCCATCGGTTTCCTTCACCGCCTCCTCGGTCATACTCACACTCGGTCTCGCGGCTGCTTGCTTTCGGGAAATGGGAAGCCACCCTCGCTTTGTGGCTTCAGCGGCTTTGACATGGCCCTCGTTGATTGATTTTTATTCGCTCTTCAAATGAGTAACCACGCCACACAACACAAGATCAACACCCGACTCAAGTTGCAAAGTCGACCTGACCAAAATACGGGGAACTTACGGGCGCTCCTGGAGGAGGGGATGAAGGTAAAGCTTCCTCGACGGTAGAGCCCCGACCTCTTAAGGTCGAGAATCTTTAAGGATGGGCGAGGCTGTGCCCACTTAAGATCGACATTAAGGGCAAGGAATCTCCATCTCCGTCAGTTTCAGAGCCCTTCCTCTTCAGCTCTTAGCCCTCGAAAGGTGGCTTAACTTGCACTGCGCACGGGGATTCAATGATGATAGGCATGACCTCCGATAGATTTGCTCCGCGGCCCTTCTGAGTCTTACGCTGCGGCGAGACGAGAGTAGGTACGTGAACCGAGCTTGGGACTCGGCGGAGCGACAGCACTGCCGGTACTCGGACGTGGGTAGAAAAGGAAGGAAGGCGACCCCGGTTCGGGCCTTACCTGGCCGGGCGATTCCTTCTCAACGAGTGCGAAGTTTTCCGGCTTCACGCTCCGGGACTTCGAGGCGGCATTTCCACCCGGGCTAAAGCTCTCCATGGTGGGCTTGGCGGAGAAGGCGACGGGAGATAATTTCATAGCGGAAGGAGGTAGAAGGCCTCAGCGGCGAGTGGGTAGACCTCGGCTTGAAGGTCCGGGAATATCAGGCTGATCGACTCAGAGTAAGGGGCGCGGGAACACTCTGGCCAACTCCTGCGCTATGACGTATCTTTGGGTTGAGATTGGGTCGAACACGAGGTACATGAATCAGCAAATTAGAGATACCTAATGACCTCACAAAAACTATACTAAAAGCAAACAATACTCGTAGATTCTCGGGGTGGTCAGACAATCGGGCATGAGGGTGTCATCCTTGTCAAGGGTCATACTCTCAATTCTTGGTACTTCTTGAAAATGCTTGCTCCTTCCAAACCTATGGGAGATGGAAGATCGGAAGTACGAGGGCGTCGACACATGCGGAAAATAAAGGAAGCCCTCGGCCCAGTTCCTTCACGCTAAAGATCAAGGAACAAAGCTATCTGAGACACGAGGCCCTTGTCACTGAAGAAGACAGCCTTGGCAGATTACCTCGACAGAATTGGGGCGAGGAGTTGAGAGAGGCCTTAGGACATTGAGTCATCGAGCCCCTTTATAAAGAGTTGAGACGGTTGTTGTCGAAGGCCACTTCAAAGAAACACACCATCTTAGGTACGTGCGGAACCACGTAAGAGGTCAAAAGCGTCGGGGACCAAACCGGACACGAAGTCTGTAACCTTTGTGAGTGGCCCATCTGAGGTCTACTGGGTCCAGTAGTAACGCATTTTGCACGGCGGACTTTAGATATTCCGATCCCCCGGGATACTTAATCTCGTCAATTCTCCCCTTACCCTTGTTTAAGGGAAAAGGGGGCTCCCCCGGGGCGTCTCGAAGATCAACTCCAGCCAAGCGATCGGAGGCAGCGATCATAGAGCCCAGGCGTGACCAGAGTCCTCAATCTTGTAGAAGGAAGGTGACCCGGGACCCATGGTGATAACAAGTAGTAAGAACAAAACTTAGCCAATCAGCCACAGCGCCTCAGCGTGTGCTTGAAGGCATCGAGAGGGAGAAAGACATGCAGATCGGGAATTTAAAAGAAAAAAAAGCTATCTCGAGCAAGGCGTAGAAAAGGACTACGCACGAAGGTTGGACCAGATACTAAGAAAGGGAAGTCAAGACTCACTAAAAGTCAAGGAAAAAGCTTCAAGATCAAGGGAGCACAAGAGCTGACAGTCGGATATCTACGGAAGGAAACAAGCGAAGAATTGGAAGAAATGGCGAGAGCCAGAAAGTCATCATTATCATAAGACATATGGCGACAAAGCCACAACGATCCGGTAACCCGGTACGGTACGTGGAAGTCACCGGTACGAGCGTTCTGACCCTTGCCCACGCCTGCCGTTACCTGGGGTTTGGGGGCAGAGCGATGGGGGTTTGAAAATAGGCGCCGAGGCCCACTCGCCGGCCCTAAGAAGGCAAATGATAGAGCACGAGCCTAGCGCTGACCCCAAAATAAGCCCGGTCCCAGCTCGCCCCCAGGTCGATAGCATGGAGTAGTGGGAAGGCCACGATACGCAAATCGAGGGCCCGAATCTGCTTGATAAAGAAAGAAGGATAATCCCCAGTAACCTCTTATCCTGTAAATCCAACTAAATCTCACTAGCAAGGAAAATAGGATAATTCCACGATAAACAGCTTATCCTGCGAGATCAATAGGATCTCACAGTAAGGGAGAAGGATAATTCTCAATAAACGCTCCTTCAATATCCCTTATTAAATCCGATATCAATAAAGGCAGAAAATAGCCCATCAAATGGGAAAGAATCCTTACTACCATCCAATTGGGAAAACATACGCTATATATATCAGGCCACCCCCTCGGTGAAAGGTACGCAAAATCATCGCCTACAAGCGGTCTATCTTTTCTCCGGTGAGGCCCAGCAGGCATCGGAGCGGCCACAGGCGAAGCCCTCGCTGACCCTTTTTTCTTTCTTGTGTTTGCAGAGAAGTGCAGCGCCAGAGCCTACATACCATCCTAATAGCAGTCTTAGTTCTGGCCCAACGACCCTAACACGCTCCAGCCGAGTCCGGTTGAAAAATACATCATCAGTTCCTATTTTAGCATTGAATAGTAGAAGGAACGCATCCCATATCCTTGCCATCATCACAGCACCCGGAACCTATGATTGCCAAATCTGTAATCATTATATAGGCAAATTAAAGCTTTAGTATTTCACTTTCCTTCTATCCAAACAATATCAAGAGCAACATAGTGATTTATTTATTTTTTTATTTTTGAGGTTAATTAATTACTTACATATTGGGCGTAAGATCCCTCCGTCGATTTAAAACTCTTTATGTCTGTGGCTTGGCATCCGAGAATTCATTATTGAGATCATCCACGACCGACATAAGCCTATCGTTAAACTCCTAAACTTTGTTGTTTATTTCATCTACGCAAGATGAGTTAGGTCTAGCACCCTTCATAGCAACTACACCTAGCATGCAACTTAACTGGCCGACTCCGAAAACATCTACCTTCCTAGCTCCGTATTGTTTCAAAGTCTATATCAAGAAAGGAAAGTGTGAGAAGTCTACTAATTTGCTGAAAATTAATTGGGAAACTTGTGTTTCAGTCCATTGATTTGGGAATAATTGCAAAGAAGACATAAAGAATGCAAAACACGATTCAGTATAGTTTCACATAAATAATTGTGTTTCAAGCATTTAAGTGGTTATTGAACATAATATACCAAAAATGCCCTTATGACCAAGTCAACTCAACCCTTTGGTACTATTCAATATGGTAGTAGAACTATTATGATAATATCTATAGTTTATTAAGATAATACCTCAAGTAGGTTAAGGTAGTATCTTACCTTAAAAAAATCCAAGTTGAAGTACTACCTTAATAAGTTATAGATGCTAGCGTTAAAGTTTTGAGTAATATCAAAATGAAGAGTGTCAAATGGTTGAGTTGAAAGCTGATCTATATTTACGTATAGTATCTTGATCCTCACTTTCATACTGAAATCTGATAGGTTTATGTGAAACCATCTTGAAACATATATTTTGCATTTTTTTGTCTTCTTTGCAATTGTTCCCAAATCAATGTGTTCTTCTAAGGATTTAAATCAATAGTCTCCAAGGAAAAGAAAAAGAAACATAAAAGTTGTAGCAATTAAGCATTTAACCTTCATCTGCTGAGAATATTGGTTAGCAAGTTGTGAAGCATATTCATCCGGCTTATATTTGGCCATTGTCAGGTACATCTAAGGTTGGTAGTAGTTGTGGGTACCATGGGCTGGGCTCGGTTCCCCTAGCCAATTGGCCCAGCCCAAGGGCCCCGGTGGGGACTGACCACAAAGCAGTAGGCCCGGGAAATCGACGACTCTCGCCGGGTGCACGAAGCGCCTCTTCGACCTCTTTCTTGATGCGCCCAAGTGCCCGGATGCCACTTCACCCGGATGCTTCCTTTCTCGTCAGCGACTTTACCAGTGAATTGTCAACCCCGGCTCTCCATGATATAAGTATATGTTCTCCAGTGGTGTAGCCTCAATGAGAATAGGAGGCGTTCCCAATGATGCTTGGATTCGGAAGCGATTTATAAAGAAGAACAAGTCATCCTTCAGAAATGAGAGCCACCTTCCCCTACCTTTATGGGAAGAAATCGTCCACTCTTCATGAAAGGTGGTCCCCCTTTCTCCCTCCATAAAAGAGAAAAGAATCACACCAAATGAGGTACGACATTCTCGATTGAGATAACTACAATTCTAACGCTCAATCTTCCAAAAAAAAAAGCTAACTTTGCCATCGGAGGGACGATGGAACACCACTGTCGTCTTCTTGTTTGTTTGCGAGTTCTGTCATTGGTGGCTGGTAGATGCTGACGATCCATTGACTCTGGTCGGAGACTACGATCCAGTTGTTCGATGTAATGATTCTTCCCATTCTAACCATGTAAAGGCACTTGTTTAGAGTGTTCTTGGCCATTTATGTGTGTTTTGGAGCAGTCGACAATTTGACCTGCGTACGTTGGTGAATTCTTAGGCGATCATTCATATTTCAGTAAAGCACCTGTAAATTATCTAGAAAGATTAATATAATCTGTGATGCCTTTTCAGCCGGGCCCGAAATTTGGGCGGCTGGAAGTGCTGGGTTGGTCGCGGCTGCAGATGCCGGACTCCTCTACAAAAACAAGAAATCGAAAGGATCGGCGGGGGCTCCCGTTGCCTCTCCGATGCTTAAGTCGGTTCTTTCTGGTGGAAGATCGGTAAGCTTGGGAATGAAGTTTGTGCGTACCCTTTCACCCAGATGGATGGCACAGTATTTGAGTGGATGATTTTCCCAGTTGGATGGTGATAAGGACTCTCTCTTATTAGATGGGGGATTTTCTTTCCTTATGCCTCATCAGAGGTCAATAAGGGATAATTAAGCTTGATTATTAAGAATTATCTACTTTCCTTGTGGTGGAAATTTGATTTGATTTACCACATGGGATGGGCTCTTTGGGCTTTGTGTTATCGGCCCTTGGGATGGATGGCCCGGGCTCCGTTTTGGGCTACCTGAGTAGAGGCCGGTGATTTCTTGGAGCATACCCTTAGTCTTCTTTTTCAATCCTATTTCTTGAACTTGGGGAGTGGGCCTACACGCCTATTTTTTAAACCCAATCAGTTGCCCCCCATGTGACTCCCCAATCCCACAGGGTGTCTTTGACAACAGTAAGCTTCGCGGAATACTTGTGAATCTTTGGGTGGCCCGACACCACTCACGAAAATCGGGAAAAATCTCCTTTGTACGGGAGCTCTTGAATACAAACACATCCCAGACAGTTCAATATGACCACATAAGGATTACATGCGAATAAAATAATGGCATCGGCTCCTGCATCAATACTCATCAAAATATACCCAACTATATTCCAACAACCAACTCACCAAATCTATATCAACCAAATATATTACATTTCTCTTTATTGACATATATTAAAATTACAACAATTCTAATACATGTTATGCAAAACATCAAAGCCACAACTTGACTTTCTTCAAAATCGGCCTCTAAGATAGGCCGTCTTCTCGAACGCTCTGCTATTCCCTGGGGTGACTATCGCCCGATGGTGGAGATCAGTAAATGGGTTACTCCCACTAAGTGCATATGCAATGATCAATTTAAACACACACTCAAGTAAATACGTGATCTACTTGAATGTCCTAAAATACCCAGTTCCATGTCTAGAGTCCTCAGGCTCCCTCACGCACTTTAAAACCATGTATGAAAACATCATTTTCAAAACAAAGCATTTATTCTTGAAAATACACTCTGAGTTCGGTAAAAATGCGGGACTACCCTCAGGCGAATGTGTTGGAGAATTTCACGAAAGCAGTCATGGTCCTCATCAGAAATGATCACATTGGACCGTCTCTGACCCATTCTCGGGAAATTCATGCATGTGAAATTGACTATGACCATGTTCGTTTTTCTTTAAATTTCATGTCATGCACTCATACCTAATTTCTAGGTTACCCGATTATAAGAAATGCGATATGCCATTTCAACCATTTTTATACCAATATATCAAATATGCATATATTCTCAATTTCTGCATTCACACCACATGTAATTCAATTTTTATCAACCATCACCCAAACTAGCTCACTTGGGCTAAACACAATTTCATCTCCAATGGCCTATACACACAATTATATTTCATACAATTGTGACATCATGTTAACACATCAAGTTTATGCATTAACCTATTAATTCCACACAACTCAAGCCATTCATTTCAAACAATTTCAAGCACACAATACATGGATGTTTTTGGTCTAATTCACACAAAAATATTCACGTTACTATTCATGTTACTATTCACATCACTTTCATGTCACTATTCACATGAATAGTAAACCCTCGGGTTACTGTTCACGACCACTCAAAATAGAAATTTTCTCACTCGGTTCAAAGCTTTTGGGGCGATGTGCCATTTCTAGCCTCATTCACACAAAAATTTTAATCCACAACATAAACTGGCCCAGACGGTCAGGTGGATTGTCAAGCGACTCCTAAAATTCCAACAATTCGATTGAGTTTTGGGACCAAGATCAAGCGATCATTCAAGGCCTCAAATTAACTTCGAAGCATCACAAAACACTTAAATAAGGGTAAAACAAGTAGGATGAAACCCACATATCACGGGTTTGTAAATCATAAAGCGAACCCAACATTTCCTTAGCGTAGAACAACTTTCCTTCTTGCTTGAAGGAATCAGACGGTCAGTGTAGGAAATGAGAAAGTCCCTTACTCTCTGCAAAATCACAATTCATAGCCACTGCATCCCTTTCTCCCTCCTTCCCACGTTTTGGTCTCAATTTGAGTGAGGATGACACTGTGGCTATTTTGTCTTCTTCATTTAAAAATTTCCAAATGACATCTATGTCCCTTAACCACTATTTTGACACTTGGCACTATCTCGGCCCGTCCGTTTCCATCATTTCTATAAATGCAGCTTTGTGTAACGTACGTACATCTTTATGTGATTTTTGTCGCGTAGTGTCGTTTTCTGACACGATACTCGGTGCCTCAAAAGCGTGCAAATTCAAGCTGTCTAGGAGCCGACGAAATTCGACGTGTTAGCTAGATTTTTGCGAGATGATTCCAGGCAAAATCTGTTTGTCATTCGAGATCACCTGAAATTTTCATATTTTTCTGAAAATTACGATTTCCTTTTTGAGAAAATTGGATTTTCTCGGGGTTTTCCTACCCGGCCCTTGTAGTTCTGACGTGGGCAAGGGCTGTATCGTTTGAATCGGGTGCGACTTCCACGTGGCCGCTCAGGGCTGGTTTGGTTAGGGCTTTGTCGCCGTCAAATGTCTTGTGGTATTGATGACTTTTCGACTCTCGCGCTTATTTCCTCTAGTTCTTTAAGTTTCTTTTGAGAACATCCTCTGACCGTTGGCATTGTGTTCCCCTGATATTTGAAGCTTTTTCCTTCTCTGGGAGTTCATGCTTCTTTTTTCTTGAAACTCGTCTGATCATTTGTTCAAAATTTCTTTTGGTGTTTTGTAATACCTTGCTCGAGGTCGTCCTTTTCTTTATGTTCCTAGGCCAGAATTACGTCTTTCTCGCTGCTTTGTGGGGTTAGCTTGGTTTAGGTTTGGTCGACTTCGGGTATTCCCATGGAGTGGGGTGGATTTCCTCTTCTTTGCATATAGGGGGTGATTCCTTTACGGTATCTGGTTCAGAACAGACGGGTGGTGAGTCCAATCGAAGCAAGTACAGTGGTTGTTCTTGAGGAATGCGAGAACCTCCTTCCCCCTTGGTAAAGGCAAGATAAAATTGATGAGATTAAATACCACCGTGGGGTTTGAGATATCGGGTCGGCCAGGTGCGGAAGCGGCCGGCGGTCAGGTCTAGAGGTTGAGCCTTTATGGGGAGATCTTCGCAGACGATCTGAGGCCCCAGTTGGTGTCGAGTTTGGTTCCTGGCGTATGGCCTCCTATGTTGTTCGAGTGCCAGATGGTGTGCTTCTTCGGGGTGGCCTTTGAGAATGGCCTCACGTTTTCCTCTGCATCCTTTATAAAAGGGTTTCTGACATTCAGCGTCTGCCCCTCTCGGCTTTGACTTACGGGAGTATTACGATTGGGGTACATTAGTTGTCTTTAGGGATCTAAGGGCTTGGAGTGATTCTCTAGTATAGCTTTGTTCTGGACCTCTTGAGTGAGCAGGCGGATTGAGGGCTTCCTTTATTTATTTAAGCGTTCCAGTGCTTTACTGATCATCTCGGATCTCCCGTCATCCCACAAATTTTGGAAAGAACGCTACTCTTTTGTAGGTGGTCGCCGTTGGGAGTATGATCCCACTGACCAGGGAGAAGGCTGCTTGGGCATTCGGTATGCGGACCACTCCAGGGAATCTCGTGAGCTTTGTTTGCTTTGTTTAATCCCTTTGTTCCACAGTTATAGAGTGTCCCTAACTTTGCATTGGCTATCGCTCTTGGGTATCCGCCAGTCTTTGCCACAGACACGGGGTCGTGAGCGGAAGTTGACGGGAAGTGTCTTCCATGCTTACTGCAGGCTTGTCGAGATTCGGACATTCCGGGGTCTTGGTTTGAAGTCTTCGGAGCCCTTCTACTCCGAGGCCTTCACCTCCATCCATTATGAGGTTCTCCCACGAGAGGCCTCCCCCATTGTCAAGCCCACTCAAGGGAGAGCCTGGGTGGAGATCGCTGTCCAAGTGGTCTGAAAGGCTGAAGTCCTAGACTTCGAAAAGAGCCATCCAAATTAAAGCCCCGAGGTCGGGACATCTTCTCTTTCATCGCTCTCCCCGCCCATGTCCGAGTGTGTGGGCAGCATTGCCATCTCCTACGAGGGTTCCAAGAGGTTGTGTGCAACCCCGCTCGCCTCTCGCCGCTAAGGCCAAAGATTCCTGGGAGGGTCGCTGAGCTCCGTCGAGGTTATGCCCATCTCAATCTGGAGTCCTCATGCGCAGAGCGCTAAGCCTCCTCCTTTCTGACAAATGGAAGACTTGTAGGGAGAAGGCGCCCAAAGCCAATGGGGATGTGAGGATCTCTTTGCTTCCACGGTCGAGCTTGTTGCTAGCGCAACTTACATCCATCCTCGTGGATTCTCCGACCTCAAGAGGTCAAAGTGCCCCGCCTCGTTGAGGAGGCCTCGTCTCATCCTCCAGGGGTCACCTCTCAGAAGTTCCCGTGTCCTTATTTGTTTTGCCTTTATCTTGCTTTGAGTTGCGTATTGACTCTATACAAGTACTCCAAGCAGTGCCACCCATCCGAAGAGTTCGCAAAGGGCTAGATCAACGAGGGATATGTCAAAGCCCATAACTTACAGCTAAAGTGGCTTCTCTACTGAAGCGAGTCAACTCATGAGTTTAGATGCAAAATATGACGGAGGAAGCCGCGGAAGCTCAAGTCCGACCTGGAGGCATACTCTCTCGGCGCGAAAAGTGCCGAGGGTAGAGAAGAGAAGGCCCGAGATGGCTTAAGAGTTACTAAGGGCGAAGCCGGAGGTCGTGGATGGGCCGTGAACCATTTTAACGACCGCGCGCCGTGGACGGCCGCAGCCGCCCAACGTAGCTTCGTGTAGTTAGGAAGAGCGCAAACATCCTGCAATGAGTCGCGGTAGTCCGGGAAGAGTCAGGTCGCTAGGAGATGAGTCAATAAAGTGCTACTGTATTTAACCCGCGTGAAGCTCCGGGCCGAGAGCTCTATCAACGTCGACCGACGAAAGTGCGTCATGTGTTGTGAGGGACCTTCAGCTGCAGGGAAACTTTGGTCATTCGTGAGGGACGAAGCGATAGCAAGTTCGAGGGACGAGGCTTGTTCCGCGGGCTTCGATGGCTTCGCTTCCGTGAGGAGGTTGTTAACGCCACCGCTTGACCTTAATTTTGATATTCTAAAGAGGCAGGAGGCGTAAGAGTCCTTTTCCCCCCTCGACCGCCTGAGAGCGCCGCCTAAGCAGGCTCGCTCCCTTCTAACCTTTGCTCCTAATCCCGCGCCTCGACGACCGAGAGCCTCCTTGTGCATCACCTCCTTACTTGTTTTTTTACCTAGGCTTTGAACTCGAGATATGTAATGTCGTTGGGCTTTGAAACTTAATGGATACCCAATTTTCTATCTCCTCGCTACCCCCTAATTACGCTCAAGCAGGCCAGCTTCGTCGAACCGACCGACCCCGGGTTACGAGGGCTTATCGAAGCAAGGCAAGGTCCTGGAAACCGAGCCGAGGCCCGCATGCCACGCTCGAAATGGACCGGCCTCGCCACAAGGCCTTAGTTGAGCAACGAGCCTTTCGAAACCTGAGTCGGGCCGGGGGAGGCTCCGTGGCTAATATGCCTGCCGAACTTGCCCTCGAGCCACAAGGCCTTAGTCGAGCGGGCCAGCTCCCCGAAACCGGCTACCGAGGCCCGTGGGCCAATCTACTCGAGCCGAACCGCCCCGGGCTACAAGGCCTTAGTCGAGCAACAGCCTCAAAATCGGGTCGCCGAGGCCCCCGTGGGCTAATATGTCCGAGCCGAACCGGCCTACGGGGCTACAAGGCCTTAGTCGAAAGCAATGAGCCCTTCGAACCGAAATGCCGAGGCTCCGTGACTAATCTTCCCGAGTTGAACCGGCTCTCAAGCAGGCATGCCTTAGTCGAGCTTAAGCTCTTCGAAACCGAAAGCCGAGGCCCGTGAAGCAATATGTCTCGAGCCGAATCGGCCCTTCGGGCCAAGACCTTAATTAAGCAAATGAGCTCTTCAAACCGAGATGCCAGTCTCCTGCGGCTAACTCGCCTGAAAGCAAACTGGCTCTCGCTACAAGGCCTTAGCTGGAATAGTTAAGCTCAAAACTAAGCCACGAGGCCCGGGTTAATCTACTGGTCGAACCGCCGCTACAAGGCCTTAGTTAAGCGTTGAGCTCTTGAAAACTAAGGCACATTGAGGCTCAGGTAGGCTAATCTGCCTGAGAAATTTGAAATGGCTCTGGGCTACAAGTCCTTGATTGACAGTTAGGCTCTTAGCGGCTGGCGAGGCTCCGTGGGCTGTCTGCTGGTGAAGCGGCTCTGGGCTCTGAGTCCTTGGTTGAGCAGTGGGCTCTTCGACGAGGCTGCGAGGCTCCCAGTGGGCGACTCTCTTCCTGGTGGAACTTGCTCCTGCAGGCTACAAGGCCTTGGATTGACCAGTTGAGGCTCTTAGCGAGGCTGCGAGGCTGGGTGTGCTGTCTGCTGGTGAGCGGCTCCACAGGTTACAAGGCCTTAGTTGAGGCGGTTGGGCTCTTCCGGCCCCCAGTCTGCGAGGCTCCGTGGGCTAATATGCTTGAAATTTGGCGAAATCTGAGACTACAGGCCTTGGTTTGAGCAGGTTGAGCTCTTCCAAGTGGTGCTAAGGCTCAGTGGGCTATCTGCTGGCTGAATTGGCCACAGGCTACAAGGCCTTAGTTGAGCAATTGAGTTCTTCGAAAATTGAGCTGTTGTGCTCCTAGGTGGCATAGCCTTGTGGCTATATGGCCGATTTGACTTCCTTCTCTTGGAAAGGCGCGGGTAGCTTTAACGCGACTTTATGGAGAATTGGAACGGATTAGGCGACTTAGCCCAGTTCTTGAGGCTCTTGGGGTGTAGCCCAGATGGCTACATAGCGATTTGAATTCGCGCTTGTCTCTTGGAAGCGCGGGTAGCTTTGTCTGACACTACGGAGAATTGGAGCGGATTGCGACTTCTCGAGCTCCTTGGTTTCTTTACAAATAGCGACTCCTCTATGGTGGAGCTCCATTCGTGAACCTTCTCCCCCCTTTTAGGCGTAGTGGGATCAGCGTACAATGAAGTGTCAAGGCTTAGTGCGTCATTGCGAGCTGCTGAAAGATCTTGGTAGGCGTTTGGTTCGAAGGTCTGCCTTGTAGGGTTGTGTTTTCCTAGTTCCTCCCTTATGGGATTTATATTTATTCTAATTTCGTCAGATGGCGGCGTGCTGAGTGCATCGAAAGAGGTGCTGAGAGCTTCAGTCGCTCTCTCCATTTTCTCTTTTTTCTTCTCTTCTTTCCCTTTCTCTTCTTTCTTCTCCTTTTCCTTCTCCTTTTCCCTCTAGGTTCCTCTCTGTTTACTCTCTTCCTTTTCCTTTCTTTTTTTTTAAGGGAGGCTGCTTATGCTTGTTCGTTCAGAGATGTAGGGATAGCCTTTGGCGGTGTAACTTCTTTGAATCAATTGTATCTTCTTTGAAATAAAGAACAATGAAGCATGAATTTTAAATGTCACAGTCATATTTTTCGGTTTTACGTAAACTTCCTGCTTTTCTTTTACCGATATGCCTTGTTTTTTTATTCATAAGGATATTAAACAGAGTAATCAACGAACACACAGAATGTTATCTAAAAGCTGATGATACTTTATTAAAGATTACAATCCGAGGTCTATTGATAAAATCGTTTGAGGTACTGTTGTTCCAAGAGTGGTAGAGATTTTCCTTCTTACAATGCGGATTTACCGTGGTTGCGGGTGGACCCGACAGTATAAGGGCCCTCAAGTTGGGTCATAACTTTCATGTGTAGGATCTTTCCTTCTTTGTGGAAGCTTTTTAAAACTAGGTCGCCGGGCTTATAACTCTGGGTTTGACCTTTTGGTGTGATACCTTCTTGAGTCTTCATTTGGTAGTCTTCGGTGCGTTTCAGGACTTGATCACGCTTTTCATCTAGAAGGTCTAGGTTTAGGCGAAAAGCCTCTTCGTTATGTTCTACACTTGCCAATTCAATCCTTGGGGATTTTAATCCGATCTCGACCGAGGCTACCCTTACCGTGCGAGATTGGCGAATGGGGTCTCCTGGTTCTTGACTTGCGTGCAGTTGTATGCCATAATACCTCGGGAGGTATTCTGCCCATTGCCTTTTAGACCTTCGGCTTGGTCTTGATCTTTAAGGGTTCTAATGGTGACTTCTTCTTGTCAGTGGTTTGGCTGTTGATGGTGGACGGTAGTAATTCGATCAGAGCTTGGGCAGAAATCCTTGATAGGATTGTCGGTGTTTCCCATTGTCGACACGGGGCTCTCGGGATACGAACTTTTGCATATTATGGCACGCCAGACGAAGTTGCGTACCTTTGTTCTGTGATAGTGGCCCAGGGCTTGGCTTCTGCCCATTTGGTGAAATAATCCCAGCACTTTCTGTGATAAATTTGCATTGGCCTTTCAATAGGCGAGAGGTCCCAAATATGTCCACCCCCATTCTTTGAAAAGGCGGGGCTTATCGTGAGTCGGTGGCTCGGAGGGAAGTGAGAGATTTTGACGTGCTCGACAAACTTGCATTCCGACTAGTTACATTGCGTCTCGAGCTTGGTGGTCAATCGTACCCACGCCTTAAGACTTTCTTGCCCGGTGCTGAGTTCTCATGTGATTTCCACATCGCTACGCACACATCATGCTTCCCCTCGGCCACGTAGTTAGCGTCTTCCACGCAATACGCCCGAGATGGGTGTGAAAAAACCTCGCTTTATAAAAGGGTTCCTCGATGAATAGTAAACTTGACAGACCTCGACCCTAAAGCACGATGCTCCTTCGAATTAGTTTGGCAGTAGTCCTTCTATTAAGTAGTCCCAAATGGGATCTATCGAGCTCGGCTTGGACATGACAGGGGAGATCTCTTCGTTGTTGAGATCTACGGAGAGACTCAAAATTTTTCGGCCGGAGTGTCGAGTCCTAATGAGGTCTTCTTAGAAGACATTGCCCGGTTTTGCTAAGGCATATGCTTTCGCGAATTCTCTTGCTCTTAGTATGTATCGATCTGAACTAAATGCGAACTTCTTAAGTAATTCCTGTACCTTCTTGAGGTATAGGATCATTTTTTCGCCTCTGGCCTAGTAGGAGTCTTCTATTTGTTTACCAGCTGGGAGTCTCTGCATACCTCTAGTTGATCAACTTCCATGGAATGGGTGAGTTAAGCCCGGCTATGGCTGACCTCGTACTTCGACCTCATTGTGGAGGCTGGAACGAATCTTAAGCATACTCGATATCTATTACTTCTGGAGAGGTCAAAATTAAACCGACACCACTCCCTTGAGCATTGGCGGCCCCATCTACGGATAGCCTCGAATAGGAGGTGGACGATCGCCGAGTAACTTGTGAGAAGCTCTGTGAAGTAAATTCCATGACGAAATGCGAATCTGCCCTTTTATTCTTGTTTTTCGGTTTTGTATCTCGATGTTGAACTCGCTCGGCCTCTATGGACACTTCCATCCAATCTTCAGGAGTCTCTTGTTTGTGCACTTTAGCCGTTAGATTATTCTGTTGGGATTTCAATGGTATGAGCTTGGAAGTAAGGGCGGAGTTTTCGGGCTGTGGTTACCAATTCCATAATTAATTTCTCCATTTTTGGGTACCTTTCCTCTGCTCCTCTCAGAGCTTGGCTGCAATAGTAGACTAGGTGATGCACTCTGTCTTTGTCTCGACCCGGGCTATTTGGTTGAGAAATACGAAGCGGACAGTCTGAGTGAGGCTCTCCCTCGGGACTTACCGGAATGGGGAGAGGCTCGAATAGGACCTATGTTGTGAAAGCTTCTTCCGGTGTGCATCCCGATGGAAAGCTTTTTAGGGCACGGAAGGGTGACACTTAGCGCGACTATTCTTGGGTTAAGTGTTGGACTTCTTTTATGTTTGATGGCGGCGACATGTCGAGTACAACTTTTATCTTGTCTGGGTTTGCTTCTATTCCTCGGTTGTTGACTATAAAACCCAAGAATTTTCACTGAGACTCCGAAAGCGCATTTGGCTGGATTCAACTTCATGTTGTACTCTTTCAAGATCTAGGTTGCCTCTGCCAGATGAGCTATATGGAGCTCGGCTGTAGTTATTTACTAACGTAGATACATATATATATACACCTCCATGGATGCCCTATTTGTTTCTAGAACATCTGTTCACCAACCTCTGGTAGGTAGCTCTTGATTTTTAGTAGAAAGCATTACTCATTAGCAATAGGTCCTTGCGTGGCGAATGAGTCTTCTCTTAGTAGTCGGGATCCATCTTGTCGGTTGCCTTGGGAGAAAGCATCCATGAAGCGAGGAGTTCATGGCGTGTGGCGTACACTATGAGGTTGATCAGGGTAGATAAAACTATCTTAAGGGCATGCTCGGTTGGCGTCGATGAAATCGATGCGATCAGCCATTTTCATTCGCTCTTTTGGCGAGGTACTAAGTTGGCCAACCATTGAATTATTCCACTTCTCTGTTCGCTTTTTGTGCGGAGGCACGACCTCCTCATTAATCGCTTTTGTCTTTGGGGCCTAAACTTCTTCTTTGTGGCGGTTTCAGGAGAGCGTGGCTTGATCGTGAGTGATTATTGCGGGGTGATCCCTCATGTCCTCCTGGCCATGAGAAAACATCCTTGTTACTGTTTCAAGAAAGCGGATAAGGAAGCTACGAGGTCTTCAGTAGCTTAGAACCAGCGTGGCGAGGTGTTAGGGTGATCGTCCAATTGTATGACCATCTCTTAGGGTTCGGGTCAAGTGTTTACCTCGTCTAGCATGTCGTGAGTTCGATCCACGTATGTTGTCGACCGCTTTTTGCTTCATTGATGCCGAGTAACATTCCCTGGCCACGCATTGGTCTCCTCGAACCATTCCTACTCCGTTTGTGGTGGGGAACTTGATCACCTTGTGATAAGCGGAAGGAATGGCCTTTATGCGTTGAGAGAGATTACACCCGACAATACGTTATAAGCGAGGGCATCTACTATGAGAAACCTTACTATACGTTGTTGCATGCACGGCACGGGTCTCCAAAGTAAGCACTAAGCTGATTTTGATCCCAAAGGTAGCACTTTTTCTGGGAGAATCCTCGCGGGGTGGGTCTTGTTTGGTTCCGGCTTCTCCTCCGTGCCCGAAACGTGGCAGTGCAAAGATGATGTCGGTCGAGCTCGGTATCAACAAGGACCGATTGGATTGTTTTGTTAGCCTGTTGCCACTTATCGCAAAGGGTTGTCGTGGAGGTGTTGACATCCCTCGAGTGCGAATCAGAGAAGGTTATGGCGGAGTGTCGGTCGAGGGAGTTTGGACAGCAGCACCTCCATTACCTCTCCACGACTAATACTACATGAATGAGCCTTCTGTTGAGCTGGACTCCCCACCTCTTGCGAATCCTCTTGAGATCACATGGATTTCCCCCAAGGGTTGTTGGTGTTGAGTTGGGGTTGGTTGCTGATAAGTAAAAAACTCATTGGATTTTTAATCCATTTTTCTAATTTATATTACAATATGAATGCTAATTGATATGCAGAAACATGAATATTTTACTCAAATTTAATTTGCGAAATTATAAAGAAATTAAAGCCCGACAAGAACCCGAAGAAACCGGTCTAAACGGTGAAGTCGCAGCTGAATTGAAGTCGCAACAAGACTCTTGATTCGGTTTTTTAGGTCCACGACACCACGAGACTAGTCTTGAGGGAATGGAAGGATGCATCAAGCGATCGCGACGGGGAAAGTGAGGTTGCGACGGAAATGCCAAAGCACCCGATAGGCGTTGCAGCAGGAAGAGTTCTTCGAGGACATAGGAGCGTTCAAGGAAAGTCACGAGAGGTCGCGACACGATCTGAAGTCGACACGAATGAAGGCAATAGCGAGGTCACAACATAAACTTGAGGTCGCGGCGTTGATGCGGTGGCGAAGCCATAGATGAGGTCTCACGCAAGAAAACTATAGTTTACGCTAGTTCTTAATTGGAAAGCTGACTCAGAATTAGCGACCAAATTGGCCGGGTTGCGACTACATTTAAGCAATTGGAATGAAACCTGCGAAAGAGCGACCATAAGGTGGCGACGCCATTTTAAAATTAGCGGCGATAGAGACTAGAGAAAGGAAAATGGTTGCAATGAAAAGGTGGGATTGCGACCATAAAGGAAGAACGAGAATATCAATTGGTCGACCCAATTTTCCGGTTCGCATTCAAAATTCAATACTAATGAGGGATAGAAGATCGGTAAAGAGGTGTGACGAGAAAAAGTCATAACCGGTGATAAAGGTGACACTTGAGGAATGAGGTCACGACGAAATTAGTTGTGGCCAGCGGGAATGCGGCCGAAGGCAAAAGAGCTAGATCGCATCCAGCTCCACGAAAACAATTAATTCAAGCGAGTTGCGACTCCATTTTGGTGCGACCAGCTAATCAAGGCACTGCAAGTCTAGTGCAAATGAAGATGTCGAGGTCTCGGCCCAGACAAGTGCGAATAAGAATTCGATTCGCGACTCCATCTTGAGGTGCGGCTGAAAGCAGTATAAGCGGGCCTTTCTTTTAGGAAGTCCACCTGGAGCTTGGAATCAGGCCCAATTTTGGACAGTTATAAATAGCCTTTATAAGTTTTAGTAAGCGGCTCCGTCTTCAATGCAGGCTGGGAAGGAGAAGGACTCACGTATATTTTGAATATATATTTTTCTTTTCTTTTCTTTTATTTTCTTTTTACGGATGCGAACCGGTGGCTTTGTGTGCAAGCGTTGAAGTGGTTGTTTTGATTTTCTCTTACAATTGCATGCGAAATTAATGGAGTCTTGACAAATTTACGGAATTAGTTTCTTTTCGGTTATTACAATTACGGTGGATGTACTTGATCAATGATCCATTGTTGATTGTGATCACCGATGTATTTACTTCACTAGATTGGATTCATAGTTAATTCTGAGTCTTTTACGTATAAATTTGAGAAATATTTAGATTGGAATTTATTTGATTGATGTTGTTCTTGAATTGATAAGTTCCCAATGATAGTACATAATACCATTTCAAGGATTGTTTCCTGCTCTGATTTCCAGGAGGCCCTTTGCGTGACACAGAGATGGAGATTCCTGAGAGCTTGAAACATTCCACTTGTGGGTATGTGATTCGTGCCACGGTAGGGTGATGCGGAATCAACAATATTTGTAGTCCTAAGTTCCCCCTACTGCCGTAGTCAAGCTACTGCAGCATAGTGGTCTAGGGTCGAACACGGGGATGGGTTTTCATCCTATGAATGACTTGCATCGGTGTTGAAAATGGTGAGGCTTTTAATTTGGATTTTAGTTGCTTCCAAAGCGGTGGGAAGTTGTTTGGATCTTTGTGATTAGTGTAAAAGCCCAGAGTGAAGTGTGAAAAGGCAACTTTTGAAGGTTTAGGTCACTAACTGACAACATGGGGTAACAAGTGTCCTCGGGTTTATCCCTCGCATCATGGCAAGCAACCTATAGTCAAGCCATAGCCGGATCTTTGTTTAACTAGAAAGCCTAACCTAGAAACACTCTATTTGAATTTTACCACAGGTAACATTATTGGTCACTTTAAGTTCAAAACCACAACAAGCCTCATTTAGTGGCTCGTAAAGGCCATCTAAAAAATATGATGCATCCTAACAATAGAGTATGCCTTTGTACCTAAAGCTTATGGTAAGTATTGTAAGTAATGTATTCAATGATATTCAACCTAATTTGAAAAATTTGGGAGCCATAAATACGATTGCACATGGCTTTTAAAACATGAGAATGACACTGTAGCGCTGGCTTAAGCTAGTTACCTTCCTTCAAAGCTAAGGCTTAGCCAAGCATCTCTTGAGTTTGTCATCCTCAGAGGTGTTTGGCAACCTAGAAAATGAAAAGAAAGGAGAGAGAAGAGAGAAAAGCAAAACCTAAACTGAAAGCTGCGGGAGATATTTACATAAATGAAAAGTTGCCAAAAGATTGCTTCAAGATTGCTTCGGGTTACAAAAATGATGGGGGCTTATATAGACCACCCAATGTATGAAAATACAAGAAAGCCTAAAGTTTTGGCTAAAACAAGGGACAAGGAGGTAATACACCAAAACAGGTCGGTTGGCATTAATTACACAAAAATGAGCGAGGAATTTCGCTATGCGTGCGGGGACAATTTAGCCTAGGTAGCGAGGAATTTAAGCTGGCCTAGCGAGTTCGTAACTAAGCGAGTACTGCTTGAGATAGCGAAATCCACGAGGAATTTATTAATACGGGTAATTTCGCTAGTAACAATTACGCTAACTAGCCAATATTTTAGAAGATAAGCGAAAATGTATAATTTCGCTAGGCACAGTGATTTTCGCTATATAGAGAAATTTCGCTAGCCTAGCGAAATTTATCAATTTCGCTAGGATTGCGAAATTTTCGCTATGATTGCGAAATTTTCGCAATCCCAGCTAAATTTCTTGGGTTGCACATTCTTCTTTGCTTTCTTGCACCTTGCACCTCTCTTTGCATCTCTTCTTCTTCCACACTTTGCCTTCATTTCTTCATTGAATTTTGATATGTTTGATGGTGATAAATGAGTTTCAATCTTCATGGTTGACACATATCTCTATTGAAACTCCAGGTATGCAAAAACACGCAAAATAAACAACAAAATAACCCCGAGGAAATGGCATAAGTGATGCAAGTAGGCGAACTCGATTGGCTTAATTGATACGATTAGTGCGCAAAAAGCACTCAAAACCTATCTCGAATAGGGCTCAAAATAGCACTATTTGGGCACTAATCACACCCCCCAACCGACACGTTGCTAGTCCCTTAGCAATGCAAAAACAAAAAGGAGATGCATGCAGTGAATTCTCAAAAAGTTTATGGTTGAGTGTATGTCTGAATAAGCATTACCTTTAAAATGAAGAATTGATACAAGTTTGAAAACCGGCATGAGAGAAGCAGGAAACCACCATAAGAAAAAAGTTTTAGGTCAACATCGGATCATGGTTCTCAAACTGAATTTCACAAATTCTAATGGTTCTTAATATAAGCTAGATTGAGAGCCCGATAAGGAGTGCAAAATCATTGCCTCCCCCCCGACAGCCCCTCTTGTAGCATGGCCTTGAAAATTTGTTGAGCAACAAAGATAGGAATAGCTACACTCCTCTCTTTTCTTTGTTGACTACCGTGTGAATTACAATGCTCAAAACTTCGATTTCACCAAAGTCCGTGTATGAGGTCCACGATGACTCCCAGCCAATTAAGGTTTAGGGCATCGAGCGAAAGGATCCTTGACCACAAACTACGGGCTTTACCAGGACTCAGAAGGACTTCGAGGAATTAAGCACCTCTGACCGTTCAAACTCTACCCATTGCAGGTGTAATGAACACTAAATTAGGTGACAACCAATTAAGGCTTAGGGCATCGGGCTTGAGGCTTTATTATATACCCCTCGGTGGTCTTTCGGGTTTCAAGGCAAAGTGTCACGACTTTATTTTTCTTTTTCTTCTTTTCTTTTTCTTTTTGCTTTTTCTTTTCTTTTCCTTTTTGGAAGACTACATTGGTCTTCATATATGGGTAACACAAACCTATCCTAGGTTGCCAACATGCCTAAGGCCGGCTATGCAAAGTGAAAGGAGGCAAATAATTTGACAGCCCAGCCTGGCCAGTACAATCGATGTGCGGTGTGAATTAGCTAAAGGTGGAATCAAAGGTTGAGCATGATGGAACTTCAAGCCCGACCAAAATTTCTTCAAACATGGAATTGTTCTAGCATTAAGGTAACATGCAAGGCTTCAATTTTCAATTAAAGGCAATTCAATTGTCCAATTAAAAGCAATTCAATTGTTCAATTGAAGAGGCAAAAGCTTGATCCGCAAATGGAAACCACAAAAAAGTGATATGCAAAAGTGTAATACTGTATATAACACTGTATAGCTTTTGATATAGCCAAAATGGCTAGTACATGCATAACAAAGCTAAACATACAAAAGATATCACTGCCTACTATGGCTAATACATGAATCCTAAACAAAATTAGTAGGCAGTTGATAAAGCTTGTAACTATACAAAAACATAGAAGAAACCTAACCACCTCCTTTGCTTTGTGGTGGTGGTGGGTGTATAGCGTATTCTTTGCTTGACACATCAAGGATGCTGCTGGCACTTGATGGCCTCCTCTCACAGTCGGAACATCTTCCAGATACCCAAATGTGTCATGATGCGCTGCGACATAGAGTGACAATGACCTCGAGTGGCCACCCGGCTCGAGCCCCGACCTGACAGGCGCGGACGGGGGGAGGGAGGGGAGGCGGAGGCGAGTGGCGGGGGGCGTGTCGCGGGTAGTGGCGAAAGAACATACAACGTGCCGCGGCTGGCTCTCTCGGCGACGTGTGTGCTGCGGAGAATCTTTGTGATGTAAATGATGGGCTGGAGTATCGGCTGCGAGGCTGAGTAGCATGTGGAGGAGGAGAGATGGAGGAGACATATGCGGGGCCCCAGTTCCTCTCTCCGCCTCGGGCTCGGGGCTCGTATGCATCTTAATGGGAGTCCTACGCCACACGTCAGAGTACCTCCTCTGGTCCGTTGTTGGGAGGAGAAAAGATATAGAGCATGACAAAAAAGCCGCTCTCCATCGACGGGACCGGAGGAGCGAATCCTCACTCTCTATCGGGCTCATACGGGAATCTAAGTGCTCGAGGACATGGCTCAGGAGTCGTGGCATCAGCAGTGGAAGACTCTCAGCTCGAACCAGGCCCTTACGGTGGACCTTATCCTTGAAGTGTAATGGGGGAGGTCATCACCCACATTTCCCGGAGGGACTAAACGATATCCCTGAGGTCGATAAAGCGCCTCTAAGATGTCCCTACTACTATTTGTGCAATAGTCTTTGCCGGTGGAAAAGGCACAGTCTGAATAGGTGATCGATCGGGAGCATATGAGGCGGGGCGCCTCTGAGAGAGCAACGGCTTGGCTGGGGTGTCTCGGGGGCGGGAATGCGGACCATCTCCCGAGATTGGGTGAGCCCGATCGATAACCCTGCGGAATTGGCTGCGGTATCCATGGACAGCGCTGCTGAAATATCTGCTTTGCTCTTAAGTACTCACAGAGGCGATCGTCGATGATAGTAAAGCGAAGCTCGAAGCGAACTAAGTTTTGCTCCCCGGGGAAGTCATCGAATGATAAAGCGCAGCACCACAGGGGAATTAATAATCTTGCACAGGAGTCATGAATGGCGCGAGTGGTTCTCGATCGGTATCGAGTCCACCCCAAATCTGTGATCAGCCATCAATCTTAGGGACATCGTGGGAATGACTCGGCGTGGAAGTCTCTCGAATGAAGCCTTGACGTTCCCGGAATAGGGTGCCTGAATGTGACCTCCGATCTGGGGTGCGATAGCGAGGCGAAGAGGGTCGCCTCGGCTGCGTGTGGCCCGGGAGGCAGTGGGGTGCGGATGGGGATGACTCACCGGGCCTAGTCTGGAAGGCCGCAGGAAGGCTAGGACCCTCCTGGATGCAGGCTGTGGTGGAAGGGGCCGGGGTCCCATCTGCGTGCAGTGAGTGCGAATCCTGAGGCTCCTCGGGAGGCCCCTTGCCTCGGGGGACTGGGGCTGTCTGAGTGCAGAGCAGAGGTGGGCAGGGGCTGCTCATCGCTACGGGGTATTGAATCGACCGGCGGGCGGCGGGACCCACCTACGGTGCGAGACCATAGGTGTGGTCTGAACGGTTTCTTGGAGTAAAAATCCATGATGACAATGAGAGCGTTTGAATGAAATGTAACGAGGCTTGTTTCCTGTGAGGCTGATGCTGGGGCTCTTCTTGCTTGATTGAGTCACAGTGCGTGTAGCAGACAAACCGGGGCTCGCTGGCGGGGACCCAGGGAGCCTTGCTGGATGTTAGGAGTGTGGCGGCCCGGCTCGGCCCGGCGTCTTGACCCGGGGCACGGGGTCTTGTAGTGATTAAAGAGGCTGATGGCTCCTCTTGGTGCTTTGTGTGCGACGGGAGCAAACTGAGCCAAGGGCACGGGGCTCTTGATTAGTGGGGCTCGAGCAGTGTAGCGGCAGCGAGGCCTTGGCCTTGAGTGGCCTAAGGCTTCGGCAATTTGTGCGGGGGCGGGGAGCTCGATGGCCCATGTAGTATGGCTGTGAGGACGACGGGGGGATGAGCTCGGAGAATAATATGAATTTGAAGCCCCCTCCCCCTCCTTTCTTTTTATAAGCCACCGAACATTAGCAGTCGTTTACTTGGTCGTATAATAGCGGGTGACTTTAAAACTTGGTTCACCTACTTAATTAGATTTTAAATTATTAAAATATTAAAAATAAAAATTAAAAATATTATATAATAAATATCTAATAATTTAATATATATTCTAAAAGAAATATAAAATATATAATATTAAAACTAAATTGCTCAAGAGAAAACTGCTAAATAGGAAAGTTTCAAAAATAGAAAGAGATTACTAAAAATAAGGAAACTATTAAAATTGACCAAATTAACACAAAAGCAAAATTATTGAGCTGCAATTTTGGTTTGTGAGAACGCAAATCAGCTCAATTTTACCAAATTGCTCCAAGGAGGGTCGAGGAGGAGGATCTCCTCGACCCTGCGATTAACTGTGTCTGGTTGCTGATTAATTCCCATGGTTGATTTGCTCCTCGCGATTAGTTAACTTAAGCAATTGTCACCTTGTGGCTACTGATGGTAATGCCAAAACCTCTGCATCACCTTGGTTGGCCATTTCGTGCAATTCCTGGACACTCAGCTTCCCTGCACTCTGACCAACTGAGCATGTTTCACCAGGCACTTGATTTTTAGTTTCTTCCATCTTGTGCTTGTGGTTCAAGTGGAATATGTTCAATTCCAAGGTCATGTTGCCAAACGTAAGTTGCATGACTCCATTCCTGCAATTGATGATTGCACGTGGCCGTTAGCGAAATGGTGGCACCCGGATGATTGGCACGTGATTGGGTTCGTGCAATTGGCTGGGTGTCGAGCACTACAAATCTTGGGTAGTAGAGGAATTTGTGCTATTTTTACCAAGACATCCTCAACTATCCCCTTAGGGATCTTTACCGATCTATCGGCCAATGATAGTGTGATATTGGTAGGTTTAAGTTCACCCGAGCCTATTGCATGCCATTATGGCGTGGGTTCTGCTTGGCTCCCCCAGATCAGGGGATTTGTATACAATTCCCACCCGATATTAGCGAAATTGTGGGAGATCCGGGATCCCTTGTATTTCTTGGGTTCTTGCTTTGGATTATAGTGCTTGACTTGTTCGGTCATCTGCTTTTTCTCAATGCTAACCTTTTTGATTGTGCAAGATCCTTGAAAACTTTATAGCCGGGGACCTTTGTTTAGTGTCAAAGAGTATGTTAACCTTCACTTGCCTTAGGACTTCTAGGATGCCTGCTTGTTGAGTTGCCTTCTTCTTGCTTCTAAGTGCCTGTGGAAATGGAGGTGGCATGCAGTGTTTCATTGAGTCCTCCTTCAGAAAAATGTGTTCTGGCTCCATTTCTACTTCATTCCTGGTTTCCTCAACAGGTTTTGGCATTGGTTGATCAACCTCTTTTCCACTCCTCAGGGTGATTATAGCCTTTACCTCATCCATTCCCGAATTGCTAGATGAATCTACCTCATGGACTCCTTTTGGATTTGGCAATGTTTGGGAAGGGAACCTTCCTCTCTCCTGTACCTCCAGAATTTTGTTAATCTTTGTGATTGAATACTGCAGGTTGTCTATTTTTTGATTAAGATTGCTCTCAAGCCCATCTATTCTCTTGTTCAGTGTGCTCTCTACAGCATCAATCCTTTGTTCTAGTTGTGCATTGATCCCTTTTTGTTCTTCCACAAAATTACCCACCACCTTACTCAAATTTAAAATGGCTTGTTCCACAGGAGAAGAGGATGGTGGTTGTTGTGGTTGAGAGGTGGAACCAAACTATGGTTTGGCACCTGGGGGTACATAGGCAGGGGGATTGGGTTTCCAGGAGAGATTAGGGTGATTCCTCCAGTTAGGTGTAAGTATTTCCATATGGGGCATTAGGCGCGAGTGGCTTGTGACCTACGGCATTTGCACGATGCAGCATCAAATCCTTCCATGAAGGGGCCATAGGATCTTGTCGCCCGGGGTGGGCAGGTGGCAGAGAGTGGTACATGGATTGCTTTGTGCAGAATTTTCGATCCTTTGCACACTTCATGGGCCGGATTTGCCCCTTGACTCCTCCACCTTCCTAAACCCAGGTTGAAATTCAGCTTTCATTTACATATCCTCGGCGGTGCGCGTCGCTCCTAGGAGTTGGCTAAAGGCCTCATTTTTTCCATTTCTCTTGGGTTTGGACATCCCAGCCCTTGGAAGTTTCAGCCACATTATTGAGAAATCCATGGCTTCATCAGGTGCTTGCTCGAGAAAATCTCCCACACATAGTTTCAAAGCTTCATGGCGGAGACATACCACGAATGGTTTACAAGCATCCATGTGTCGAAACCATGATGTGGAATGACTGCTTAATGGTCTCCATGAATCTATCCCGACCTTTGAGTAGAACCTCTCACCATCTTGAGCTGCAAGGTGTAATTTGTCTCTTCTTCAAATTGTTGGTCTTATGAGCGAAGAATTTTAAAAACTGCAGCTGCGACTCAGCCCGATTTACGATGATTCTAAGTCTCGATTGAGTTAAGCGAATCTTGGCCTTGTCGCTGGGGTCGATGAGTAACTTTCAGCTTTAGCAAATCCATGTCAATCATACCTTCTTTAAAGGTTGTGCAAACTTCCTCAAAATCCCTTATATGTGTGTATGGATTTTCATTTTCCATACCATGATATGTGGGGAGTAGGGGTACTAAATAGGGCCTCACTACTACATCTTCAGCAGGGGGTATGATGCAGGAAGGAGCACTAACTCTAGGAGGGTGTATGTGGTCCCTCATCGACCTATAAGCTGTTGGATTCAGGGTACCTGGTTGACTCTGGCTGTTCCTCGGTGGGGGGATCCACATTTGGTCGCAGCACGATGGTTCCTTTGTTTTTGTTCAAGCGGGTGTGCGATTCTCTGCCGGTCTGAGTGTCTCTCTTTCCAGTGGTAAGCTAAACACACATTTACCTGGCCGAGACACAGCAAAACCTGAGCAAACTTGCAAAAGGGTTATTGTTAGCCTAAAAGACCATTGATGTATGAAAAATAAAAGCAGTGCCGATTCACTATGAGAAGTGATGAAAACTTGCGATTCTGGCCAGTGAAATTCAAAAAGAAGAGATGCAAGGTCGCTACACTTGTAATGAGGATTAATTACCTTGACTTATTATTCGTAGTTTAGCGCCATCCGTAGGCGCCGCATTTGGTCGATGCCACGGTGGGGTGATCTGAGAATCAACAATATTGTAGTCCTAAGTTTCCTCCTACTGCCAGTAGTCGACTCACTGCCGGCATAGTGAGTCTAGGGTCGAACACGGGATGGGTTTTCATCTATGAATGACTTGCGCCGGTGTTGAAAATGGTGAGGCTTTTAATTTGGATTTTAGTTTGTTTCAAAGCAGTGGAAGTTGTTTGGATAATGATTAATTGTAAGCGAAAGTGAAGTGTGAAAGAGTAGCTTTGAAGAGGTTTAGGTCACTAGCTTGACAACATGGGGTAACAAGTGTCCTCGGGTTTTATCCTCGCATCATAGCGAAGCGACCTATAGTTCGAGAAGCCATAGCAGGATCTTTGTTTAACTAGAAAACCTAACCCTAGAAACACTCTATTTGAGTCTACGGGTAACATGCATTCCACCCCGAGTCCCTTTAAGTTCAAAACCTAGCACTGACCTCATTTAGGTGGCTCGTAAGGCCATCTAAGAATAACAGTGCATCCCAACAATAAGTATGCCTTGTACCTAAAAGCATGGTAAGTATTGGCCAAATTAATGACATTAAATGATATTCAACCCTAATTTGAAAAATTGGGAGCCATAAATACAGTGCTGTGGCTTTTAAAAACATGAGGACAGCTTTGCAAGCGCTGAGAAACCAAGCTAGTTACCTTCCTCTTCCAGGAAATTTATGAGGAGCAGCGACATCTCTTGAGTTGTCATCCTCAAGAGGGTGTTTGGCAGCACAGAAAATGAAAAGAAGAGGAGAAGAGAAAAGCAAAACCCTAAGCGAAATTGCGGGAGATATTTACATAAATGAAAAGTTGCCAAAAGATTGCTTAGAGATTGCCCGGGTTACAAAATGATAGGGGGTATATAGACCACCGATGTATGAAAATACGAAAGCCTAAAGTTTTGGCTAAAAAGCAGACGGAGGTCATGTATACACCAAAGCGGTCGATTGGCATTAATTACACAAAAATGACAAAAATGGGGAATTTAGCTATGCGGGAGACGATTTAAGCTGGAAGTGGTGAGAGTTGGCCCCAGCCTGGCGAGGAAATTTCACTAACCTAGCAGTACTTGAAGATGACGAGGAAATCCTGAAATTTAAGCTATGCGCGTTAATTTAAGCTAGCTAGGAATTTCGCTAACTGTAGTATTTTAGAGATAGCGAAAATGTGATTGGCTAGGCACGGTGATTTTAAGCTATATAGAGGAATTTAAGCAGCCTAAGCGAAATTTATCAATTTACGCTAGGATTGTGAAATTTTAAGCTATGATTGCTTGAAATTTTGCAATCGATAATTCTGGAGTTACTGTTCTTTGCTTGCTCTGCACCTTTGCACCTCTTGCATCTCTTCTTCTTCACTTTGCCTTCATTTCTTCATTGAATTTTGATATGTTTGATGGGCGATAAATGGGTTACCTAATCTTCATGGTTCAGCATATCTCTATATTGAACTCGAGGTATGCGAAACTGCAAAGAAATAAACAGCAAAATAACTTGAAGCGGCATAAGTGATACTAAATGAGCTGAGACACCTCCAATTGAAAGCAGTAAATCTGATTAGTGCGCAAAAAGCACTCAAAACCTATCTCGAATAGGGCTCAAAATAGCACTATTTGGGCACTAATCAGTATGATAGACTATCATTGATGAATTACTAAGCTCTGAAAGTTCACCTCGATAAATTCCCTTTTCACTCATAATTGATGTTGGAGGGGAATATTTATCAATGTAAATAATCAGATATTTCACCTTAATCTGAGGAAGTTCTAACCTGTGTTAAGCATAAATCTAATCAAGGGAAGGAAGAACCATTAGATTTAAAGGATGAGCCATCAATTGGAGTTGGCCAGAAGTTTACGAGTAACCACACGAGAAAAGGAAGACAAGAGATGCAGAATTTCAAGGAAATGAGTGTGAAGTATTGAGAAAGAAAAATACCCAAATCTTACAAGAAGGTCAAAAATACAAGTAGCTGGTTAGATCCTTGTCTTTGAGAAAAGCAGGGGCCTCTAACAAGTGAATATAGAGAAACCCAATTGCATTGTAAGGCATCTTGGACAAATCCACATCCAGCAACAGAATAGAGTAATGCATATTAATGTAGGAATTGGTTGTTTCACAGTACCTCCTTGATAGTGTTCATTTCTCATAGAAGCGGTCGATCCGATATTTGATCTTTATTTTAGTTGGTAACATTTAATTTCCTTTTACACATTCCTATGTATCTTCTAGATTTATTATCTTAGACTAAACCATCACTATCCACTTGGAGTTGAATAGTGTGGACCTTAAGTAGTTAAAATTAGTTGATTCCAAATTCTTGTCAATCTACGTAGGAATGATATACGGACTTACATCGAATTTTTACTACTTGAATGACTTGTGCACTTGTAGTGTCATAGACTAAGCAATTCTAAACACAAGCTTATACTTGTAAATTTTACTCATTGAAGCAATTTGTCAATTAAACATCGTTGTAAGGAGAGTGTAAAGACTTTCTGTGTGAGTGTTAAATTGAGGGGTTTAGTCATATAATCAAAGGCAAACAAGTTTTATGGCGCGGATTGCGGGGATCGGGCAGAGTCACCGTGACGGTAGATACTTACCACGTGACAAGCGTAGCGGGCGTGGTGGTGGGCTGCTTGATCCGACTTCGGAGGCTATGTAACGGCGTAGATACCCCCGTCGAATCAAGTATTCTATTATTTCCTTTAAAGGTTGGATGCAGTGTCACGTCAGTTAGATGTCCGTGGTCCACATGGAACTCACAGTGCACAGTATTATCTCTTTTGGTTGGGTCAAAGTCTCATGCAGGATGGCCATCTCATAAAATTTTCATGTGCACCTGTCTGAGACACATGATCTTGTGGTTGTCAGGGGGTGGCTTTGCCAAGGTGAATCACTAGCATTTGTAGTTAATTTGAGGTGGTCCTAGGCGGTCTTTGACGCTTCCTCGTCTCTTTGGGGATCGTTCTCTGTCCCTTCTTAGGGATCTTTCTCAGTCTCTTTGCCTCCTAGGGCTTCGCTCCCATTGTTTGTTAGTCCTTCTTTTTTCCTTGTGGGTTGAAGAGCTTCCTCTATTGGATGTGAGGGCTTCTTCGCCGTGTATACTTCTCGGCACAAGCGAGCACCTCCAGCCATGCTTGCTGAGGATTCTTTGAGATGGAAAACATCAAGTTTTTTTACTGTACTCCTAACCCAGTGATGAATGTGGTGATAGCGAACTTCTTGTCCGATACATCTACCTTTAATGACTCGGCGTTGAACCTTTGGACATAAGACCTCAGTCTTTCTTGCGGGTTCTGCTTTATGGACAGCAAGTGATAACTCGGCTTCCTGTATGTCCTGGCTCCAATGAAGTGGGAGACGAATGCGATGGAGAGCTCTCTAAATGAAGAGATTAACGATGGTGGGAGCCTGTTAAACCAAGCCAATGCCGGGCCTTTTAGCTGATAGGGAAGGCTACGCAGATAAAGTCTTGATATCCCATGCGGCTCCATACGGTTCTTCTGGGTATTAAGATGGTCAGCAAGGATCCTTACGTTCCATCGAACCCTTCTACTTGCGGCATCCACGGCGGGCTTTCTTTGGAAGGGAGAAATGTAGCATCTCGGTATGACGGGGACTCGGTTCTTTGCGCGGGTGTCCGTAGAGTCTGGAGCTGTTGCTTCGACTTCCTTCATGTGGTGAGCTCTGTTGGATGCCTTGAACCTCTGCTCGTGATCGCTCAGTTTCCTTGTTGAGGAGGGGCTGGTTCATCGTTTCCGATGTTCCCTACGAGTATTGCTTCGTTGCGCTCCTCTTTGGGGGTTAGGTGAGGCTGTTGCCTAGCTCAGTTAGTTCGCCACAACTACGCCTCTCGGGGTGAAGCTGAAATTGTGGCGCTCCTTGAGGGTAGATATTATGGCCTTCTTGGGCTATGTCATTGCCTCACTGCGGGTTGCATCTGCTGGTGAGTTGTTCTAATTCCCTTATCGCGTTGGTTGGTGAGCCAGTGCCTCCATCTCGTTTGTATTTATAGTGCAAAAAGGATTTAAGTGGCGCTGGAGTCGACTATCTGCGTTGCCTTCTTTGGTCTTGCATCCTTGGGGGATTGGTGTGAAGCTCCAGCATGATGAGTTGATACCATGATTGCGAGGGTGTAGCTTTATTTGTAAGGCTGTCGTTCCCACAGTGTTGCCATTGATGATGCCTTCTCTGGGCAGACTAAGTGGACGAGGCTAGAATTCTTTGGGCCGATCGGCTCACAGTTCGGACTCTGCAAAAGGCCAAGAGGATCGGTGGGGCTCGCCGTTGCCTCTCGATGCTGAAGTCGGTTCTTTTCGGTGGAAGAGATCAGCCGGTAGGGAATGAAGTTTTTGTGCGTCTGTTTGTGGAGTGGGGTGTAGTCACGTAGTATTTATAGTGGATGATTTTCCTAATTGAATGGTGATAAGAACTCCCTTATTGGATGGGGATTTCTTTATTATCATTTGTCGGATTAATAAGGGATAATTAGAAGCCGATTATTAGGAATTATCTACTTTCCTTATTAGTGCGATTTGATTTGATTTATAGGATATGGGCTCTTTGGGCTTTCCATGTTATCGGCCTTGTGGGATTGATGGTGAGGAGCTAGTTTTGGGCTGCCAGAGCGGGGCAGTTGCCTCTTTGAGCAAGCACATGATCTTCTTCCGATCACATTTGCTTGGGGCTTGGGAGTGGGCTGTGCGCCATATTTTTTAAACCAAATCATAATCCAATCCCAGAACTTCTAGAAACTTCCACTGTTTTTGAATTTTTGTACTTGTACATGTATGTGGGGTACTATTAATCACATACCAATTTGAATTTTTAATTGTCTAACCACATGTTTCTTGTCTAAAATTATCATAAACATAATAGAAATTTCAAAATAATGAACCTGGAAATCATACTGCAATATATACAAACCCTGAATAAACATGTTTTTACCCCTATTTAATTTAAAAGATATTAAGTTCATATAGCAGAAGAATTTTATATCCATTGATGTGGAGTGCCAAATGTATGGGTTAGATCTTTCAAATTTGATATAACACAATGACAAGAGAGTTTGTCTCCTCTAGTGAATATAGGGATGTATAGAAGAAGAAGAACTAGAGTTCTTTTCACTGTTTGAATTTGGGACCATAACCCTAATATTTATACTAGTCATTAGGTTTGATGTTTCCAATTAGGCCTCTCATCAAAATAAAAATATCCCTAATGTATTCACACATTAATTTCATGATAATTATACCTTTAAGTCAATTACTTAATTTCAAATAGATCATTTTAGTTAGGCTTAATTAAAATTAATAACATGAACATATTTAATATATATTTACATATGTGGGCCTTATTGAAAAATCCAATAGCTTATTTATTATGAAAATGATATGTATAAGGTTAGCTGTGGAGAATGGGGGAATGAAGCTGACCTGTTACATCAACAATTAATCGGCCATTGGAGAACCTGCAGGAAAGTCTATACCATATGGTGCGAAATTGGCTTCTCGCTTTTGTGGGGAGGTCATTATTGTTGCCATTATCAGACAATGGGTCACTGAAAATGAAGTAACAAGGCACTTGAGGTTTTCCGGTCAAAAGTCGAACAAGCAAGAACAAACAAGCACCAGCATATCTTATAGATTATACGCCATTAAAGAAGAGAAGAAGTTCAATGACAAAATTAAGAAAATGTGAGTTGAAAAAGAAGTAGTGATAGAGGAAGGAATACCATAATGAGAATTATTTATAGATCAGGGAAATGGAGTTGGGAGGCTTAAAATAAAGATATTTTAGTAGTCAACCTCTTCCACTAAAATGACAGCATCCAATTCTATTTCCATCAATACAAAACACTTCTATATATTCTTCTTGTTTTCATTATTTAAAACGTACGTTTAGAGGTTTGTTTTGATCATTTTCTTGCCTCTGAAATTGAGAAATTAGTGTTAGGATACAACCACAAGTGGGAATAGAAGTGTTAGGCATTGTTCTATAAGCAAATGGAAATTGGACCAACATGGGTGGCATGGGATTGTGTGAACACTTCCATGGCTAACTCAGATTTGGGCATCATACAATTCATACCGAAACTCACGGTTCCCAAAGCTAGCTAGAAGTGGCAATGACGGCACATCAGTGTTGAGGCTTATTTAGCTAGCGAAATAGATGAAAAAATTAGTATTTCATAAAATTAACTAATCCAATATTAACACTTGTTCTAATATTCTAAAGATCAATTTATCCACCCATTGCTGAAAAGAGTTCTTAGAAACAAGCAAAATCTATTATTTCTCTTTCAAAATACCTATTATTCTCGATCCAACATTGGAAGCGGTACATAAGATAGGTTGGAAACGTCACAATAAATGTCTGCTTCGTATGATAGAGCGTTGACATTAAAGAGTGAGCATAAGGACGGAAGAGGTCTCGAGTTTGACAGCATTGTAACTAAAGTGTTTCGCTATAAATAAATAAAAAAAAAAAGGGTCAGGGCAAGTGGCGGAATATAGGAATTTTATCTTGTCTACCCATTTAAGTTTTTCGGTAAGGAAAGGATGGAAAATTAATATAAACAAATGAGACTCGTTATCTTTTATCTTTAACTTAGTCTCTAAAGTGTTATGTTCATCTTCTAATCAAGGATTCATATTCCAAGGGGTTTTAGATTCAATGAGCCATCGACCATACAACTTACAAGAGTAAAAAGTCATGAAGGATATTAGAGCTACGAATTTAGCTTCTCGAATAGGGCCTCAAAATTATTTTTATGTATTTAATGAAGTTATGTTTATATTTTATTTATATAAAATTAAAAAAGCACATTACATTTGATATCATATATTCATTCCAGTAGATTTAAATATTTTGGGTTATTAAAAAGGGATAAGTGAAATCTATCATCTATTTGATATTATTTCAAAAAATTTCTATAAATTAAAGAAAATAAGTAATTTTTTATTTTTTATTACTAATATTTGTTATATTTAAATTTTGTACATAAAAAACATTGTATTATTGCTGACTATATAAAATCATTTTGAATATACACATTACATCTAATGCTTATTATTTTATGTACGCGTATTTTAGTTTACCTTTGCCAATCGTAAGTTTAATTTTTTTTAAAGATGGAATATATGTTTTCCAAATGATTAACAAGAATTCATAAGACATGTGTATTTTATAGGAAAAATTAGTATTTAAATCCTGAAATTTTATGAATTTTGTATTTAAATCCTAAATTAAAAGTTTGTTTTTTGAATATAGCAACTTTTATGAATTTTCGCAACAAAACTCTGAACCTCTACCTTATCTGTGATGTCCC